>JBCFYV010000012.1:43393932-43972515 GCA_039000515.1 Timema cristinae
ATACACGAAAGTTAATCTGTACGACAAAGTTTGTTCGTCTTTTGGAAAAACACTTGAATTGGCTGCACCCGTGCATGGTACATAGTTCTGTAGGGAAAAATTTCCCGTTCAGCCTCCATCGTTTGGTTTTGACTTCTAGATTCGATGATTAAAGATGGACTGCACACCATCAGACGCGTGCTAAAAAAAACCCCGGGTTCCACTGTGCACAGTTGGATGTTTTGGGGACTGCTGTTTAAAACTACCGGGGGCAAAAAAGAGTTTCCCCCTGCTGTTCTCGTCTTTAAACACTTATCCACAAACCAAGTCTGTGATGAATTGGGTCGCCATTTTAACTACAAGAACGGTGTGGGAATAAAAATTTAGACATTTATGGTTTTCCCACCCATATAAAGTCCATCTGGCATTTATACGCAAAAACACTTCCCGCACATCTCATAGCACGCTACAACTTCAAAGCATCCCCCTCAAACGTTTGCGGCATTTACTCTCTCATGTACATTCTCTATTGCGCCAGAAAAATTCCGATGAAAACTCTCCTAACACTATTCACGCCCACCAATCATACAGGCAACGACGCTAAGGTGGTGATATATCACAACACATTTTTTTCAAGAATGTAGCATCCTGCTGCCCTGAAAATGCTGCGTCCCTTTCAGCGTGTGCCTTTAAAGGGTTGTCCCGGTGGGGTGCCTGCCACACAGTCGTCGAGGCGATCAAACATCATGGATGGTCAAGACGTTTGCACACGCAATACAAAACCAGTGGAGCCAATCGCCTTCACTATTTTTTCAAACTTTATTTCTGTTTGGACGGGGTCGACGCCAAGCGAGTCATCGTCGTCTTGAGTAACAAGAACAACTTTACGCCCGTATTTTCAGCTAGAAAAACGGGGAGGGAACGGGTGCGATGTTTAAACCGTACAAAGTGGCAAGGACTTGGGCAACTACAAGTCGGTCATATCCAAGGTTTTTCAGCCACACGCAACCTACTCAGAAGATTAAGTCTAAATTAATCATGAAATTCTCTGAGAAGCATTGTGCGCTACCATAATGGTCGTCTTCACGCGAAACAAGACGCCGGACTCAAACAGGTCCCATATTTAGCACATAGCTGGGTGCGTTTTTTTGTGATTTTGGGACCCTCATCAACGTTGCAGTCGACCACCAAGATATTGGGTCGACACCCGTTACACGCTATTGCAACGATTTGATCAACATACTTGTCGTAGATGTATGCGACACCCTAACAGCCTCAGTGGATGTCATTAACCTCGAACAGCCTACGGTGGAAACGCACATCAAAAAACCTGGATCTTATCATTGCTACCTTCTACCACGTCAATTCATCGGTTTGGACTAATTACATGCTGGGTTGTGAATTAAAAATAATTTTACTTAACACACTAAGTGTCACTGTAGAGAAACGTATAAACGAATATAATGCGGTATTTCCTGTAAAAGTGTATAATAAATATTATATATGATGTCTGTGGCTCATTTAAATATGTCTAAAACCTTTAATGTCCTATAAATATATGTTTTGAAATATCGTGTTGTATTCACGCAAAACCTTTCGGTTCCCTTAAACCTAGATATGATTCTCAACTTGTCAAGCCGTCAAACTGTCATCAAATATGAACAGGGTCAATGAACTCTTGTACTAGCTCACACTTTCAAGGTCACGATCTATTCTTGTCTTGTCGAGCTGCCAAACTGGTGATAGTCATCAAAGATTAACCCCATTGCGACACCATTTAAGGTGTTTTTCCTTTTTTCTGTATCGACTTGCCTTGTCGACCCGCCAAACTGGCGCCAGTCATTAGCGTTGCTAAAGTGTGATGATGTCATTGGGAAAACCCATTGCTGTCGGGATAGTTGCCAGAGTCAATGACCTATCCCATTTTTCAAGTTCACGATATATCCCTGTCTTGTCTAGCCATCAAACTGGTGCCAGGGAAAACCCATTGCGACAGTCACGATCTATTCTTGTCCCAGCTTATTTTGTCGACCCACCAAACTGTCGCCAAGCATGAGTCTCCGGGAAAAAAAATCATTACCACAATTAGGTTTTGCGATACTGGGAAATCCCATTACCACATAGATGGTTGTGGACAGGGTTGTGACACATACCTCTAAGGAGGGGTAGTGAGGGAAAAGTGATAGGGGCCTTACGGTCGTGATACACTGTCAGCTGCTTGGTTATCACACTCTTTGCAAAGCGGTCATCTAGTTAAGATACTCCCAAACGCTCACTAGCGATGTGGGTGGGAAAGAGGCGCCTGACGCCGTAGACTGCATACCGGTAAATAAATAAACCAACCCAATTCCCCATACCGATCTTACGTCAAAAAACTTCCCTAAACCAATAAAAATTCCAACGCCCGTCCAAATCCTAACCAGACATAATAAAAAAAGGTTTGGACAAGAAAAAACCGCTTAAAGGGTGTCAGAGAGATGAAGGAACGTGGAAGGGAAGGGTAAAACCAATCAGAGAGTGACACAACATTACGCCCAACAACCAATCAGAGAACGAAAAACTATCTTGCGTATATCATCCCAATACACACTCTCCACGTCGGGGTCAAAGGTCAAAGTTCAAACTGGAACAAGACGTCGGGTTAGGTAGTAATATAAATCAGTTTATCTACGTCTATTTTTAACTTATATTAGTTTGCCTCCAGGAATGGTATATTTCTACTTTTCATAGATTTTACGACATTCTGATATTTATTATTGAAATGTTGTTATCATACATATAATGCGATTTTCTGACACTATAGAAAGAGAACCACATTTCCATAGCTCACTTATTTTTTATAAACTAAATGCTACATTTCCACTGAGTTGTTCTTTGCTTCTAGTTTCTTTCAGATTTAATCGGGTATACTAATAAGGTCTGATATCATAGCTTCATACAATGGAAGCACTACAGATTCCTCAGAAACGAGATCCTTCAGAGTTCCAAAGATAGGCAACACGTTCATCTCCGTGTCTTTACTAATTCCGCTGCCCTACTTCCAATTATATCTTGAAACATTATTATGTTGTGCTTATAATAATGTAATGTGTACTGTAGTAAACTGGGTCACAACTAATTCATGTTTTAAGTAAACCATTGTTCTGCGAATAACGAAGTAATCTACAACACTGCTGTAATACAGCCGAAGATAGGAACTGGTGTGTATACGATTGCTATGTGAGTTAAGACAGCAGAGAGAGAAAGACTTATTCTAAGAAAAGGGTACCATACAAACTGCTAGACAGCAAAATGCTCTACAAGCTATTGAAAATTATTTGGAAGGCTGTGTGGGTCAAGTGGTCGACAAGACCTGGACCAACAGCTAGCCAAGCTCATGTAAAGGAGTACAAAGTAATAGAAAACCAAGCGTCGGCACGAGAGGACCAACCGCTCGAAAAACTTTGATATCATCCAGTTAAGAGTGGGCTAAGTGATAGAATGGTAAATTCCATACACGTTTGTCCTTGTTTCCAATCAAATAAATATTTCCCCCAACCCATTAGCTTAACCTCACTTTTCTTGTCATATTTTTTTAGGGTTTACTAAAGTAAAAATTTATGTGAAAATAACTCTAAATAATGATAACCTAATAAAAGCTTAACACGAATTGAAAAGTCGCAATTAATTCTGCAACGCTGGCTTCAACATTAAAGAACAGTGAGCGCTGGTCCACACGTATGGAGTATCTTATTTTAATTTTAATAGATTAGAGTTGAGGAGGGTATACTTTAGAAAAAATATATCTGCTATTTCATGAATAAAGAGTTGAAAATCATCGAGTAAAAATACTTTAGTGGCCTTTATAAAACTTTAAATTTGACAAAAAATTTAAAATTGTATGTAAAATTAGTAATCGGCAAAAAGTACATACATATATATAAAACTAGGCTATTACTAAACTAGTGCGCATGCACACACAGGTGTGAATCTTATTTTGATAGGTTTACGGTACGGTTGGCAGGTCCATGCTCGAATACAAGCTGATATTAGGATAGGGTCTTTCCCTTAATTTTATTTCACCCTCCCTCCCCGACAATGCGAATACACTTGCTTTTAATTCTATATTACTGATCTATATTTAATTAGAGGAATCATATGGATAAATAATATGAAATAGTAAGACGTGGAACAAGGCAAAAGATAAATATATTAGATAATTTAAAATACTGTTTCAATTTTCTATTAAACTATTCATAAGCCTACTAAATTATGATTTTAATTTATGTCGTCATAAACGCTCAGATGAATAAAAAAAACTCAGAAACAATTGATCAAAATGGCATAATATGCGAAAATAAATCTAACTTTTAAAAATATAAACATACAAATGATTACGTTGTTTGTAAAATACACGGTTAAATATTTATACATACACTTTGATCAAGAACCTCAAGTGATTTAGATTAAGGTGTGATGGAAGGGGATGTGAGAAAAAGGCGAGTGTGATAGTAGTTTTTATGGCCAAAATTTGTCTACAAGATAAGTGAAATGTTAATCCAGTACAAACATGGAATTTAATATTCTTCACATGTTGAGTTCAACATTTCCTTAATATATATGATGAAAGTGGTGGCATTATCTAACAAGCTATTTTAACTAATAGAAAAAGTTCTCATTAAATTACAGAACAACCTTGACCGATATTCAATAAATTTAAAAGTCATCGTGTGAAGAAAATTATTTTATATGTTTTAATGGAGCAATATTTTATTTATTTTGACCAAAATATATTTGCCCTAAAAATTTCAAAAACACTTGCTTTTTCTCACACCCCCTTCCATTCCACATTATGTCTCTTCTGAAAAGACGTCAAGTTAACTTTAAATTGGGATGAGTCTAAATTTTCAATTGGTGCGCCTACATTATATTAGATCAATTGATTTGAATTATATTTATTTTGAATCATACTAATATTAACATGAATACTCAACGAATTGTTGAATACATGTCAATAAAATATGACGCTTATGAATTAAATAAGCTAATTACTTTTAAAAATATATTGAAGTCTAAAAATAATCCAACAAAATATTATTTAAAATATTTTTGCAATATTTTTCAAGTGACTATTCTAATATAGACATTTATTTATATATAAATGAATAATGTATCGCTCTTCAAAAAGCGAAGTGCTATTTATGCATAAAATAAGATCATCCACATAATCAATTAGCTTAAGATATTGCCAATTTTATGCATTGAGTTCTTAAAGATTTAATATAGTATTTATTTATTTGCATTATAGGTATTTTGTGAAAATGTTTAATCTTCATGCATGAGAGATACTAGAGGGTTGTCCTTCGACCATTAGATGAACCAAACTGAAGATAAACTATTCGTTCGTCATCTTGCTGTCTTTTTTTATAGTTTGGCTAATGGCACTTAATAATTCCTAGCTCATGGACACCTCACATTGATTGATTATATGGATATCTTGCAGACTTTGAACTTATATATTTTATCAAATTGAATAATCTTTCCTAAACTGCGCTATGCGAACACACATATAAATGAATTGTAAACTAATTATATAATTTAACAGACATAACACCATGCAACTCAGCCATTTATTGATCAGTATGAAAGGGGTAGACACATTTTCAATAGATATACATCTACAATAATGCCATGTTATCGAACCCAAGACCTCTTTATTACTAAGAAATGCACTACTAACTGAGAATAAGTGTCAGGCTCAAATTGAGATTGTATTTGAATTGTGTTTTCCATCCCAATAGCATGTTTACTCATGCATATATTCACGATCATAATGGTCAGGTTAAGGTCACTATGATTTTTTTACGAGTTTCCCTATTTTTATTACAGATAATAACATACTTAACCTTGTAAACTATGCCTAAAACGTAACCTTTTCTCACTCAACGGTGGCGTTTGACGTCCTTTACTTAACTCCTTTTGATTAACTTATTGTCTTTCCTCACCTAGTAAGAAAGAATTTTGTAATACAGGAGTTGTTTGATAAATTTATCATCCCTGCACAGTTCCAAGTACGCCCTGAGTGTAGTTTTGGAAGGGTCATTGACTATATCCCTCACCTTTTCATTGTGACACATAAAATTTGGCGTTCTGAACGTTACTGTCAGGTGGTTCATGGTGGGATATCACTCATGAATAAGGAGCTCGAGGATTCATTGGACATTTTCTTAACTACTGATGTAAAGTCCAATTTGGTAGAGCGTATCTTAATATTTCTCGTTTATCTAGTTCGTATAATGCACGGTCACTGCCCTTGTTGAAGTACTTCCATGATTATGTTATCGAACTGACTTACTTATATTCCTCTAAATTGACGAGATACTGAAAGATCTAAAAGATAAAAATATTGACTGGTACCACTCAGCGACTCTCCAGCTACATTACATTGACATCAATATTGAAGCCTTCATGTCCGGTGATACCCACCTGTACTGTGTATATCCATTGTCATAAGTTTGGGTCTCGCTGATGAAGAGTTTGGGATACTGCTTGGTGCAACTGTCACCTAACATTCATTGAGAGCTTTTGTTGAAACTGCCACATGGTCCATGGATCATGTTAATCATTAATCTCCCGTACACTTTGGGATCTACCTTAGGGTCTATTATCTCAGTGATGTTAGCTTGATCGATATGTTGTTGTGAAATCCTGTTCTAAAGACACAGTAGTGTGGAAGGCCTTTATTATTCCATTCCGAAAGTACACAAAGCACTTATTACTCGTGAAAATGTTGTATTTTGTCAATAGTCACATCATCTTCTTCACCTTAAGGTAAAACCTGACTCATTACGTAGTGGTGAGCCTGAATCCTTTTATATATTATCGAGGCCTCTACCACACCCTTTAATTTCGAGTTATAAGTAAATGGTATAGATAAATCAGGGCAGCCGTTGTGGAATACATATGTCGAGGCGTCCCACGCTCTTTTATGCATGTTCCGTAGTCCACCAGTAAAGGACGAAAGCAACATTTGACCCAACTCAATGATATTAGCATTACTTTGATTTGCAACGCATTGGAGGTAAATTTAGTTTAATAGCTTCATCCTATTTTGATTGAGTCTTATGGGATTCAACTTCTCAGTTTCAATTTGGACATACAAGTCCACCAGGCATATTTTGAGGAGACTGAGGGAAAGATGAAGGTAATTATATCTTTTTTTCCCTCGAAGTAGTGTTTTAGGAGTAAATATGGATGTTGAAATTGTCAGCTTTAAGGGAAGTTTTATCATGACTTCAACCTGACACTGCACGATTACATACCCATTCTCATCATAACTAAATATGAGGTGATACAGCATGTTGTTGTAAACTCCGTAAGTTTTGTAGGATATAAATAACTTGTTATTGTGACTTTGTAGCACATTATCCCTTCTATCCAATAGCCGGCCACCAATCATGACTGTTAACTCCCTTGTGGTGAGTGAGTTGTACCTCTGTGAATATCCGTGGGGTTTTTGTCGGCATGGATAACAACTTGAAACTGCTTTTTATTATTCGAAACACTATCCATGAGTGACTTAAAATCTCCCACAAATTTGTTGTTATTATTTTACAGCTTCTAAAGGCGGACCACTATATCATATTTTAAGTCAGTGAAGATTCCTCACAAGATAATAATTTCCTTCGCGTCATCTCCCAAGAGTTTAAATTGCTAAAACTCCGGGTCCTGCTGTGGTGCTGGTTGAAAGCCACCCATCTAGTGATATTGGCCTTGAACCTTAAGCATCACCATAAAGTTATCTTCTGACTCTTATTTTGCCTTGAAGGAAGTTATTTGGAAGTACCATTATATTTTCTAATGATATTCAGGAGTTGCCAATAGTGAGCGGGTGATATCCATTCAGCAGGATGGTGAGGGTACCCGGTAGCTGATCTAAGGGAGAGAGCTGCACCTTTCCACTGTTGCGGCACATCCAGGGGGTCTCGTTCTTTAACGTCTTCCCTTTGCACCATTGAGACATGGTATAAAACACAACTAGTCAACGGCCTCATCTGATTTGTAGCTGATATCAGGGCTGTAACTGGAAGGAGAATTTATTATCTTATATCATGGAACATTCTTGCATAGTTGTCTATTTATAGAAGATAGATAATTTTTGGCTGATGCCTTTCAATAAAACTTCGGAATATTTAGGGAATTTGCAGTAGCAACAGCTCAACTATTCTCTGGTTTATTTTGGGAATATGAAACAACAGTGGCTGAATGACGATCCAGATGCTTTTAGAGATATTCAGTAACAGCGAATTGATGACACTTAGGATAATTTTTAAGCGTATTTAGCATAAATTTCAGACAGTGTCTTCTTCCTTAGCGAATCTCTAAAACTATCAAGGGGCTTTTTGTCAATTTTTTTAAAATATCATAGAAACATAGCACTATTGGAGAAGCGTGTTGGTGTGGAATAATATTAGAGATAGGTAAAAGCTTCACAATTTTTTGGTACACATCAAAGTGACCCCTTTCCAGGTCACCAGTGAACCTGAGCCTCCTCATATCCGTATAAAGCTCCCCAAAATCATCTGAGAACTGTCCATTGTGGTACACCCTATGCTTACAGGGAAACAACTGCTCAAGTGCCTCCAGCTCACACTTGTTAAATTTCGATGATTATTTACTTCGTCCTTCAGCATCGTAGTCGCTAAGTTTTGACATTTGTGTACGATACGTCTCTTGCTGAATAAGTTGTCCCCCACACTGTTCATGATAAGCACATGAAATCTTACCGTGCTCTCGGATATATATTCAACTATTTTCTGCAACATCTCACAAAATAAATGTATTTCTTTTTTCCCATCCAAATTTATGTTTGACAGATGATTCAACAAATCCTACATGTGTTAGATCTTGGCTTGCTAAATCCTCAGTAAAAACGTAAGAATTTGGATTCCTCGAACTCATCTCAATAATACATAAGGCATACAAATCTAGCTGATGGCTGTAAAAACCATCTAAATATGGTAGTTTTAATAAAGGGTTGTACCTGCGGGAGGTTGAAACACAATGTCAAAGTACTTTTTGGTTTTATTCTCCTCAATTCATTAAATGCATTTACACTAAGTTTTTGAAATCGTTTCTATGTTATCAATCCTAATGTTTGCCTTTTAAAATGATTTTATAATTTTTCTATATGACTTTTCCGTGGTACTATTATAAAAATTAATGAAATTTATTTGTATTTACATCAGCTGAGTAATAGATTCCTTTTGATTTATTATTCTGTTTTTATTTCCCTAGCATTAATATTTCTAAAAGATATTATGACACCCTCTTTCATTAAATAAGATTTTCAAGACATGTGATCTCGTCCATTACGTTCTTTGACACTTTTTCCTTCATTCATTGTCTTTGCTGCAATTATAACGCTATCTTTATTATTCCAAAAACAGCAAACCTATGCCCCCATTTAAACAAAATTTGAAATCTAAAGAGTAATCGTTTTTTATCCAAAGAAGAATCATTCTCGTGAGGGTCAAGCATAAAAGTACTCCTCATTGCAGGTGTTGACAGTATTTGTACATTTTTACTTAAGTTCTCAAAAATATCAAATTTATCCATAACTACCTTTAGATTAAATGAATATACAGAATGGCAGAACATTACTATGTTTTAATGCATTACTTACAAAATCCCAAACTAACTATTTTCTAACAAAATGGAGAGTAGAAATGGTTCCCTTTGATAATAGGCATGTGTCTGTCTGATGGTCGGTGTTCGTTTAATCGTAGGCGGCAAGTCTTTTCACAAGCCAGAGCGTAATGCAATACTAATGATATTAGCCTTTCTCTCGTCATTTTCTTTGTCCTTCTTATCCTTGTTTCCCAACATAGATCTACAGGTTTACTAAAAAAGGTGTTTGTCAAAAACAATACGCTGATGAAAATTTAGTATGGCATTTATATGATATAACATCTACAATCAAAATTACATGAAGATAATTAAAATTATTCCATAAAGACAATTAAAACAAGATAACAAGTACTAATTTATTCCAATAAGATGTGGTAGGTGGTGACTCACTTGGAATCGATAATGGTGGGAAACATCCAAGTGTCAAGGAACATTGCCCTAGCGGACCATTTCGGTATCACGAGCATTTTCACTCCTTGGTCGAAGGGCGCACGTCGAAGAAAAGAAATTTATTGTTTCTGCTCACCACTTCTGCTGACAGTGATAGTGAGGAACCGGATCCATTTCGCAACAATCTCCCTTCACTTTCCCCTTAGATTTCATGTTGTATGTAGTCTGAGGAAGTTCTGTTGCTATACAACAAATTCCCGGTGGATCACATTTTTGTATTCCATTATAGTTATTCACCGGAAGAGGAACTACTCCATAAGCTTCAACACCGAAGACTACTCGTGGCAACGATGTCCCAGGCGTCTGTCTCACCGCCACATTGTAGAGGACGCTCCTTCTGAGAATACTGATTATTACGTCAGAATGTCTGACGTTGCTATTTATGTCCCTCAAACATAGTTTCATGTATTAGAATGTTTTGCTTTATTTTCAATGTCGATTAGATATTGAGAAGCATGTCATAATGTCTGACGTTGCTAGCTATGTCCCTCACACATAGATTCATGTATTATAATATCTTGGTTTACTTTCTATATCCACCAGACATAATGTATTGTGTTAGACTGTCTGAGTGATTTTCTATGTCCATCAAACATAATTCTTTTAGTCAAGATGTCTAACATTAGTTTCTATGTCAATCAGACATGTATTCTATAGTCAGATTGTCTGAAAATTCTTGAGGGTTGGTACAAGCTATCTAGCTTAAATAATATTCTTCTTAGTTACTCTAAGTATATAGGATTTGATGCTATGTTCCTATTTTCAATTGTTACAGTATCATTCTTGATTAGACTTCTCCTCTATTAGTCAGGTATTAGCCTGGCTAGATTGTCCTTTTTATATTGCCTAAAACTTGATAAACCTTTTTTACCGTTGCCGAGTTGTGGCAGATGATTCAAACTAATATCCCTATTTATAGAGTTATTCTACTAAACAAAATGATGTATCTAGCTAATATCGGTTCCATGTGTACAAATTATTAATACCTATTCGTCCAACCTAATCTTTTTTCCTTGGATAACGGAATACAGTTATCATTAATTAATTCAATATAAATCTGGCCACTCATATGTAAATTTATATATTTTTGTTTACCTTTTAATAAACTTATTTTTAAACTTATAAATTTAAGTGATGCATTATGCTTCTTTATCCTTCATCAGTTATAAATTATTTAATTATGTAGGCCTACTAATAATTATTTATTTTTCTACGTGATAGAAGTAAACGATTCCTAAAGTAAAGAGTGGTTTGGAATGAAGTTACAGTATGACGTTAAAAGTACCTAATTAGTTAGAAATTTTTTGAGAAAGTTATAGTCTATTAAATATTTCTTCTTAAATGATATTTAAAACAAAATTCTTTGAGGCATGGCTAGGCTTACTTTTACATATTTAATGTTAGTAACTAGTTTAAAGATTTTTAAACACAAGTCCACAATTACTATTCAAAAACCTTCGAGATAGCTTATAAAGTTATGTATATCTAAATCGAGAATTTTCTTTCCCACACGGTTGGAGAAGTCCCATACCCCTCCCCTCTTCAACACCAAGTTTTGGCGCAGGAGTTCAGTAAACAATGAATCTCTGCCTCTGGTCAAAACATTAGCGTGTCTTTACTAAATTAACTATCAATCATCGATCAAGCAATTTAATTTAATAAAATTAAAAACTTGATAAACTTTATGAACTTAGATATTGGTTTTTGTCTCATCAAATTTTTTTTACGTACACTGTGGATGTAGAATTCTAAGATTGTCATACTTACATCGACTGTAATGCCCTTAAGAAAAATCAGAACTGGCGATATAGATTCGGTGATAAGTTCATAGATTCAGGATTCACACATAGACTAAGCTACATGTTGTACAATCCTGTTTATAGAAAATATCCATCAAATATAAATATCAGTTTTACATAATTTTAGGTGAAATCAAACGTTTAATTATGGGTTTTAAAAACAATAAATATAGTTTAAAAGTTACTCAAAGAGAAACCATAATTTTATTGCAATTTATTATTCACTTTTAATAAACTGAATATCTTAAGTATATTAACAATATTTATTAATTTACTAAATATTGAGAAAATAATGAAAATATTTAATGATTAAGATATGTTGTCAACCAGATTCATCTTGTAATTCTTTTAAAAATAGTCTATAATCAGACCATTAGTAATAATATTTTAAATTTAATTTCAGAAGTAATAATCTCACATTTAAAAAAAATAGTATCAAATAACAACATTAATCCTCAATAAGAGATATTTCCTGAACAATGTGTCATAACCGGCATTAAATAAAGGTTATTCCTTCAGTTGGACTATCCCTGACACCTATCGGTTGAGGTAGAAACTCAGCTATTGCGCGTAGTACATCACTTAACCACCAGAGTCCATTACCCAATAAGTAATCATTATTCCACTTCAATCTTGAGTCAATAGTACACCAAATTATAGTGTTATTTGAAATATGCGAACATTATATTAAAAGTAAATGAAAAAGAAACCATTTAAATAAGTAGGGAAAAAATCGAAAAAAAACAAACACAGCTATGTTTAGTTTGGTAAAATTAGATAATAGGTTCTTTTTAATAGTATTTAGCCTGCACTTATTAAAACAAATTGAAAATTTAGCAAGTATCTATGGGGTGGGTTTTTTGTATAATTTTCCCACCCCCAACCAATTGATAGCAAAATTCAGCCCGCCAGGGCGCCATTGTTTTTTCACGTTGAGTTTTGTGTTGTACGTCTATGTCGTGTTCGTTTCCGAGAGCCCTTCGGGGCTGGTGTTAACTGTCTGTCCTTTATGTTTCACATGTTTTATTAATGTTATAATCTGTTATATGTGTTACAAGACTTAAATAAACCCTTTCAAACAAACAAACAAACAAACAGTGTACTACAATAGCCCGAATCTAACCAGATTAATTCAAACAAACATAAACATTAACAGAAACTCTAAAAGCAACCATGTAATTTAATTTAAGCCGATATTTTGCCACATTGAGTGTACTTTATGTCGTCCTCGTGAGTGTTTTGTTTAAAATTCAAAGTGTGTTGTCCTTGGCGGTCCTCCACCAGAGGGCCGTGGTGCCCCTGTCTAGTTTCCCAGTCTCTTGATCTGTTCATCCTCCCGATGCCCCATCTCACTCTCAATTAACATTCATCTCCCGCTTCACTTCATACATGCCCCATCCACGTCCGGCCACCCATCCTTCAATGTTTTCCACCTTGTATTTCTCCCTAAATGTACTATTGTATATATATAAGGTCTCTGTTGACCTCTTACCAGCGATTGGGCGGGTTTTTGATAACTTTTCCCGCCTCTAAGACACTGGACCACAATAATCCGCCCGCCAGGGCGACAAAGACTTCCATTATAAGCGTGTTTTTTGTTTCTAGGTTAGTTGACATTCGAGAGCCCCATCAGGGCTGGTGTTTGTTGTTATGTGTCATTTATATTCTTTGTTTATTCATGTATACCATATTTAACGCTACATAAAATTAAAGTCTTACAAACAAACAAACAAAATAGATTAAGTTTATGGCTCATCTAGTCTAGTAGTGCGGTGACGGGAATGGTTGAGTTCAAATCCCAGCGGGTACACTAGGGCTGTTTCTTTTATCAAATTGTGTCCTACTCAATCACTAACCTCCACGGGAATATGGGTAAATTTCCTCTAGATTCAACTTCCAGATTCCTACAAACCAAACTTGGAATACATTATAAAACATTTACAGAACAGACAGAATCAAATTCTCCATCTATAAATGTATCTTTGTGAAAGGATAAAGAAGGACTATCTATTTAAAAAATTGATAAACCCTCTGCGGTCGCCGAATGGTCTACGACTCTTAAGCGTCACTCTCGCAATTAACTAGACCATCAATGGTAGGGTAAGAGGGGTTTGAACAATGGTAGTGTGTACAGAGCGTTGCTTTTCTGCTCTCTCTCCGCTAAATTATGGTATACTTAATCTAATTAATTCAACCTTTCTCGTCTTAAAAAAAATAGCTTAATTGGTACTTATGTATAGATCCCAAACGGATAGTAGGAATTGGTGCTAACAAAAATATGCTGCTATAAATAAATATTTTGCTTCGTTTGGAATAAAAACCCTAGAATCTTCAATCAAGTAGTACCTAGATGTGCTACTGACAAAGATAAAGGGCCAGTCAAGTAATAGTTCAGAAATTTACCGGATTCTAACCTCCACTGGGTGGTATTATATAGATTTACTTTGATGTTTATTCTCACACATTTACTCCATGCAAATATTATATCCTCTTAATTGCCCTACTTATCCCTACCATCTGAAACACAATCGTTGTTGATTCGTAATCTAATTATGACAAAGTATTTTATAGAACCCTAATCAATCAAGAATCTATGTCTCCTAATTTGAGTTAAATATTAGACAATACGTGCACAATGGATTAGATCATATTAAACACACCGTATATTGGAAGTGAGTTCACACTATTGTATATTTCATGCTAATTACAGTTATTAAACTTTAAAACCTCTAAAATAATACTCCAATTAATATTTTGTAACTTTCTGTTAATATAACTATTTTTATTTGTTTGGGTAAGGAAAGATTACCTATAATTCTAAGACTATAATTTGATTTCAGAAATGTGACATATCGTGTGTGACGAATTTTAAATTAGCTCACTCTAACATGCAATACTTTTTTTTTACTATTAAACTTAGATGAAAGATTTTTAAATGTTATTGAGACAAGCAGGCCTACATTATTTCTATATTTAGGGCTAACACACATTTTAAATAACCAACCAACTCCCTAATAAAGTAGAATTTCTGGACATCTGTAACTAATCTAAGCGCTGTGGTAGGTAACTCCCGTAAATAAAGTTGAAAATGACAACTTTACACTTGAATATATTGCTGTATTTTTGGCTTGGTGGGTTGATGCCGCACAACTGAAATATCAATGAATAGTCTTACACCAAGATCATTTATTACTCTTAGTTTAATGCAGTCTCTCCAATAGACGTGTAGGAACTTTGGAAACTTAATAGCCATCCGAAATAGAGCCTTAGGAGACACAAAGTTGGCATTTATGATTCAACTCAATTCAATATGTAATTGTTCACTGTGTTTACATTGAATAATAAACTTCTTACTTTGACCTACTACACTACGCTGATGCGTATAAGATAGGACTATAATGGTGGCTACATTATCAGATATCTCGTGATCAGAGTTGATTATACATAATATGTAGCTGATGATTTCCACATGTTCATCACAGACTCTGCCTTAAAATATGATTGAAGAATGACCCTGAGCACAGGACGATTTCTGGATAGCTTGGTGGTCAGAACATCGGCAAGCTAAGCTAAAGGACCCGGGTTCGATTCCCCTGTGTAGGTGTCATTTTTAAATTTAAATAATAATATAATAGATGCGAATATAACCGTAATAATAAAACATAATATATTTGCTATTTAATTCATCAAAACGTAATATGTTTACTAATTACGCATATGTGTTAGGAGTAAGGAAGAATGAATTTCGAAAAGTATTTCCATATACGCTTGTAGAGAGAGGTTGGTCACGAAAAATTATTATTATTAGCACCACGTCTTACTACCCGTTCGGGCTATACGCACTTTCGCTAATTTGTAGTGGTAGGGTGATTGTGAGATGAAATGAAGGACCTACAGTTTAACGTGGAATCCGAACCACGGTGGTGGCCTGTCATTCCCCACATTCACAAGAAGTCTTGTCAGAGGTGAAGGAAGGGTTTGGAAATCAGATAAATCTGTGCCGGGACCGAGGATTGAACCCCGGCCGCCAGTACAGAAGTCTGACACCTTACCCTAGACCACCAGGTCACCGTCACGAAAAATAAATAGAACGATGATTTAAGTCGTATTGCTTAATTCATGATAAAAAAAACTGATTTTTAACTTGCCTTTAATAATTATTAGTTGTGGGAAATTAAAGAGAATTTTACAAAGTTAAACAAATTCCCAAAAAATAGTTGAGACTATGTATGGTAAAATAAAGGTGAATATTTAAAGTTACAAAAAACCCACTTTAATCTCCGTTTATACAATGATATTAATTGTAAGGAGTAAAAAACAAGAAAAGCTTTCTAGATTGTTTTAATTTCCTGTAACGCTTATTTGTGGGAAAGTAGTTTAAACGTAAAGCTTGTTTAGCCTGATTCCGTTGTTCGAGAGTTGTAAGATTGAATCCCATCTGCATATATTGAAGATATTTTATACTAAATGATTAACAATTTTCCTTCCACACAATAAATTATGCATCTTTCATTCTTACACACTAGCCTTATTAATATAGAAGAATTTTTCTTAAAGTTTCCAATTGTTTATCTCAAAAAATATACAAGATACGAAACATATTTTCATACTAAAGTTGTTTGACTTAGAGAGGGAAAGGACAAAGCATTATTTATTTTTGATTTGTTGTAATTTTCAAGGTTATTTTAAAGGTAACTCTGTTTATTTATATTTAAACCTGTATTATTTTTAGTACAATCACATTCGTTGCAATGAAACAATTTTGTGTTAATCATTTTTACATTAGGTCTCTGTTTTCAAAGATGTTTGAGCAAATATCAATCCCATTTACAATGTTTGAACTATTACTAGATGATATTATTTGAATGTATTAATATTTTATCATAACAAGGCAGTACAATAAAACCTCCATAGTGTTCTCCGTTTTACTTTCCATGCAGTTGTACAGTATACCTTCTTATGTACATTTGACATTTTTGATAAACATTACTAGGGATATTTGTGCAAGATGTGATATTCCTTTGTAGTCTTTCTTCGATCGTGGTAGGCATTGTTTTATAGACACTATATAGTACCGGTAACCCCATGTAAAATCCAAATAAATTAGATCTGAAGGCCCTTCTCTGCCATTTCATTGGTTTGGAAATGAATAATTTAACCCTTGTCAAACGCCATTTGTGCAATATGGTGGTGCTTCATAATGTTGGAAATAAAACAATTCTTCTTCAAACATATCATGCAGTGCACCGTTGTATAGGGATCAGTGCACCCGGTTTCGAACCTAGGAGTCCCAGATTAGAATCCTGGTTGGTACCTTAGGTTAGTAAGATATACCTTCATATACTAAGGCGGTGAGGGGAAATGTGTATGTGTGTGTGTGTGTACCCCTCCCCCCCTCTCGCACCTTATACATGCATAGGATCCTCAGTGTGGGTAGGGGAAATAAAGGGTGAGGGAAGTATGTTGGAGGTCGCGCGCGCCCCTCTCTCTCTCTCTCCTTATACATGCATACATGCTACAGGGTAGAGGTAGGGTGGGGAAGGTGGAGGAGGCGGATGGTCCTGAGTCGTGGGCGAGGTTTTGGGCCAAACTACGTTAGCTCTCCAGAGGGAGGCGGGGAGTTCCCCCAGGCATATATCTTTCAGAAAAAGGGCAACCTTTAATCTCAACGTAACATTTTCAAGTATTTCCCCCTCGTAGGTATGTGACACATGATAGATTTCTTCCTTAGTCTCGGCTCGCCCTCTCGAATACAATCTTGAAAAAGGGCAATCTTTCATCTCTGCGTGACTTCTCCAAGTTTACTCTCCCCTCGTTAGAAAAGTTTGAGGGAGGAGATATGTGACACATGATAGATTTCTTCCTCAGTCTCAGCTTGCATCCTCAAACTCACTAGCTGTGAGAGGTCTCAAACTTCAGATGTTCACATCTGTTTTGCTTTCATCCGTGATGGGGAGCCTTCGAACCTGTCAGTGATTCATTTTAGAACGTAAGTGGACTGTGGGAATTTTAAAAAGAATATCTTCAAGAGAGAACTTAAGAAATAGTTTAATCATGTTCGTAAATGAGTCTCCTGACGGGAGGTTTTAGAACTCTGGACGAGGAAAAATTCTTTTTCTGTGAACTATGAACTTTAGACTCCCACGCTCTGTATTGGGAGTGGCTAAGAGTCCCTCCTTCTCTCCACTCATCCTACAGCTTGGAATCCCTTCTCGCCACACCTCCTGTAGAGGGGGTGGTTTGCAATCCTCACTTCTTCCTATATATTGAGTTAACCCTTTTAGATGAAATCATTAGCTACCATCTACATTCTAAAGATTAAAAATGTCTTGTGAATACGCGGCTGTTCTTTTGAGTACAATCGGTTCGAGTGAGATTGTAACAAGGAAGTTAACGGATTTAGAGATTGGTCGCGGATATCATGTAACGAGTATAAAAGCGTTAGCTACGCGTTATGGACGTCGAGTTCTCACACTGCTGGAGGGTAAATATAACGTTTGGTTGCCTAATCGGTTCTCATTACTCAGCGACGAGCAGCTGGAAGACATTTCCAAAGCGGGTTTATTGCTTGTATACAAAGGCATCTCCAAGCAAAGCAAAACGGCCATCTTAAGCTTTGAAGGTAAGTGCGCATTCAAATTTCTGTGTGTATATCATTCTATCTGTCTTATATTGTTTAACGTCCATTATATTCAAAATTCGTATAAGAATTAAATGTAAAAAATTAATCGTTCATTAGTTAAGATATTATATTCAATGTTTATATATTATAAATATCTTTTTTCGCTCGGAACATGTAGGGTAAGGTGGTGGGCTTCTACGCTAACGATCCAGGTTAAACCCTCGCATTCTATCTGTATTATATTGTTTACCGTCCATTATATTCCAAATTCTTATAAGAATTATTATTTCGAAACTTCGGATAAAACTTTTTTTCTTTATTAATTCGATAATATTAATTTTATCGTATTAATATTTATTGGAAGATTATGTGTTTGTTTTTGACTGCTAAGGACGTGGAGAACAAGGTTCAAATCTCAGTCAGGATGAACGGGGGGTGGTTTTTCCACTCTCCCTCTACCAAATGTGGGACTTGGAGAACAAGGTTCAAATCTCGGTCTGGGTGAACGGGGGGGTTGTTTTTCCACTCTCCCTCTACACAAATGTGGGTTCACTTCCTCTAATTCAGCCTTCCCAATTCCTAATCCATTAGCTTTTTTAGTTCTTAAAGCGTATAACGCGAACGGGTAGTAAGACGTAGTGCTAAAAAATATTATTTAGTAGCGAGCAAGTTTAGATTTAAATCCTTTCAGATTTGAACATATTTTTTTCAGTACTTTGTTTACATAATCTATCAATTTAATATCTTGTCACAGAATGAGAGACCATGCTTCACATTCACGGGTAGAATAATAGTGTTGTATACTCTCCGTTTTTCATTCTTTCTGTCGAACTTTATAATTATTTTAAAGTGCATTAATCGAATATATGAAACGTTCAACTTCTTCAAAACACGTATGTTGTTGATCTCTATGAATCCAGTAACTTAAAAGAAAATGACCAAAAGTATTAACTAATTATGAGTATCTCATATTTCTTTGATTCTCTCGTAATTAATAAAATTTTAAAAAAGCGGAATGGGAAAACTTTTTTTACCTTTGACCTAGTAAATAATAAAGCCATATTTGGGATGGTAAGGATACAGAGAGTATTTACACTCACGTCACGTACAAATGATGATACATTTGTTATGAATAGTAACCTACTCGCTCTTACCCATTAAGCCTATTTAAATGCGTATATCCAGGATTAATAGCAAAAAAAAAACAATGTGGTAAAAAGGAATGTATATCTCGTATGGGATGGTATGGGCATGAATACTGGTTAAGGGTACAGAGAGTATTTTTTCTGAATGATTTTATACTCTCGTCACGCACAAATGATGGCACACGTGTTATGAATAGTAGCCTACTCACTCTTATCCTTTTAGCCTATTTAAATGCGTATATCCTGAATTAATAGTAAACAATGTGGTGAAAAAAAGGAATCTATATCTCGTAATTAATAAAATTTAAAAAGCAGTATGGGAACACATTTTTATAAAGAATAACAACTGCTTTTACCTTTGACCTAGTAAATAATAAGTCATATTTGGGATGATAAGGGTACAGAGAGTATTTACACTCTCGTCACGCACAAATGATGGTACATTTGTTATTAATAGTAGCCTACTCACCCTTACCATTTTAGCCTATTTAAATGCATATATCCCGGATTAATAATAAAACAATGTGGTAAAAAGGAATGTATTTCTCGAAATTAATAAAATTTAAAATACAGGATGGGAAAACATTTTTATAAATAATAACAACTGGTTTTACCTTTTACCTAGTAAATAATAAGTCATATTTGGGATGGTAAGGGTACAGAGAGTATTTTTTCTGAATGATTTTACACTCTCGTCATGCAAAAATGATGGTACATTTTTTATGAATAGTATCCTACTCACACTTACCCTTTTAACCTATTTAAATGCGTATATCCTGGATTAATAGTAAAACAATGTGGGTAAAAGGAATGTATATCTCGTAATTGATAAAATTTAAAATACAGTATGAGAAAACATTTTTAAAAGAATAACAACTGGTTTTACCTTTGACCTAGTAAATAATGAAGCCATATCTGGGATGGTAAGTGTAGAGAGAGTATTTACACTCTCATCACGCACAAATGATGGTACATTTGTTATGTATAGTACCCTACTCACCCTTACCCTTTTAGTCTATTTAAATGCGTATATTCTGAATTAATAGTAAAACAATGTGGTAAAAATGAATGTATATCTCGTAATTGTATATCATAGCTTCATGATCCGCTAACTAGATGTTCCTGTTTTTATTTATAGCCGTCTCAGAGCCGCTTGATGAGATCCTAGAGCAAGCTGTGCAGAGATGAAGAGGATGATGTGAGGAGGGTAGGGCCTGCTTAGAGCATAGCGCACACTCGAACTTAGAAAAACATGTCAGGACCCCCAACAAAACGAGCTCGCTTGTCAACTCCTATCATCGTATTTCGACAAACTAACGGGAATAGGGTGTATACTCTCGATGAATTAAGCTCTAATGAACAACTTTTAAATAAATACCTGAAACATGATATCACTCCTCGCGATGGGAAGGTATATAACGCTTACATAGAACATATACCCGGCCAGATTAAGACCTCGAGCGTACTGTTATTGGGACAGGATGATATAGACGCACAGATCCAAAGACTTATAACCCTTTCACGAAACTTAGGTGCAGAATTTACACAGTTTAGGCTTTACCTGGAGCCGCTAGGACTATCTATCAAACTTATTGAACAAGCGTACGCTCGACGCATAAAGACGTACTCTATCACCAATGAACTACCCTAAAAGGATCCTGTAGAGTTTCTCGTTGCGTGCGGGGATATTTACGTAAAGACGGTAGAAAAAGAATCAATCGCAAATAACTCGATAAAGGTAAATTGTAGCCTCATCTGCGAGTTTAGGCATCCTACTGAAGGTAGAATTGAAAAAGGTTATTTCAACTCTACTCTATACGATATATTTAACCCGATAAACTTGGATGAGATATATGAAAATAATGTGATCTTCCCACTCCTTGCTCAGATTGAGGCCTTCGTTTCTAGAGACTCGGGATGGATATACGACGTCACGTTAGAAATGAGAGTAAATTTCTCGAAAAACTCGGCTTTCTCGTTCGGGGCTCGAGTTCAAATCCCTGAAATTATAGCCGGATGTAAAGCGCTGATAACTGTACAATCTGAAGAAGTACTTTGCTTCCCTGCATCCGTATTGGCGTGCCTCTTTGAACCGACAGGGAAAGCTCAGCGTTTATCGTCATATCCTAATTTTCGAGATGTACTGAATCTAAATGGAATCCCGCTCCCGTTCGAAATGAGGTATATCGAACGCTTCGAAAGGCTTAACGATATATCCGTTAATGTGTACACTGCAAAACACGATGGTAGTGATTCTTATATTGACATTGCAGACAACTCTAAAACACTAGTGATCGTTCCCGTGCACGTCAGCGCTAAAGAGCGCGCCAGACATGTTCATTTATTCATGATAAAAGTGCATGGAACGGAAACTTATCATTTCAGTGGGATCAAAAATCTGACTCGGTTAATAAACCCGCAACTAACGCCAATGTCTGACACAAGACGTAGATACTTTTGCAACCGATGTCTGACCGCATTTCTGACTGAAAATAAACTTGAAAAACATAAATATACGTGTATAAAATTTGGCTTGGTAAGGAGTACATTCCCTCAAGGAGAGGATAAATTCCTAGCGTTCTCACAGTATAAAAAGCAGGAGAAAACAGGATTTATCGTATACGTGGACTTGGAGAGCTTACTCGTACCGATAGAGACGTGCGATCCTGACACGAAATTTTCTTATACTGAGAACGTACAGCGTCATGTGGCGTATTCTGTAGGTATGTACACTAAATGTAATTTTGATGATAATCGCTCAGAGTACCGACACTTCACGAGAAGAGATTGTACAGATCAATTTGTTGAGGCTCTCGTAGATACGGCAAAGTGCGTACTAGATTTTTATAGTACCGTAGTTCCAATGACGCCACTAACACCTGCTCAAAGAGATGCTCATAATACGGCCTCTCATTGTCATATATGCGAAAAACCCTATGCGAATGATGATATCCGAATTATGGATCATTGTCACTTGACAGGACTTTATCGCGGGAGCAGTCACGCGGCGTGTTATATTAATTACAAGAACCCGAGTCATCTGAGCGTGGTAATCCATAACGCGAGTTGCAACGACAATTTTTTCCTTCTTGAATCACTTGTCGAACGTAGAGAGACTGATCCGTTCACGGAGGAGTGCGTTCTCATCAATCCGGGAAAAGTTAAGGTTATTGGAGAGACTATGGGAAGATTCAAAGTAATCATGAAATATATTTGGCACAGGTTTCGAGGGATCACGACTAAAATTATAGATAGTTTCAGCTTTCTAGGTACCTCCCTAGAGAAATGCGTATCTTACCTCGAACCCGAGCAACTTAAAATCACTCGTAAGTGTCATCCTGATGATGAACGGTTCAAACTAGTCATTCGTAAAGGTGTGTTCCCCTATGACAATATAGATTCATTTGAGCGACTGAACGAGACTCAGTTACGAGCAAAGATAAATTTTACAACGCGCTCACGGATAGTCATATTTTTCAGGAAGACTATGATCACGCCAGCGAGGTTTGGCGGCTATTTGAATGTAAGAATCTTTGGGACTACTCGAACCTCTACCTGTATACGGACGTAACGCTACTGGCTGACGTCTTTGAGAACTTTCGCGATCTTTGCATGAAGACGTATAGACTCGATCCCGGATGGTCTCTTACAGCTCCTAGTCTCGGGTACCAAGCTCTATTGAGAATAACCCGGGTACGGCTCGAATTAATCGACGATGTGGACGTACATCAATTCATTGAGGGAGCTATTCGAGGAGGGGTATGTTTCGTGGCCAATCGTCACCCTGTAGAGAATAATCGGTATATGGACTCATTTGACCGTTCCAAGCCAGAGTCTTACCTCGTTTATCTAGATGTGAATGGACTCTATTCATTTAGTATGTTAAGCTCGTTACCCTATGGAGGGTTCAGATGGCTCGAAGATGATGAAATTGCTCGTTTGGATGTGTTAAAAGTAGAGGATGATGTGGAGACGGGGTATATCTTGCAGGTGGATCTTGAATATCCACGAGATATACACGATGCCCATTCCGACTTGCCGTTCTGTCCCGAGAAAGGGATTCCACCCGTAGGGAAGCACAAGAAATTGTTAACGACTTTAGCAGATAAGACCAGGTACGTCATTCACTACCGTCATCTAAAGCTTTGTTTGGTGAATGGATTGAAACTGACGGGAGTACACAGGGTTCTCAGTTTCAAGCAATCTCCATGGATGGCTCCGTATGTCAAGCTGAACGCGGAAATGAGGAGTAAAGCGAGCAATCCGTTTGAAAACATGTTTTTCAAACTGATGAACAATGCCGCATTCGGTCGTCATATGTCTAACAAGAGGGCCTACCGTACGATAAATAAACTACCAGGTGGGGAGGGAAATTTGGGGCGGGTAATCTCATAGCCAGTCCAAACTTTAAATACCGTACGATCGTGTCTGAAAACCTGGTCATCATCGAGATGGAGCCACAGGAGATTTACTTTGATATGCCGATTTATGCGGGATTCGCAATTTTGGAAATCTCGAAAGTAGTCATGTACGGTCTACATTACCAGGTTATGGTTCCCACCTTCCCTACAGGTGCGTTAAAACTTTAATACACAGATACAGACTCACTTCTCTACTACATGACTGTTGAGGATGCGTACCAGCGACTTATCCTGTTAGCTAATGACTACCTGGACACCTCCTCCTACGAACAAGACAATGTTTACGGCATGCCTGTAGTAAATAAAGGAGTGCTCGGTAAACTAAAAGACGAGACTCGAGGTCGGATCATCACCGAGTTCATAGGTTTAAGCCCTAAACTCTATTCATTCGCGGTACAAGGAGATTACGAGACGCTCAATGCTAAAGGTGTCAAGAGTAGCGCGTTAAGAACGCTTTCTTTAGAGGACTATCGTAATTGTCTGACCGATGAGACGGTAGTCATGAGAGTGGCTCGTTCAATAAGAGCCGTAGGATTCAAACTTTACACTCAAAAATTCAATCGGGTCGCGCTATGCTCTATCGACGACAAAAGATATGTAATACCTGGTTCAGTTAAAACTTTACCTTGGTTCCATTACTCTATAAGTGAGCAGCCATCTACTTCCTTCCAAGAGACGTCGATTTATGCTGGACCGTCGTCTCTATAGTGCAATTGTGTCAGTGATTAATACAGTGCTTCTATATATTCATAATCTACAACTTTATCCGGTACAGTTAATATTCTATCATGATATCAAAGTGAGCAGGGATCTACTTCCTCCCAAGAGATGCTGATTGATACTAACCCCACGTCTCTATAGTGTAAGTGTAAGTGATTAATACAAGAGTGAATAATTAATGTCAATGTACATTCAGAAAAAAAAAAAAAAAAAGAACTATACCTTTATCACTAGAAAATGTTAGTGCTTATAAAAAGAAAAAAGAGAACTATACCTTTATCACTAGAAATGTTAGTGTTTCTAAAAGACCTGAGAAAGAAATATTCATGTTCTGTAACTTAACTGAAGAAGAAAATATACTAATTTAGTATGTATCTGCTTTAAAAAATTGTATATCATTATATTCATTAAATAGAGTTTTCTATGTGTGCGTGTGTGTGTGTATGCGTTGTTATTTTTTTACCTCCACTCTCCCCCACCCTCTTTGATATATCTCATATTTGTTCGATTCTCTCGTAATTTATAAAATTTATAATACAGGATGTGAAAAATTTTTTATATTTGGGATGGTATGGGTATGAATACTGGTTAAGGGTACAGAGAGTATTTACACTCTCATCACGCACACATGATGGTACATTTGTTATGAATAGTACCCTAATCACTCTTACCCTTTTAGCCTATTTAAAAGCGTATATCCTGGATTAATAGTAAAACAATGTGGTAAAAAGGAATGTATAAAGTGCATCAACTTCTTCAAAAAACGCACGTTGTTGATCTCTATTAATCCAGTAACTTAAAAGAAAAAATAACCAAAATTATTAACTAATTATGAGTATCTCATATTTGTTCGATTCTCTCGTAATTAATAAAATTTAATATACAGGATGGGAAAATATTTTTTTACCTTTGACCTTGTAAATAATAAAGCCATATTTGTAATGGTACGGGTACAGAGAGTATTTTTTCTGAAAGATTTTACACTCTCGTCACGCACAAATGATGGTACATTTGTTATGAATAGTACCCTACTCGCCCTTACCATTTTAGCCTATTTATAATTTTTTTATAGATGTAAAGAATACAAAAGAAAAAATAATAATCGTTAATTCTTTTTATTTAAAAAAGTTTGTTACATTCCTAAGAAAATAATAAATTACACAGTAATAATCGCTAAAAAGTTTGCCTTATTATTAGACTTATACAAAGAAAAAGTAATAATCGTTACATTATTAAACTTATACAAAGAATAAACTTATACAGTAATAATCGCTAAAAAATTTAACTTATTATTAGACTTATACAAAGAAAAAATTATTGACTAAAGAATAAATTAAATAATATTTAATAAATTGCAAGTAGCTGTGAAAAAGTTTTTTAGATTAAAAAAAAATATTCCTATACTTAAAAGTGCTCACTCAACTCGTCTCGCAGCTACTTCTTCGTAGGCCCCTCGTTAGCTTCCTCAGAAGTTTTATTCTTCATTCCAAGCGTACGTTTAGAAGCGTCAGTAGTTTTCTTCTTCCATCTGACCGTGTCAACCTCGTCTAAAGCCTATGTAGACTCTACGGTTAATCGTAGTTTCATCTATAACTCTATATCTTTCATGATAGAAAAACGCTCGATGACGTCTCAGATTTTACACGTCGAATTAGGTTTTACTAAAGTTTAGATATAATGAACCGTTTCTTCGTCGTAAGAGACATTCGCACCTTACATAATGTCGACGAAGGTCACGGAGGATATAATAAAAGCGAGTAAGATTATTAAACGAAAGTATAAGCAATTACGTGATGCCCGACACGAGTCCGAGCACGTTGCGAATGAAACGTTCAAAACAATCACGGGTCCTCTAAACAAGATGGCGAAGGCGCTTGCCCAACCCGAAACCGAGGAGGTGGAAGTCTCACCTGAGAGATTGCAAAACCATCATCTATTGGAAACTTATCTTTATTCATCTCACGCGCATTCCGATAAGACCTACGGAGTCCATCATGAAGGTGACTCTAACCAGCTCGGAGATACCCGTATCGTATTCAACGGGAGAGACTGTACAATACTTCTGAACAATAAGACGGTACCGTATACTCGCGGGCTATTAGAATTACTCTTCAGAAGAGCACCCGCTCATTATACTAAGGATGATCCGAAAGTATACAAGTCATGCTTGAAGAAACGAATGCGCATCGGTTGAGAAACGAGCCGTACGGTCGTATCAAGATGCGAGCCGGATCAAAGTATTCGTTACTCATCAAATCTTTGTTTGAGGAGGAGCTTGATTGAGAGGGTTTATACAAGATGGAGACAGGGAGAGGGGTCGATTATACCTATTGGGACGATCCTAACGAATTGTTCGATCGATTACGACTTTTGCACGCATCTACCGAGGCCGGTCATTCTGCTCACGAGAACGAGATCGTTTCTATCATTGAGGAACTACGCGAGGCCGGAATCATCGTATAAAGACGTTCATCTCTTCGGTATTTTATCACAATCATGTCCACTGTCAAGTGGAAGATTGCGCGCGAACTTCATCGTCCTGCAAGACGGCGATTTCCTCAAAGACATGTTAGCGTACGAGGCTTGAATGAGCTCCTTCAAGCTGATCTGGTGGAGATGATACCCTACTCAGGATCGAATAAGGGGTTCAAGTACCTTCTCACCGTCATCAACGTGTATTCCAAGAGGGCTTGGGCCGCACCTGTCAAGACTAAGACGGGTAAGAATGTCAGCGCCACAATGGCTCTCTTCCTCGACAAGGTGACCGGAAAGGTTTACCTCCATACGTCATCTCCAAACGGATAATGGACAGAGTTTTACAACGCGGAATTCAAAACACTCATGAATAGAAATAGGATCAATCATTTTTCTACATACAGCAACGTCAAGGCTAGCGTCGTGGAACGATTTAATCGTACTCTCAAGAACATTATGTGGAGGAGGTTCACGGCTAAAGGATCCTATCGATGGATCGATATGATCGATTCCTTACTGAACGAATACAACCGTACGCTACACTCGACCATAAAGATGAGGCCTATAGACGTCAAGGACGATAGACTTTTACATACCGTCTATAAACGTCTCAATATTTCGGATTCCACGCCGAACATATTTAAAGTGGGTAATATAGTTCGTATCAGCAAGTATAAGGACGTTTTCGAAAAGGGTTATACCGCGAACTGGTCGACCGAACTGTTTAAAATACGTAACGTCGTCGAGACTAATCCCAGGACCTTCCTACTCGAAGATATGAAAGGTAATCCTATCACAGGAGGTTTCTACGGTTAGGAGCTTAGAAAGACTTCGTATCCGGATGTTTACCTTATAGAGAAGATAGTCAGACGTTCTGGAAATAGAGTATACGTTAAATGGTTAGGGTTCGACTCGTCACCCAATTCGTGGATCGATGCGAAGGATATAGTGTAGAAGGAGGGAGGGAGGGAGGGCGCGTTCCCCTCCATCCCGAGCATATAAAGCGGCCACGAGGTAGGGAGACGTAATCTCATTCGATATGTTTAGGCAGTTGGGTTACCGTCTGGAGGACATGAGCGATATTAAGATCTCGAACGGTGGCTTAGAATACTACATCGCGAGGGCCGACAAGGGTTACAGTGA
Organism: Timema cristinae; assembly: GCA_039000515.1. Lineage (NCBI taxonomy): Eukaryota > Metazoa > Arthropoda > Insecta > Phasmatodea > Timematidae > Timema > Timema cristinae. Next base: position 43,422,356 of record JBCFYV010000012.1, read on the forward strand.
GTGCTGCGATTCTTCCGTGCACTGGCTCGGATGCCATAATCCCGGAATGTGGGAATCGAGTCAGTCCGTCGAACGCTGTTCTACATCTTGCCCCGTCTACAATCTCAAGGAAGGGGACGAGCCGCAAATTCTCAGGAGGAGGAGGAAAACGCTTTGTGCGCGGAGTTGGATCGAATTGAGCGCGCGGAGCTCAATTGGGTCAAGTGCATCTCCGAACTTGAAAAGTATCGAACGTAAAGTCCGTCGTCTAGAAGGGGATGAAGAGGTCAGCGAGGAGGAAGACGAACCGAACATCATAACGCTAGACTATGTGGGCAGAGTGCATCTTCCGTGCAAAAACGTTGGTGCGAGGTACAGGAGTCGCTTTAACGCTTCACAGAGAGGACTGATATATCTAAGTGAAGACAAGTACGAACTATTCAAGTGGTAAAGCACTCGCGTGTGCGTGTGTTTTCGCGCGCGCGCGTTCTATGACGTATGTACGTGTTTACCCAAGACTGAAATAAACTATATGTAAGTCTTTAGAAAAAGAGATTTTTGTATCGCACGTTCTATAACGTATGTACGTGTTTACCCAAGACTGAAAAAAACTATATGTAAGACTTTAGAGAAAGAGATTTTTTGTATCCATCGAGTGAAAGACGATATTTTTTTTCGAGAGAGAAAGAATTTAATCATTGTACCGAATATTATATGTGTGTATGTATCATCATAATCTTAAGCATATACTCGCTAAATAAAAAGCTGTACTATTTATTTAAGTCCATGATCCTATTAAGAGAGAGAGAGAGAGACATTACATAGAATTAAAAGAGTGTCCATTTAAGGCTATATTCTGAGAGGTAGCAATACGAATTATTTTTAAGACTATGTTATGAGTAAAAAAGGTCTTTTATAATAGGGAAGATATGTATGTTTCATTCAGAGCAGAAAGATCATTTATAATAAGGAAGATATGTATGTTTCCAGGAGCTTATAAAATGTCTTTGTAGGGAACCAAGGATTGAAGTTCGGACCTAGAGAGGAGGAACTCACACGCCTCCGTACCTCGAGCGGCTCCCCCCCAACCTCGCCCCGCCCCCCTTCTGGAGAGCTCGCGTAGTCCGGACCAATAATACAACCCATCCCCCGCGCACCACCTCCCCTGTCGACTCACCGAACCATCCCCATCCTCCACTCCCCTGTAGCTTGTATGCATGTATAAGGAGAGAGAGAGAGAGAGAGAGAGAGGGGCCCGCGCAACCTCCAACATAATTCACCCATCCTTTATTTCCCCTACCCACTCTGAGGATCCTATGCATATATAAGGCGCGAGAGGGGAGCGGAGAGGGTACACACATACATACACATTTCCCTTCACTGCCTTAGTATATGAAGGTATATATTACTTAGGTTTGTTTCTCCTTAGAGGACTTATCTCAACTTATGCCAAATTGGTGTTTCCTGAAATGTACTGTGCCCCCAATCATCTTCAATTGACCCACTAAACTCACCCTAACTGTTTGGTACCTACAGCCCCCTAGGCTTCTTATTACACCACTGGTCGCAAATGCTGACTCTCATAATATGAATTTCAACTTCTTAAAGTGAGATTATCATAACAATCCTCTGCCAGGTGATTTACATACACCATATGAGAAAATTAAACAAGTTAAAAAAAAAATTACAAACATTAGTTTATTATATGAGGAAAAAAACCTTTTTCAAACCCTGAGATAAACATAGACTACAATGACACAATATATTAAATAATATAGAAGTTTGACATAAATATTCAATGAAATTATAGGTTGTTTACAAATAGACATACAAAATGTTATAAAGTGGCCTATCATAAGTATAGGTCTACCATGGAAATACTGGGCCATTTTCACATAAATATCAAGCACTTATCATAAGGTGCTACACGTATGAATAATTTATAACTTCATAGGGTGTTTTAAAATAAATACTAAGTGAAATAATAAAAAGGACATTTACACAATGTTGTCTGTTATAAGATAATGGAAATAACTTCCCTCGTTCCTGACTGCAAGGAGCGTAATGACGGAAACCAGGTACCAAACTTGCCGGGGCCTGCTTATGGCGACTAATTGGTGAAATCAAAAGTTCCGGTGCGTCTCTTCTCAGCTGTTGGGGTCTACAGATCTCAAGTATACAGTACATACTTGTAAACACACAAGCCCTATCATAGGGTAACAATTGCAGATAAAATTCACGGATTTAACTTCTTTTTCTTAAAATAACTTCATTATACTTAAACTAAAAATGCTTAAAACGTCTTAGACCTCGTCATGTTACTTGTCTGCTTCACATACATGAATAAAGAATGACCTTGGTTGTGATGTTACTTTACTCTCAGAAAATTCCACTATCTTGTCTCTTCCTCTAACTATATTTTCTTCTGACATATACAAAAAATAAATAAATAACCTTCAAAGTTTCACCATAAAACAATTATTAATTCTCGATGCTATTCATTTCCAATAAAAGTTGTGTGGGTTCCTGCCCTTTCACAAGTTTTAATATTCATGTGGCTATCACAAGTCTGCCCAGTCTAACAGCTACCGGCACAGAGGGACTAGCCTTAAATTTGACGCTGGTTATAACCATTATACATATATTTTAAATACTCACAGGATTTTCTCTCTCTCATTTTGTAGGCACATTCTTATCGTGTAGGTCTTCGGGGTGCATCTTCTCTTCACATGGGGTATTTCTTAACTTCTTTGACGTAGATACTTTAACAATAACAAATAATCTATTACTGACTGTCCAAATTAGCCATTATAATTCTTAAGTAATAATTGTGGGAGAAATGACCCTTTCCACAATACAAAAAAAAATCTCTCCACACTTTAGTTTCACCTTTCTTATCTTTCCTTACATAGATGCCTGATTTGTATAATACGGTGTGTACCTTCCAATCTCGAGAAAAATATGCCGCAGGCTATTTGTTATATGCTGGGAATTTTTCACCAATCCTTCCTAGAGTTTCTAAATTCTTCTTTTTTTTTTGTAGTTTTAGGTGTTTTAATTGTGTAGCCGGCTTTAGACATAATCCATTGTAATCCACATTGTTGTGTCTTTCCAGGCCGCCACTTATGCAGTTCTGGCAACTCGTAGAGCCCTGTACCTCATTTCACCGGAGAGGCGGCTCATGAAAGGGTTGACCAGCCCTTAATGTTAATATTTTATTTGCTTTTAAAATAATTGAATGTTTTATTAATACAAGGCTATAATCGCCTTTTTAAGATATTTATATTAATATTGTCTTCCCATATTCAAATTTGTAGTCAAGGGATGACACCATTTAATTATTTGTAAAAAGTTGGATACTTCTGTTCTTCTGACTACAAACACATCGATGACTCTGTTGTTGAAGTTTGGAAATTCAATATTTACATCCTTAAGTATAGAACAAACAGCCAGCGAATTTAACCAATCTTGTCCTATGGTGCTCCTGAATTTAATAGACAACTCAGAGATAATCCTTCAACTTCTAACATAATGGTAGGATAGAGGTGTTGGAGTTTTTATCACTGATTTAGGGCGTTATTTATTAGGGAAACATGTGACCCTCCGTGCTCACAAAGGCCTTACTAAAAGGCTTGACCTACTAAAAATGCTCCCAGAGTGTGTGGAACCTGCGACCGGTCTGGGCTGCCTACATCGCAGGTCAACAGTTTCCCTCTTTGACGATTACATTTACATCAGCTGGTTGAGGATGATGACTAGAACCACGGATTGCTTGCCCTTGATAGACTGGACCTATGTTAGCTGGTACCCTATGTTGAGGGTTCGTCTGGGACGGTTGAAATGGGGTATGGGAGTTACTCCTAGACCTAAAGTCCCTGTTGTGGTCCCCATAAGGGTGATTTCTAGGGTGGGGAAAAGGTCCGTTGACTGACCTCTTGTCTCTTACCTCAAGGTTATGATGGGGGTTTTCCCGACCTCTACCAGGATAGTGTGCTCTGACTGGGCTCCCCAAACTAAATACAGCCTGAATGGTCGCGAGGAGGTCTATCTCTCTCCACGCTTCCTGTGGACGTGCTCCTTAACTTGGCAGTGGTTCACCCCTTTCACGATTCGCACTCCATAAGGAATGAACTGTCTACTTTCTCCCAGTGGGGAACCTGTCCAAGGCGCTAAGCCTGCAGTCCAGTCCCTTAATCTCCAAGTGTTGAGGTAATCCTACCAACATTCTAGCTGGACCGTAGGGTAGTTGATGGTGACTGACTTAATCGGTATGATTCTAGACCTAAATTCCTGATTGTTCATAAGTGTCGGAGGTAACTCCAGAGTACCTCTGTTCTCATTACCAAGGTTGACGCATTAAGTTAGCCCTCATTTGGCCTTGGATCTCCACACTCCAAAACGTGGCTAGGAATCGGGTTCGAAACTCTCCCAGCCAGTGATGCTTTCGCGTACTACCGACCACCAAGGCAAATCGTCACCAGTGAGGGAACTGCCCCTAACCTTATTTTTCCTTATCATTTAGTCAACGCCCTTCAAAAAGTTCCTCCAGAGTGTTGAGGTGGCTACACGGGATCCTGCCCACTCCTGCGATTGAATTTAGAGAGTCTATCCCCAAGAGCACGGTCTCCTAAAAGGGTACACAAAGAGGAAGAAAATGGGCTTAAGTCGCCCAGCCCTCCTAACCTGACCTGGTATGACAATCCCTCAAGCTGGTTCTTTACCATTTTTACCTTCTCGGCTGTGTCAGCCAAACTCTGATCCAGCCCACCTGGGTTCTGGCTAAATTCTGGTTCTTGTCCTTTAGTGAGCCAACAGTAGAGTTCAGAATCCCCAGTGTATTTGTCTGACTCTCGTTCCCTGTATGCCCCTCTAGGCTTAGTCTATTCAATCCTTCCTCTAGCTGTGCGACCTGCTGTTCTTGCTTCTGTGCCGTCAACCTTTGGTTTGACTCCGAGGTCAGGCTAAACTCATCCCTTGACTCCAGGATCTCTTTTTTAACACTGGCCAGCTCCTGCCAGAACCGATCTCCAGTGGCCTCGACTCTAACCTCAAAGTCGGCCCTGGTCTTGCCTATTGCCGCTGAAAACTCTTCCCTCATACTGACCGTTAATGACCCGATGTGACGCATAATCTCACTGCGGGTTTCCTCCTGAGTGGAAACGAGCTTTTTCTCGAGGTCTAGCTGCCCTTCCCTCATCTCCACTAACAATTGTCGGATACCCGCCATAAGGTCCAACGAAGGGGTACTGTGGGGAACTTCCATAGGGAAAGGAGGGATTTTGTCCCCGTCTGGTGATGGACCCTCAAAATAAGTTTGGGATGAGTCGTCGTCAAATCCTCAACCACTACTTGGTCCTTAACTTCCTTTCCTGCTGTGGTGTAGCAGCATCATCCTCCAACGCTACATCAATATTGTCCATCCATTATTGTGGGTAAAACCTCAGCCTCATACCTAATGTTTATCTTAGACTGTCCTCTGTCCCTACTTCTAAGAAAATACCCTTCCTGGCTCATAACCTAAGCCACATTTGAAAATACTAGGTTGCTCTATCCTAACCTTATCGAAAAGCCCCGCGTAAAGGCACCACTGTGAAATTTTTTTTTAAAAAAAAGGTATGAAAAAAATATATAACTTTATTTTATTAAATATATATTTATATATATATATTCTCCTTAGGTTGTTTAAAAAAATAGTTTATCTTATTTAGCTCAGTTGCACGAGAAACCTAATCTCGGGACCTCTTGATTTAGGTAGGCACTTATACATAAAGTTTATATTATATTGTAATGGAAACAAATTACAAGGTTATGAAATTAAAAAAATAAATTAAGTTATTTGTTTGGTTATTTATGTATTCTGAATATTAGTCCTATCAAATCCTGCCTATGGAGCTCCGTTAATTTACTTTACTAAGGTAACATAATTTTCTTGAAACAAAGTTAAAATTTTGTGTTTGTAAATTTTATATTAATATGTATAAACTTTGTTTTGCTAACCAGGTATTGATCACTATACCATAATTTTAATTAAAATTAATAAGTAGCCTTACTGCTCATAGTTCCATTATCTTTTTGGTAATTTATCTTAAGATATAGTCGCTAAGTGACTGATTAAAATGGTAGAAACAAATCAAAACAAAAAATGGAAACTTCTCACCATAACGATTCTGAAGTTGAAAGCTACATTTCTTTTTATTTGATTAAAGATATGTATAATCTTCTCTCTTCATCTCCAAGTTAAATTTAACACTCTTGGGTAAAACGTTTATAGTTCAAAGTTTTAATAACTTGTAGCACAGTGTCCTTTTTTGTCTCTTGATTGGGAACTTAAACATTCCAGCTTTATTATCATTTTAAAACCGACGCCAAAAGAAGACCAAAACTAAAAAACTTATCGTCCACTTCAATTCTTCAAAAAAAAACCCCAATAAACAACCAAAAAACAAAACAACTTTCCAAATACACACCAAAGAGGTGATACAATTTAGAGCTAGGAACATTGCTAGAATAGTGACGTATGAATGAGAGCTTTAGTAAAAGGAAATGGCAAAGAGAAATACTTTAATGAATCGTAAGACCAAACTATATGTATATTTTAAAATTCTAATCATCTTGTTGAGTTTTTACCATGTTAAAGAAAGCTCAAAGTTATTTTATTTGGGAAGTGAAAATAAATAAATACAATGTTGGCACAACTATACGTAAATCAACAGATAAAGTGTAAATAATAGATATTTTGTTACTCTAATTAATTATAATTAAAGGGGAGGGTTTTCTTAGTCACAATGTGCATAATGGCCACTTAGATACGTTTTTTAATATTGATTATTTAGGTACTTTCCCTTTTTCCAACTAAAACAAAATAATTCCTACATCCACTAGGATGTTTTATGTGTACATTCTTAGATTTTGATGTGTCTGCATCGTTTGAAAGTCAGTTAAAAACTTCAAAAACCTTAGCCCATCCATTATACCCACCCTTCCCCTACTATATATTTATTATCTAGAAAGGGGCCTCAAAAATAGTGATAGTAGCTTAAAATCATTCCAAAATTATTATAAAAAACTTATTTTCAGCATAAAATATAATTAAATATTCCCAAATATGTAAAATGCTACCCCACAGTGACTGTAAAGGTTGAAAGTTTGGAATTTAAAATAGAGAACAATAATTGGCTAATATAAAAAAAAATCTTCTCTATACGTTAGTAAATTAGGATTTATTATAGGCAGGTGAGAAAAATCCAAAAATAAACGAATAATAAAAATTATTATCTGAAATGTGATTCATAAGTATTGTGTTGACAAAGTTAAAAATCAATGGATCAATTAGAGATTAAAATACCAGCGACATAGCTATTAAAATAAATAAATTTTGGCTAAATATCTCGGTGAACCGTGATGCTCTTTGAAAAACCATGATAATAATTATTCAATTTGCTACTGTGACAGAGGATATTATCAATGTATGCTCTTTTGTGAAATATAATGCCCTTTTATCCAAAATATTTATGTAACAATGTATGTTAGATCGTTTATCTTATTTTATGTCCCTGCTTAGTAAGTATTGCCTTATTAATGGGCTGCGTTTATTTGTGCACTCGTTTTGTGAACATGGTAATATATTTTCTCTAATATTTAACTTATTTTAATGTATTAAATAACATTAGTGTTTTGTAATTGCCGCAGTTATATGAATATAATACAACGATAAACTATGAAAAAGTGGGCATCTGGATAATGAACCTTTAATATAATATAGTTTTTGTGCGGCTTAACCGTGTGAAGAACGGGTCTAACTGCTAGTCTCCTTATACGAGTATGTTAGCTCTAGCCAACGGTTTTGCACATATTATATTTACCATGAAGTTGTGTGCATACGGCAACATAGATTCTATGATAAGATAAGGATATGTGCAAGGGCGTAGAAGGCTAATTTTATTCAAGTATTAGAAGAAGGGTCTAAGGGAGGGTCAGAAAGCTTAAAAGAGCGATAAAAAATAGAAAAAAACATGCTGCAAAGTGTGATTAGTTTCATTAGAGGAAGGAAAGATAAAATTAATATTTTCTCCGCACAAAAAGCACTTTTTACAGTTTTATCAATCTGGAAATTGTTGTTAAAATCAATTTGGCATATTAACCTATACTATTTGTTTCTCTCAAACTCCCGTGGAAGGTTTTGGGAGACTTAGTCTCTTCGTCTAGTCTGACGCTTTGTCCTTGCTAAAATGATAATTTTCTCATCTCTAACTCATTAGTATAAATAAATATGTGAACATCCCGAACATTTAGTAAGACGAGTAATAGGGGAAAAATTGTTCATAAACTTTTTTGATACACAGTTCCTTAAAGAAATATAAAATTTGTTTGGAAACTTGTCAGTAGGTTACTTGTGTATTTTTCTATTCCCAGAATCTTTCTACAGGAATTACGTCATATATTGTTTGAATTGCTCACCTTGAAATGGTCGTTCATTCCAAAACGCACATGAACTCACAGAATTGAAATTGGAGCACAACATCCTAACGGGTTACAATCATTGTCGCCAAACAACCAGCCCATAACGATGTTGAATGAAATACCTTCACAGGAAGAGGAACTAAGAAACAATCACATTAGTTAAAATCGCCATGTCCTTCGTGTTGAAATTCAATGTGTTTTCAAACATTGAGTGTGACGGAATGCCCTATAATAATAAGTTCAGGACTTTATTTCAATCTATAATTCCTCAGGGATTTAATGATTCGTTTAATAATGGTTCTGTCCAACATATTAGGTAAATCGGTAGTTAATCTGAATTGTAATCCAAATAATCTTATTCTTTGAGGCTTAAAAGTCAATACATTCGGTTAGATACCTTTTATTTATAAATCAATCAAGAGGTTGAGGATGGGTATAGTAGCATTATTACTTCTTTGGTGCTGAATGACAGCTATGAAAAGCTGCCAGACCAAATTATGTATCCATTCGCCCAACCATATGATCAGCAAAAACATATATTTAGAAGCTGTAACTTTTGACACTAAAATTTACGTCTATACAAGAAACATATCTGACATTTTTATGTATTGTTAATTTTTAATGTGTTGTTGACCTTGATATATTGATGTTATTCCTAGTATTAATTATTAATTTTTCTAAAATATTAAACATTTAATTTTTTTTATCATTTAATCTTACATTAATTTTTAATATTGTAATTAAATATTGTTACTGATAAATTATTAATTTATTAATAATTAATTGTTAATAATATTATTATTTACTTTACAAAGTAAAAAATCTGAACGTGTAGGATTACACAGAGAAAAAAACTGTCATAAACCTTTTAAACACTATTACACAAATAAATCATATTTATGATGAACTGGCTTATACCTCTAGGTGTTTTCCAACAGAGTCATAAGAACTTCTACATCATCATATTCGTCGTCTTCTTCATCATCTTCAGCCAGGTTAATGTATAGTGATGATAGGTGTGTGGGTTTCACTGTATCAATTTTCATCTTTCGGTACCAATCTTCCTTAATAAGTTTCTCGTAATGGTAAAAAATCAATAACACAGAAAATAAGTATAGGCCAATAAAATAAAAAATGCACTGTTTCCATACTGGCAAAACAAAAGATATCCTAATTTAAAAAAATCTATTTTAGATTCAATATAGCTATAATTATTATGTCTCTTATAAAACTACAAAAAACAATAACTTATAACTTGCGCTTCAATGTTTTATTGGATGAATAATTATTTAAAGATCACTAAAAACCGTTTATTTTCCAAGGATAGCACGCTCACAAACAGAACTAATATTCACTTAAGAACACACAGATTACCAAGTAGCCTAATAATATTCAAAATGACACTGTACTATTAAAATTTGTAGTAAAGTTATTAACCGTAACATAGGCACGCCTAAATACTCAACTATAAAATAATTTGTTCTATTCAGCCTGCTGTCACACAAACGTGGATTTATTCATTATATTTTATACTATAATTTACTGTTTAATGTCTGTTTAAAATTGTTAGATTTTGGTAATGAGAATAGCCATTAGGTTGTTTGTATTGTTTTGAAGTATTTTTTTTTGCTGTTTAATTCCAATTAATTATTAAAAGCAAAGGCCCATTAAAGGTGGCCTTAGATGCAAACAACAAATACGGCCACTGAATTGAAACTACGCTGCCAATTGGTGATGTAGGCGACCCTGTTGCCAGTTGGATGGCGAATGGTATTAATGCTCGTGTTTACAAAATTTAAACTTTATATTATTTCACAAACATTTTGTATGTTTATTCCTCTTTATTAACACAAAAGATTTATTTATGTTAAAGATATGTGAAGCCAGTTATAAAAACATAAATAATTGAAATTAATAATATTAAATGTATAACTTTACAATATATTTAACCTGTAATTGCCACAAGAGTAAAAAGAAAAACTAGAATGAATTTACTAGACTTTTTTTCTTTAATGTGACTATGGAAAATACAATTCTATTGTAATCCTTATGTAAGTATTGTTAAAAGTGATTGATTACATTTTTTAGTGTTAATAATAGTAATACTTAGCAAATAATAATTATTTCCAAAAGTGTTGACATAAGTGAATTTCAGACAATGTTAGCATTATTGATAGCTTTTGCTAGCTGTTATTTAAACTGTTGGTTTTTGCAATAAAAAGGCACTTTTGGTTTCACAATTATTAGAGTTTATTCAAAACGTTGTTTAGCGATACATTCATTTTTTATTAGTGCGTATGGTTGTTTACTTACAGTTGCCTTAGGGATTTTGATTTAACCATTGTTGGGGTGCTGCGTTAGCAAAGGATGAGAGATAAAAATTAAAAGTTATCAAATAATATAAAAAGATGTTAAAATACATCAACACTCTCCCTTATTTTATAACTTGTAAACTCCCATTTTGTTACATAAAAATTTAAAATGAACTGAAAACAATGGTTTTGTAAAAATGTCTGCGAGCTGATTTTGAGTGTCAACTTTTAAAATGTTGATTTCTCCATCGGTGACCAATTCGCGAACAAAGAAGTGTCTGATCCGAATGTGTTTTGTTCTTCGATGAAACTCAGGATTTTGTGCAAGCCGGATGGCTGCTTCGTTGTCAACTTGCAGAGTAGGTGTCGACTTCAGATGGCCAAGTTCGCTCAGAAGCCGCTTGGTCCACAGCATCTCTCTCGCAGCTTCACTGGCAGCTACGATTTCAGCTTCGGTTGTGGATATGGCAACAGAGGCTTGTCGCTGACTCATCCACGAAATAGGTGCCCCAGAGTACCGGCAGAGCACTCCTGAGGTAGAGCGTCCTGTAGTTAGGCAGCCACCATGATCTGCATCGCTGAAACAATCAAATACACCTTTTTCCAGGTTGGATTTGTAGATCAGTCCGTAGTCTGTCGTTCCTCTCAGATACCGCAGAATCCTTTTTACTTTCTGAACATCACGGTTGGTTGGATTTTCGAGGTTTCTGGACACCACGCTGACAGCATATGCGATGTCTGGTCGTGTGCCGCACATCAAGAACATAAGTGCTCCAACAGCTTGTCTGTAGGGGAAGTCAGGATTTGGAGGACTTTCTTCTGCATCGTTGTCCTTGATAATTGGAGTAGATACAGTTTTGCAGTTGGTCATTTCAAATCTCTCGAGTATGGTCTCCGTGTAGTGTTTCTGGCTCACACTAATTGATCCGTCCTTTTCTCGGCTGATTTCCAATCCTAGAAAATAAGACGCCGGCATGGAGGTGATTTTGAACTCCTTTTTCAGATCGTTGATGAACTTCTGAAGTTCTTGCTCATCTTCAGCTGCAATCAGTCCGTCGTCAACGTAAAGAACGAAAAACATCTTCTTCTGTCCTTTTTGTCTCACGAACAGACAGGGATCCGCTTTACTTCGCTTGAATCCCAAGCTGACGATGTAGTTGCTGAACTTTTTGTTCCAGCATCGAGGAGCTTGCTTCAGTCCATATAAGCTTTTCTTCAGGCAGCAAACCCGGTTGGATCCATCACTATGTCCTTCAGGTTGCTGCATGTAGATGGTTTCCTGGAGGTCACCATAGAGGAATGCTGTTGAGACGTCAATTTGTGCTAGTCTCATCTTCTCGTTGGCAGCAACACTGAGTAAAGTTCTTATAGTTGATGTTCTTGCAACTGGACTGAAGGTTTGATCGTAGTCCACTCCTTTCCGCTGTGAAAAGCCTTTGATGACCAGTCTGGCTTTGTATTTATCAATCGATCCATCGGCGTTGGTTTTGATCCGGTAGACCCATTTATTCGAGATTGCTCTTTTTCCTGGGGTAGATCAACCAGTTCCCAAGTCTTGTTCTCTTCAAGAGCTTTCATCTCACGACTCATAGCTTCTTTCCAACGATCTTGCTGATCCGATCGCATGGCTTCTTTGTAGGATCCAGGTTCCTGAAGAGGGCTAGAGAGAAGCATCACGAAGTCCTGATATTTCTCTGGAGGTTTGAGCGACGAACGATTACGAAGGCGCTTGACGATGGCTTCTTCATCTGGACTTGGAGCACTATCTGGAACTTGTTCATCTAGACCTTCTTCTTCATCAACAGTACTCATATCCCAGAATTCATCATCATTTTCTTCGCTTTGCGTTTTGTCATCATCTTCTTGACTTTCTTCAGAAGTTGAATCCACTGGTTCAGCAGCAGAGTCGAGACTTTCCGGAAGATAGTTGTCGATTTTATGCTCTAGCACCTTTTCCTCGAAGATGACATCTCTTGATCTGATGAGTCTTCCTTCCTCTTCACAGAAGATCCTGTAGCCGTCGTCTTTGTCGTATCCGATGAGAATTCCTTTGATTGCTTTTGGATCCATCTTCTTCCTTTGTTGTTTTGGAATGTGTGGATAGCAGGTAGATCCGATCACCCGAAGATGTTTCAGACCTGGTTTACTGCCATGCCACAACTCGTAGGGAGATTTTCCATCAACTCGGGAAGGTCCTGTCCTGTTGAGAACATAGGCTGCTGTGTTGATCATCTCGGCCCAAAGCATCTGAGGCAGCTTTCCATGAGCATACATCATTGCTCGAGCAGTTTCAACCACGGTGCGGTTCTCTCTTTCACTGGAGCCATTCTGCTCTGGAGTGTAGGGCATCGTAATGCGTTGAACAATTCCTTCCTTTTGTAGGATTTTTCTGACATGCTTGTTGTCGAATTCCTTGCCACCGTCGCTTAGCAGCTCTTTGATGTTGTGTCCAAGAGTCTTGACTTCCGCAACGAATTGAGCCAACTTCTCTGCAACTTCGGACTTCTCTTTCAAAAAGTAGATGGTCCTGAACTTTGTGTAGTCATCCTTGAAGAGGACGAAGTACAAGTATCCTGACATGGACTCTTTGAATGGACCGCAAACATCTGTGTGGATCCGCTCTCCCGGTTCCGTTGTCTTAGACCTCGTACCGAAAGGCAGACGATGAGCTTTGCCATAGACGCAGCCTTCACAAAGTTCACTGTCCAAGTTGACATGAATTCCCAGCTTGTCCAGAAGGGATTTCACGTGTCGCTTGTTCTGATGTCCGAATCGTTCATGGTAAAGTTGGAGAAGTTTGTTTGCTTCTGTTGCGTTGACTTCATTGGATGGAATGTCGTTCACGTTCTTCACATTCAGCCTGTAGAGTCCACCAAACCGCTCACGAACTCCAGTCAGTTTCACTTCGCCGTTGACGATGAAGTTGCAAACCTCTGGAGACGAGATGAACCTGCTTTCCTTGTTCTTATCCTGCGCTGCAAGGACTGAGAATAGATTTCTCTGGATCCCGGGAACACACCATACATCAGCCAACGTGAGCTTGTGCATCTTGCCGTTGACTTTTGCTTCGATGTCAATGTCGCCTTTACCAATAGCCGCAACCTTCACGCCATTCGCTGTGATCACTGTGTGGTTTGTAGAAAAAGACTCGAACGTCCTAAAAATATTTTTGTTATTAGAAACATGACTTGTTGCTCCATTATCTACATACCAGAACTTGGAGTTGCACTCCAAGTTCATCACAGTCGAGGCTACCGTAGTCAGGATCATATTTGCACCCTTTTCCGGATTTTCCGAGTTGCTGGCTTTGTTGCCAAGTGCTTCATCCGCGATTCGCTTCCTGCATACCTTTGCTAGGTGATTTTTCTTCTTGCAGTAGGTGCAAAATTTCTTTTTGTCACCCTTTTGCTGATTCTTGTGCGAGTTGTTTGGCTGCTTTGACGAATTAACATAGAGGGCTTCTTGTTGAGATGACTCTTGTTTGCCTTTCAGTGCATTCTCGTAGGCACACAGCTGGTTCGTCAAATTGTCGATTGTCCTGTCAGCTTTTGACATCAGCATCCAGCTCGACTTGAATGAAAAGTAATCTTCAGGCAACGTACCTAAAATTTTACAGATCATAAATAAATCTGGCAAATTTGAGGTTAGCTCGGCGTCGTTACTCATTTCCTGCTTTAGTTCGCTCCACAAATTCTTTAATTTTGAGACATGCGTAGCGATATCATCTTCAACGGCTTTTTCATAACTAAAGAACTTAAGGCATAAATTGTAAACCTTGTCTTCGGAGACGCCGTCGAAGAGTTTGTGCAGTTCGAGCCACACCTCCCGGGCTGACTTGAGACGCATTATTTTCTGAAGTGTCTCTTCCGTCATATTTGCGGTTAAAACGATCAACGCATGGCTGTCTGCCTTATTAAAAGCGTCGAGCGATGTCTGGTACTCCGCTCTTTGTGCCGCGGTCGCTTCATCTGACAACGCCCTTGGTTTGACTAACCTGCCTTCAATTACGTCTGTCGCTCCGGGGATACCTCGTAAACAAATGCTCAGTTTATATCGCCATGTATTCCAGTTTCCTTTTCCTTCCAGAAGTCCAACGTTGATAATCTTCGTCGAGTCCATTGTGAGCGTGGCGGCGTCGTCCTAACCTCAAAATGTCTCGTCGGATTTTCTCCAAAAATATCGCACCAAGTGAATTTATTTTAACAAAATCAATCACGCACTAATGTCGTTACGTGCCTGGGCCCATAACCTGTTGGTTTTTGCAATAAAAAGGCACTTTTGGTTTCACAATTATTAGAGTTTATTCAAAACGTTGTTTAGCGATAGGAAGCGATACATTTTTATATTTAGTGCGTATGGTTGTTTACTTACAGTTGCCTTAGGGATTTTGATTTAACCATTGTTGGGGTGCTGCGTTAGCAAAGGATGAGAGATAAAAATTAAAAGTTATCAAATAATATAAAAAGATGTTAAAATACATCAACATAAACCAAAGAAGTTGTAAATTACCTATAGAAACCAAAGGTTTATTTTAGTACAAACTACTAATTTTACAATATTGTGTTGTGTGCGTAAAAAATTGTCACAACTATTTCACTCATAATTAATCAATATGTTCAAAATGTTGTACGTTCAAATTATATTATTATTATCTTATACATATATTTTTATTATTATTACTATCATTATAATTAATAAATGAAATATTATTTTCTTCATTTATGAAAGATGACTATATTGTATGCCTGTATTATGGCTTGGTTAGTAATTCTAAGCTTGAATATTCTAGTGTTGCTTGGAATTCCATTACATTAACTGACTGTCTCAGAATGGTAAAGTTCAACTTAAATTTGTTTATGCTTTCTATGGTAATATATTTATTAATGGGATTTATTATGATTATGACAGAATTCAAAACCTTTTAAGGCTCGAAACTCTATTCCTACGTGGATTTTGTTGTTATGCCAATTTTATTTTTATTATTTTTACTAACAACCTTTCTTGTATTTTTCCCTTGATCATGTAGGTATGCATGTCCCTTATCGAGTTCTCGTAACACAAAGTTAATTTCGCTCAATAACTTTTAAAAGATCAGCCCTATAGGCCATTGTATCCATAGCTCAAATTCTAGGTTTGTTGAATTCGAATTTGATCCCAAAAGAAGATCCAAACTAAGATAGTTATTTAAGGATCTATCCTATCATTAATTATCCCAGTAGTGGTTTTATCACAAATATATTAGCTTATATTATTATTCTTTTATTTTTTATTGTTATTGATTTAGGCTTTTTATTTCTAAATAATGTCAATGATTTTTAATGCTTATGCTTTAACTACTATTTAACATTAAATTTTTTCTTTCATAATAATTATTTATCTACGTATATCATTATTTAGCTATGAGTGTTAATTTTATTTTATTATCTAACTGTATTCAGTGCTGGCCTGTTACAGGTCTTGCTATTGTTGGCCAGTACTATAATAAAGAACATTATTATTATTATTATTAACTTTTTCTACGATACCTCCACTCAGTGTTGAAGTTATCAAAGTTGTTGTTTAAGCCACTGATGCGAAAACTTAACATTGCTAGAAAACCATATGTCACGTTTAAATAGTTTTACATACATAAGGTATGTATGTTTGTATTAACTTCAATTAATCGCTCAAGATAAAAGACAAGAATTTATAAATTTCTGTACATTTCATTTTAAAAATTTACTAATAATTCAGCTCATTATAATTAGTATAATCTTTTGAGTCATTTCTGAGTTCAGATTTATTTTTTATTTTATTTTCATATATGTTTTACCACTGGTCCAGTGCCTCCGCATTTAATTACACTAATTGAGGAAGTATGATGAATATGAAACTAAATAAACTGATGTAGCCACGTTTGTGTATAGAATTGTTTAGGAAAAACCAATCTCATTACGGATCTGAGCCCCGATTTTCCCAAAACCAGGCAATAACAGCTTGACGCTGATTCCATATTGCCATTTGTTACGGGTAGTTAATAATAACTAAAATATTTCATTTATAATTATAATATAAATAAATAATACTTTGACAATTTACGCTTGATAAAGTCTTTAATAGCTTATTATAAAATATATTGTGACCGTGGGTAATATTTTAAGAATTGCTTCACTAGTATTTTAGATGCACTTATTTTAATTTTAAATAAACACATATATTGGAACTAAATTAGAGAATTTGCACATTAGTGTATGAATAACTGTTTCTACTTTCTCTGCCCCCGTATAAGAATGCTAAAAGCAAAACTTGGTCAGTGGAATATAACCGTCCAAAATGTTTCCTCTTTCCAGTTCTATAACACACTACCTATACTAGATGTATAAAAAAATGAACATTTTAAGTTTTAGCTTATTCTTCCTTTGTTATGATAAGTTGTGATATTACAAGGCCTAGATATATGTCTATAAAAACAATTATTTGTTAAAAATAAATGCCAAAACAATTAAGATGTCTTCACAATCTAGTTATATTTTGCGTTTTCATTCATCTCAGAACAGCTTTTACGAGAGGTCATAACATTGCACAGGGCCAGTGGTAGAGTTTTATTAAATATTATATAGTAATAGGATTCCAGTAAAAAGGCCCTTTTATAAACATATTTTTGGGGGCATACATTGCTAGCATTTTACAATATTATTGATATTTTTTATTATTGATGATATCTGTCAAAAGGAACACGTGTAGGTCACATGTGTTGACTTATAAATATATTAAATACGTTTTAGTAACTTTGTAACTGTTAATTATGGTTCTTCAAATCCAAATTCTAATATAGTAAACCTAACTAATATTATAAATGTGAATGTGAGTTTGTTTGTTTGATTGTTTGTTTGTTACGCTTTCACGCCTAAACTACTCGACCGATCATCAAGAACTTTTGCATACACGCTGTCATGAGTACAGAAAAGTACATAAGGTAAGTACCTTTCATCCAGAAAAAAACTACAGTTCCCGAGGGATTGAAAAAAACCTTATAGATGGTCGTCCGGCATAACAACTTGGCCTACTGATATGAATATGAATTGCAACATGATGCCTGGAGTACTTACAAATAAAGCGACCAGCAGTATCCCGGAAAAAATTTGATATCCCGAATTAAAATCTGTTCTCGAGTTATTTTAGGCACATCTATCTTAAAATGATTAATAAAAATCTGTTTCCCAAGTTATATTAGACACATCCATCTTAAAATTATTTAAAAAATTACATACAGCTAACTAAGCTCTGTCTGTTCACCCCGTTATTGTAAATGAAAAAATTGTTGTAAGAAGTTTGGTATTATACTGTAATGAACTCAAATAAAAACATTATTTTTACTAAATTGCCTTTAACGTTTAGTACTATAACAACTCGATAGATGGCGCAGTATCGATTTGTACTATTTAATGTACTAAGATTCCATTACACCCATAATCCGATGGATGGCGCTGAGCACATTTTGAAACGTGGTATCATTTTGTATTATCTATGGCTATTTTAAACTCATAATTGTAAAGTTTAGAGAAAGGGAAGAAAGGAAGTTGGGGGACCGTATCGATGGGAAATAACTATACATGTTTGCGATTAATTTTATTACAAACATTGATTAGTTACCGTTTATTGATCTGTGTTAAGTCCTATTTTAATAATATTGTAATTGTTTTACGTTTTCAGTTTATATTGTTCCTTTCTTTTCCTTGGGCGATAGTTTATCATTTTTTTAGGTTAGTTATATTACTTCTAATTCTATTTTTTAACCTTTAAGGCAATAGTTTGTTTGTTTTAATTTTTAGGTTAGGTATATTTTTTTCTTAAAAAAATGTTTTTTCTTTTTCGTTTTTTAGTGCCTCGCAAACGTAACTCTAACTTATCCAGGAGCTCATCGCGAGTCCAGGCAGCTAAAATTGCTCGATCCCAAGAATCCTCCGTTCATGCCAAATTAAGGAGGCAAGAACAAATGGAGCAACAAGCTGCTTTGAGAGCTGAAGAGACACCTTCTCAAAGCCAGGAAAGACTGGAGGACCAAGCCACCCTCCAGGCTTCTTTGAGAGCAGCTGAGAAGCCCCTTAAATTCAATTGCATTTAGAGGAACAAGCCGAAAGCCAGAGATCTCTGAGAGCTACAGAAACGCTCCTTCCAACGCAGATCCGTTTAGATGTATAAGCTGAAATCCAAGCTGCTTTGAGAACAACTGAGACACCTCATCAAACGCAGCACCGTTTGAATGATCAAACTGTACGCCAGAGAGCTTTGAGAATTACTGAGACGCCTCATCAAACGCAGCTCCATTTAGATGAACAAGCTGAACGCCAGAGAGCTTTGAGAGCTACCGAGACTCCTTATCAAACGCAGCTCCGTTTATATGAGCAAGATGAAAGCCAGAGAGTTTTGAGGGTTACTGAGACGCCCCTTCAAACGTAGCTCCGTTTAGAAGAATAAGCCCAGTGGCAGGCAGCCATTAGAGTAACAGAGACTACACAACATTCGAAGGCGAGAAGAATTGTTCATGCAGAAATGCAGACCGAACACCGACGAACTTCTATGCGTAACAGTTGGTCCGTATTTAATAATTCTGTATTTGAATACGATTCTTTAATTGATGACAAAAATCATACTTTAATTGTTGTGTGTTTGATGAATAAAAATGCCAGTTTTGTGATGCTTTAAAATGGAAGGATGAGACCGCAGAGATGTGTTGTTCTAATGGTAATGATTCCCTTCCTTTACTTGGTGAACCAGAACAACCTCTGAAAACCCTATATTTATATGTTGCAAATGAATCACGGAACTTTTTAAATAGAATTATAAAGTATATTCATGATTTCAAATTACATCTTTTGGAGTAGATAAGGAGATAAGAATGACCGGGTTTTCGCCAACCTTTACATTACAAGGTCAGATATATCATCAAATTGGTTCACTTTTTCCAACAGAGAACGAACAGCGTAGATTCCCGCAAGTTTATTTTATGGGTGATGAAGAAAATGAAATAAACCATCGTTGCCTATACATTCAAGGATTTGAAAGAGATATGTTATTAAAAATTCAAAGAATGTTACATAACCACAACATTTTGATAAATATCTTTAAAACCGCAATAGAGAACTGGCCTCAAGAAGATTATAAGGTTGTCATCCATGCTGATCGAACTCCACGTGGCGAACATGAGAGGTACTATAATTAACCCACAATTAATGAAGTTGCTGTCCTGGTGAGTGGCGACCAGTTCTCTTCAGGAGACATAGTGTTACGAGCACACCATAATACACTTACACGCATAGCAGATACTCATAAGTTTTATGATGCTTTGCAGTACTCATTAATTTTTAGCACAGGACAGTCGGGATACCATTTTGATATTCCACTCATTAATCCCACTACAAAACAGCCAGTTCCCAATAAAAAAATTCATGCATGGATTTTTACGCCTATCATATGATGCTTCGAGAAAATGACTTTAACCTCCTTCCGCGGTCAAGACAGATCTTTCACCAATATTTAGTAGATATGTATATCCAATTAGATAGCGAACGTCTTCGTTACATTTCTTTAAATCAGAAAAAACTGCGAGCTGAAAATTACATTCACCTGCAAGATGCGATTAACACGGATGATAATATAAACCCCAACAATTTAGGCAGAATGGTTATTCTTCCCTCTACTTTTGTGAACAGCCCCTGCTATCTGCATGAATACATACAAGACGCTTTCGCCTATCTGTGCACTTACGGCAGGCCTGACCTATTCGTGAATTTCACCTGCAATACCTCATGGAAGGAAATAACAGAAGAGCTTATGCCCGGGCAAAGAGCTACTGACCGACATGACTTATTTGCCCACGTGTTTTGTTTAAAGGTCAAAATCTAATTAATGTTATTACAAAGGGAAAAGTATTTGGAAACGTCCAGTTCCACATGTATTCCAATGAATGGCAGAAAAGAAGACTGCCACATGTGCACATTCTTATTTGGTTGCAAGAAAAGCTGCGTCCCAACCAAATAGATAACATAATAAGCGCCGAGATTCCGGATCCAGAACAAGATAAGGATTTGCACGATACCGTAGTCAGAAACATGGTTCGTGTTCCCTCTGGGGCACGCAATCCAGCATCGTCTTGCGTGAAAAATGGAAAATGTACAAAAAATTCCCCTGAGAACTGCTAAAGGAAACAGTGCTCAATTATAAGGGTTACCCTTTATACAGACGAAGAGCACCCGAAGATGGTGGTAGAAGTGTTACGATTCAGACTCGCAGTGGGGTGATCCAAACTTTTGATAAAAGCTGGGCAGTGCCGTATTCACCCATTCTATGTAAAAATTTTAATGCCCACACTAATGTAGAAGC
Organism: Timema cristinae; assembly: GCA_039000515.1. Taxonomy (NCBI): domain Eukaryota; kingdom Metazoa; phylum Arthropoda; class Insecta; order Phasmatodea; family Timematidae; genus Timema; species Timema cristinae. Next base: position 43,443,469 of record JBCFYV010000012.1, read on the forward strand.
CTGCAACTCTGTTCATGCTATTAAATATATTTTCAAACACATTAATAAAGGAAGCGAACAGTCAATCTTCAATCTGCGTAACGAAGGTATAGAGCAAACCCTTAATGAAGGACAAACCTATCAAGAAGGGCGATATGTCAGTAGTAATGAGGAAGCGTGGTGGCTCCTTGGTTTACCCATACACGAAATACATCCGACTGTTACACATCTTAGTGTACACTTAGAAAATGGACAGGGTGTTTTCTTTAATGAGAGTAATTTCCAGGAAAGGATTTCATCACCTCTTAGAACCACATGAAAGGCCTTTTTCCGGCTTTGTCAGACAGATAATCTCGCTAAAACATTATTGTATTCCGAAGTCCCCCGTTATTATACATGGAACACCTCAAAAAAGAAATGGAAAAGCCGCGTTCAAGGTACGCCTGTTGAAGATTTGCCAGGTGTTAAATCATCAGACGTTCTTGGTCGTGTATACACCGTCCATGTAACGAACTTTGAATGCTTTTGTCTGCGCATGTTATTGAATAATGTTCGAGGTCCATCTTGCTATAGAGACCTTAAAATTGTCAACGGTCAGGAATGCGGAAAATACAGAGAAGCATGTGAAGCTCTAAGTTTGATAGAAAATGATAACGAATGGGACAAATTATGGAGGAAGCCGTGGATTGCCTATCACCAGACAAAATCAGGGAAATTTATGCAACCCTCATACCATCTTGTGGTCTTTCCAATCCTCAAACGCTGTGGGATAAGTACAAAGAGTACATGGTGGAAGATATTTTGAGGTGGCTACAGCAAGTACATCCAGATATGACTTTTAATGAGTACATCTAATACGAAGCGCTGAATAAAATTGAAAACAAGGTTATGACAATGACGGTGAAGAAGCTTCAAGATTTTGGAATGGTAAGCCCTCGACGATCAGACGAAAATGACTTTAACGATGAAATTACTCGGGAATTAAATTATGATTTCACAACATTGCAAAAGAAAGTAACCGAATTAGTTCCTCAGTTGCTTCCATATCAAAGTCACGTATTTCAAAAGGTGTTACGTCAAGTAGAGTCAGGAAATGGTGAACTCCTATTTGTCGACGCCCCAAGAGGGACCGGGAAAACGTATTTGCTGAACTTATTATTGGCGTTCATAAGAAAAGACTAGAAAATGGCTGTTGCCGTGGAATCCTCCTGTATACCAGCTACACTACTGAACGGCGGCCTACTACACATTCCGTTCTAAAATTGCCATTAACTCTTGTACTTGCACAGGAATAGTCACCCATCTGCAATTTAAGCAAAAATATATCTCGAGATATAATGCTACGACAATGTAAACTTTTAGTGTGGGATGAAAGTACGATGTCCTACAAAAAAGCTATAAAGGCGTTAAACCGAACTCTTCAGGACTTGCGGGACCGTACAGATATTATGGGAGGAATGGTAGTTTTACTGGCTGGTGACTTCCGACAAAGTTTACTGGTGATCCAGAGGGGCACACATGAAGATGAAATCAAAGCCTGGCTCAAGTCATCAAGATTGTGGGCAAAAATTTAAAAAAATCTGCCTAATAATGAATATGAGAGTCCACCTTTATAATGACGTAGATTCAGGACATCACGCAGTACACTATTGAAAATTGGACCATGGACGATTAGACACGGATGCTGAAGGTTGTATTTTAATTACAGGGGAACTCTGTAATTTGCTGGAAAATGATATGGAGCTGATTGCTAAAGTTTACCCAGACTTACAACTAAATTTTAATTGTGATCACTGGTTAAGTGAAAGAGCAATTCTTGCACCAAAAAATGAAATCGTTAACACAATCAACACTGACATTTTGAAAGAGGTGCAGGGTAGAAATAAAGGAATATTTGTTAATAAATACAATAATGGACACAGAATAGAGCACTTCATGTCCCGCTGAGTTTTTTAATTCTTTGGAGCTATCGGGTGTACCCTCGCATAAACTACAATTGAAATTAAATGTACCAGTTATGCTTATTGCTTATATAAATAATATTTTATTAAGTTTACATTTTGAGTCTAATTAATTCACATTTGTTAGAATATGGAGAATATATCAACAGTTATCATGCTACAAACTCAAAACTAAAAATATTGTCAGCTTTCCAAACTAGAATAATTAGAGCCTATTATATCATGCTGCCTTGTGAATATAATTATCAGGAGATTTATAAATATTTGGAGTTAATGCTACTTGATAAATTAATTACCTATCAGACCGGTATCCATGTTTATAAATAAATATAAACAAGCTTTAATCCACATTCATACCATAATACTTAAGGAATTTATCTCATAAGAACGGAATTTTTTTGTAATAACGGAATCTTAAACAGCATGATATTACTCTATAATGCCATACCAACATAAGTTTCCCATATACCAGATCTGTCAAACTTTAAAAACCATACAAATTATACATATATATCATACATCTTTACAATTTGCAAACGGAAGACCTAGCACATAGCCAATACAATAAGGACAACACACTCTAATCCTCTTCAACCCTAAATATCTATGTATGTTTGGTTGCTGAGGTGATCCAGACATAGGATTATAACCTTGAACACAAATTTACCATGCATTTGTAGTGATGTCCAAAATCCTCCACTTGACATAAAAATATATTATCGTGTTGTATTTAAATATATTTCCAGCTTGTCCTATTTCATATGACTGACAGGCCCTTTACATTTTTTGCTCTCTAATATATTAATACATCATGTGTTCTTTAGAATGACTACTATTTGTTTTTTCTATGTAATTGTTTGGCCTTTCTATTTCTCATATATACATGCATAGTATTATTTAAATAAAGGTTATCATGTTGTTCTTTGCTATGTTTTAGATTAAAAAGCTGTCTATGTTTTATTACTTTCCCACACTGTACAGTTGTGTTATTTAGATATAGTTTAAACCTATTGTATTTCATACAACCAACTAGTAATTCTTTTTTCTTATTTGTGTATAATATGTTTTCTTAGAATTTGTTCCAATTTGTTGTATTTTATACAACTACTTTTACCTTTTTTTTTCTCCATTCAATATGTTACTTTGAATATGCTGAATTAGTTATTTTGTGAAATGGTTTATTTTACAAATAATAGGACTAATCTAAATATACGAGTGATTTTATTTCATAAGATTAAAAATGAACTCTACTATCTACATTTACTGGTGATTATTTAAAATACCTAATGCATGTTGATAAAATATAGAACATAAATCCAAAATAACCAAACTCAGGTTAGTCTAACCTAAACTAAACTAAATAAGCTACTATAAATCTGCCTAAGCTAACCCAACTAACCTAAATTAAGCCAAGCAAACCTAATATTAACGTGACTTATTAATGTTAACCAATAATATTTTCATAGGCAACTATTATTATTTTGTATATGTTTAAAGTTAAGAGGATGAGGAGAACATCCCGATTTAAATAACTCTTAAGTTAATATCTCAAAACTATATTCGGTTTGATAAAGAAATCGGACCTCATAAAGTTATGATATAATATTTAACACTGCGTCTTACTACCCTTTCGGGTTATACGCTTTAAGTACTAATTACGCTAATGGATCAGGAATTGGGAGGTTGAAATAGAGAAAGTGAACCCGCATTTGCATGGAGGATAGTGAAAAACCATTTATGAAAAACCACCCCATTTTACCCGACCGAGATTCGAACCTCGATCTCCCCATCCTCAGCAGTCGAGCTCAACACGACACGCGGGTTAGCCAACTACGCCACCAAGGCGGTTCTCATGCAGTTAAAGTTGATAAAGAAATCGGACCTCATACAGTTAAAGTAGGTAGAATTAACTTGTTTAGAATATTGATAACATTATTGTTTATTATTAATATTGTATATTATATATATATATATAACTTGTTTAGAATATTGATAACATTATTGTTTATTATTAATATTGTTATATATATAACTTGTTTAGAATATTGATAACATTATTGTTTATTATTAATATTATATATACATATTCACACACACATATATAATATTATATAAAATATAGTGTGTGTGTGTGTGTGTGTGTGTGTGTGTGTGTCAAAATGTATAAGTATGTTATAGTGTGATAAAATATTATAATGTAAGGTTATCATATTATTGATCTATTAAACAACCCAATATTTTATGCTTCCCTTATTTACAAGACAGATGTTAACTTGTAGGTCTGAGATTTAAGTGCAGACAAATTAGAAATTTATATATCTATGTTTCTCTGTGATCAATTTAGTAAAATAAAATCTCGATTTTTATCTAAATTATAAATGATATAATTTAATTACCTTAATGCATGATATATTAGGCTATCATACAAGCAATGACTTGATTATGTTTTTTTGTGTTTTATTAAGTGTTTCTTCTTAAATTCTTTTTTGGGGGTGTTTCTTCCATTATTTCCATTTCAATTATTTTTTTGACCTTTTTTTCTTTGTGGCCATATTTTTCCCCCTTCTTTTTTTAAATGTTTTTTATTCGTTTATTTTTCATTGGATCCATGTTTTTTAATTAATATTTGATTTATTACCCTGACTAAAATTACATTTTTTTAATACTTTTTACACTTTTAGTATTTCTACTATTTTGAAAACTTCCAGAGCTTTCACAACTTTCAGAACTTCCAGAACCTTTACTACGTCTAGAACCTTTACCCTTTCCAGAACCTTTATCTCTTCCAGAAGCTTTACTACTTCCAGAACCATAACCTCTACCAAAAACTTTACCTGTTCCATAACCTCTACCTCCACCTCTTACAATACCTCTACCTCTACCTCTTACAAAAACTCTAGTCTACCTCTTACAAAAACTCTACCTCTTCCTAAACCTTTACTACTTCCAGAAACTTTACCACTTCCAGAACCTTTAGAACTTCCAGAACTTTTACTTTTTTCAGTCGTACATTCTTCGTATGGATAAGTCGTAGTTTCATTTTCATCACATACTGGCGTTGTGGTACAGTTATAATCAGGTTCTTGTGTTGTGGTACAGTTATCAGGTTCTTGTGTTGTGGTACAGTTATTATAATCTTCAGTCGTAGTAGTCTGTGATGTGTCTGTCCCCCCACTTCCTCCACCCATGCTTCCTCCAATTCCACTCAATATCAAAACCAGGCATCCTAGTATTGCCACTCCAATACGGAAATCAACTGTTGAAAAAAAATAGAATAACTAATTAGTGAATTTTCTATAATTAAACTATTTTATATCAATAGGACATTTAATAATATGTATATACCCGACTCTATATAATGTTTAAATATATGTATATATTTATATTTTATTCATCAAATCCTTATTTAATTACACTTAAAGATAGTGTGTTTGCAAGGCTCAATCTTATAATATAAAAGGAAGTGTTTGTCTGTCTGTGTGTGTGTGTGTGATTGTTTGTGTTTAATATCCAGCCAAATCTACGGCACGCAGATATCTCAAAGTTTTAATATATGTTGACGGAAAGGGGTCTGAATGCACCTTGAATCCGGATTTCTAAATTTTTAATTACTTTTTAATGAGGCCTTTTTTCACAAATGTTCGAAGAAAACATCTTTTATCTGGTTTAGAATTACGTCTCGGTGATACAAGCACCGGGTTGGAGGAGAGGGGGGTTATATAATTCTTATACCATAGTGGGTCACGGGCAGTACCCTACTGGATTGCAAATATATTATACTTTTGATAGCAAGGAGATCAGGATTTAATTCCGGTCAGTATTAATGTTGGGGTTTTTCCCCAAACAGGTTCTCCACTTTCAAGCAAATTCGGGTACACCTTTCCCTAAATTCAACCGTCCTCATCCCTAACTCACTAGCATAATTAGTACATGTGCTTATAACCTAAATAGTTAATAAGACGTTTGATAAAAAAATAAATAAATATCTATTTTATATCTTGGAGCGTTAAACTTTTGGCCTTATTTAAGGTTGACGGACCTTTAGCAGGCGATGAAAATCCGCAGCGTTACGTCCTATTGAGAGGAATAAAATCTTGGTTCCCATGTCATTTGAGGCATGTAAAAGATCTTTGGGAGGTCTGTGATGAAACTTTAAAAAAATTTAGTATGCTCTTTCTAAGTTGCTTATATAAATAAGTGCAAAAATAAAAGGGCATTTACAGAAAATCTCAGGGCAGTGGGACAGTACTTAAATTATTTAAGTGTTTTCTTTATAGTTTCAGTATTTTCTCGCTATTTATTATGAGAGGGGAAGGGGTTCAGAATTTATATAAAATAAGATTTATTATTAATGTTTATAGGGGAACATAATTTAAAAATAAATTTCTATAAAATAAATAGATTGATAGTAAAATTTAAATTAAGTCATTTAATTATTATGTGTGTTCCACCTAATTCAAGTTTAATCAAGTATTCTAAAATGTCATATCACTAACCTTGCTACCAATTATTATGTCGAAAAATAACTAAATGATTAATATCATATATTAATTAACCAAATTTTAAAAACTTTCTTTAAGTTGATGAGGAAATCTTAGGATCTCTTTCGAGGGGGTTGAGAATCACGTAAAAAAAAATTATGTAACTTAAAAAAAGGACGCCCCATATTTTAGTATGCTACGTATTTTATATCCCCGTTTGTAAGGGCACGTAACACTAACCGTCTGAGGGGGCTGAGAGGTTTCTTTAACTATATTGGTCCCCATGCATGTCTTTCTACTGTGTCTCTCTCCTTTTGTCCACCCGTGGCCATAAATACGAAATAATTTAAAGGATGTTGTTCAATACCTATTGGTAGATATTATATATCTATACCTAATTTTTTAAATTTTAGACCCTAGCTCTTAATAGGATTAATTTAATGATAAGATATATTACAATATTTCGAAAATTTGTATTACAATTTTGTTTAAAATGGAGATCTAGATAGTGATAGAGCTGACAAATAATACTGAATCCTTGTTTATTCATAAAATGATGATTTTATGGTAGTTTACTAAGAGCTATGATTAATAAGTCGAGATTTTCCTAGAATGGCTAATCGATTTAGTTAAAAATATATAATAATCTGTAGTATTTGTCATTAAAATTATAATGAATGCTTGCTTTTCTTAGAGATGTACGTTCAAGGCTAATTTACTGATGAATTAGTTTGAAAAAAATATATATCTAAAGGTAAATTTAAAAAAATATGATATTTTTTTCATTAACTACTTTTTAAAATGGCTGTGTATTTAAAAAAATTAAGAGTCTACTGATAAGAGATCTCGAATTTTTTTTTTTAATATCCTAAAGAGTTTTTGTTAACACTTAGTAAGGTCTAGCTGGGAACTACTTTACATGAAAATAATATTTGATATTTGTTCAATTATTTACGACATAATTCAGAAAATTAGAAATATTTCTTATAATTATGCTTTTAAGTTTTTTTAATAAGGAAATTTAATGAACTAAATATTATTTTAGGAATTATGCAAATTTTCAAAAGTAATTTTGAGATTTACTTCAACATTAGTTACATATCTTGATTTTTTATTCTAATAAAGAATACATATATAATCATATATATTTCTTTTTAAAAGAAGCCTATAAATAATTTGAGTATATCGTATAAACAACTGATTTTTGAAAATTCGAAATTTTTTAAAAAAGTTATTTTAATAAGTGTATTTAATACTTTTATATATAAAGTATTAATTATGATATTATATGTTGAGTTTTCTGAGTAAAGCATGATTGAAATTATAATAAACTATATAAATAAAATTGTATGAATTTGTCCAACCATTTTTTTTTAGCACAGCATATTACTTTTGCTCGGACTATATGCATTAGTAATAAAATAATCTACATGCTAGGGATGAGGAAAGTGTAAAAATATATTGGAATAAACACCCTCAGTGCAACCAATCTCCCCGTTATCGTCAATCCAGTCTATTGTGAGAGTGCAAGACTTACACTAAGGATTTCCAAATAGTTTCCCATGGGCTTATGATGCACTTGATTTTTTTTTTTTTTTTTTTTGCAGTCCACCGGGTTTCTTGGAAATGTAATCTAATGTTGTAAGATTTATCTTTCAAGCTGGGAAATGGAAAGTTCTTAATAGCGTGGGGAAAACCCATGAAAGCTTGAACCGATGTTCGTTTTAAATATTTCCTTACTTCTACTGCATTATATTGACATATAATAGATAGTATAGTTTGGTTGGAAAATTCATTTAGTATGTAATTAGGTATTAAATAATATGTGGCTAATTATTACTAATATTTATTTAATTGATAATAAAATCCTTGATTTCGGTTCTTGCACAGCTTGACAAAAATTAACCTGTTCTGATGTGTAGCCCACCAATAAACTTGAGTATTATATTGTTGCCCCTGGGAACTGGGTACTGGACCCTTTTAAATTGTAAGCCCCTACCTTAGACCATTCAGCCAATGAAGCTGGTTTTATTTTGTTTACCGTATATATTTAGAAAGTTGAGAAGATATTTCATCTCAATGGATGTGCTAATTTGTCAAGCGAAGTTATTTTACTTTAGTTGTTAATTTGGAGTAACATATTTTGCAAAGAGATAAAGATTGGTGGGTTTTTTTTATATCTAATTGAAGGAAAATTCATATCAGTGGTTGCATTGTCTAACGCGACACTCTCATGTAAGACTGGAATAACTATGAAAGAATTATCTTGGTTTGAGTCCTGATCAGATATATTTTCCTAAATGTTTTCCCACTCTGAATCCACGCAAGTTCATGTGCACTTGATTATAATTTTACTAGTTTCTATTGAAGGAAAGCTCTTATCAGTGGACCTGTTGTCTAACATTTCTTATAGACTATCATCTTATTCCTTACCTCATAAATTAATCCATTGAAAATATTAGCATCCAAACCAGTGGAAAACTAATACAAGGCGTTACTTTCAAAATAAACTGGACTACCAATAATGACGAGATAGAATCTTTCCTACATATTTTTACACCATACCAATGTGGGTACACTTCATCTAAAGTCAGCCTCTGTATTTATTAACATAATAAAATAATTAATACAGCTTCGCACAAACTGAAATGGTTGTAAGAGGACATGGTAGAATAAAAGTATTTGCGTTGGTGAGTTCGTGGTCTTTATGTCCCGCTAATTCAGCTCACTTTCCGGTGACGGTGAAGTTTGGGTTAAAATTTTGGCCGGGTGAATATTTAAAGGTTTTTTATAACCTTCCTCTACTTAAATGCTGGTATATTTACCAAAAATTTAATTTTTCTCATTTTAACATAATTATTATCAATATTATATAAATATATACGTATTTATTTGAGGTACTTAACGCGAAATTCCTGAACAGACGGATTATATCGGCACACGTGAATTTATATTATCCCACTATCTGCAGGATTCCTTTACATGGAACAATTGAATAGGACCAATGGATCTACTTCCTCTCAGAAGGAAGTTGTGCTATTAATTTATCTGTCTCTATAAATGTCCTTTACCGCGACTGGGCTTGAATCCACGAGCATCGGGTACTTAAGAGGGAATTTTACATTAAGAACAGAAAGGTAAAATATATGTATATAAATACTTATGAATATTCATTCGTTGTAGTAAAAAATTAATTTAAAAACTATCGTTAGAGTAAAATATAATATTTTAAAATATATACAAATTAATTTGAATATTGAAGCTGCTTCTTCTAGCTTACCAGTTAAACGTCTAGTGTCTCTCTTCATATTGGTGTATCGCTGGAACCTGTGTGTTTCTGAATACTGGTTGACCCTATTAATATACTAACTATTTATCATTGGCTCATGATTCGTGTAAGGCTAGAGATGGTACGAATCTTGCACGTCCCGTGCATACATCAACTGGAACGACAGAAATAGGTCACGCCGGGTGAAGTCATCTTTATTTGTATTTCAAAGATATATTTTATTCCAAGCATTCCTTCTTAGAAGTGTACATCACCATTTTTAAAATAAATTGTAAGACTATATAATATATATAGATATATATTGAGTGTGTGTGTGTATATATTATATATATTTAATTATGATAACAAGCCTCAAATTAATTTTCTCCCTAAAACCAGTATACATTACTATTGATTATGTAAAATGATCGCCAGATTCCCAATTTGAACAACATAGTCATAGCCGTCATAAAAAAAATTATCAGTAAACTATATTTCCTTTTTTTAGAACTATCATCAATATCGTTATTAACCCTTTATACATGAAAGTATAATATATTAATATAGACCCTTATTTGATGGCTGTATAGTCTAATGTGTCACTCTACCAATATATTATAATGCTGATGATGAGGAGATCAAGATTTGATTCCAGTTGGGTGTACGTTGTTGGTTTTAATTAGATTGTTTTTCACTCTCCCTTCACACAAATGCGGGTAAATATTTTTAAATTCACCCTTCCTATTCCCTACACCATTAGAGTAGTTATAACAAAGGCTTTAAGCAAGAATGGGTAGTAAGACACAGGCTTAGAAAATAATCATAATAATAATATAATATAATTTAAATAATATAAATAAAAAGTTTTAAATAAATACCATTGACTTTTTTTTACTTTCGCTCCAAGCAAGATGGATATAGCTCTAAGTTCTTTTATTTGTTGTTTGATGCTACAAAAAAGTCAAGATCTATCATAATCTCAAAGTTGAAAACTTTCACAATTATAATTCTTTCTCTCTTTATGATAAAGAAGATAGCATTATGCCAAAGCTAGGATATGTATTAAAAGTTTTCTCAAAGTGTATATATTTTCTTGCATCTTTTTTACCACCCATTCGGGCTATCCCCAAATTTTTATTAAACAGGTAAAGAACGAGTAAAATAAAATTTAGATAAATTTACCCACATAAGATTGAAGGATTATTAGGCACACATTGGGAAAAAAGCCCAGTACATGATTTATAGGGATTTGTGACCGAATCTTCCGTCACTGAAAAAAACCAATATGAGAGAGACAGCTTGGCTTACGTGTCAACCACAATGAATCACTATATTGTTAGAAGTCACATAAAATACTATAGAAATTAATTATTGGCCTAAAACTATGTGGAATCACCTATTCGCATAGGTTCATTGTATAACTTAGACATAATTACTTCTATTTTTCTAAACTAAATAAGAAAAATATTTATTTCTCGTCATCAGGAAATTGTATATTAAAATATTATATATCTAGCAAGTGGTCGTCAGTCTTTTTTAACAGTCTTTTCAAGGAGTCCAATTTGAGAGGAAGTCGGGTAGTGTTAATGAGTTGAATGACAACAGAATAACACAAACAGTGCTTGTACACAACGCGTCAGTGTAGTGTAACGTCGCTAAAGAGTGTATTTTTGTTTATTCGTGGTATATTACGTGCCGACTGAGAACGGGTAATGTTAGTGAGTTGAACGTCAACAGCATAACACAACAGTGCTTGTACACAACTTAAAAGTGCAGTGCTACGTCGTCAGCTAGTGTATTTTTGTATTATATTATTATTGTTATTGTTTATTTAGTTATCTATTACATGCCGACTGAAGTCGGGTAGGGTGGTATACCGCAAGGGACAAGTCAAGAGTGGGAAATGGCCTCCGACTCGGATGTAGATATCGACGTTGAAGGAACGGACGATGATGATGACATGGAAGACTAAGGCCAGGTAGGGGTCCCAGCCAACACTGAAACAGAAAAAAACTTTGAGCCAGTTTCTGGACTCAAGCGGAAACTCAGGACCAGGCTGGGACAGGAAGTACTACAATCGAAGGCTATAAAAGTCAATAACAAGTTTGCCAGCTTGTCTAGCCTACGGGATGAACCAACGATTAGTCAAACGGGGCAACCGAGTGGAGGCACGAAAGAAAGTTCCACCCCACGTCGCATAAAGATCCCTCCAGTGATCGTAACAAATGCGACACAATACAATAAAGTTATAAAACTCCTAAACAGCGGCCTGCAAGATGACTACAAAGTTTATTGTATTGCACAGGGTATTAAGGTGGTCACGACCTCCTTCAGGGATTACTCCGCTTTGTTAAAGCTGCTTAAACAAAACACGTTAGAACACTTCACGTATGTTCTTCCAAAGGACAAGACCTTCAAGGCTGTCATCAAGGGCCTTCATGCAAGTATGCCCTGCTCGGATATAAAGGAGGAACTGGAGGACAGGGGATTCACGCCAACCGACGTGAGACAGTTATACTCAAAATCTTCTTCACAATCAGCGACACCGAGACCCCTACCGATATTTGTGTGCACCCTTGCGAGTACAGAAGGAGTGGGTTAGGTCTTCAAGGTACAGATAATCAACCACACGGTAGTCAAGATTGAGGAGTATCGTGCTTCACAGAGTACAGTTCTACAGTGCCACCTTTGCCAATGTTTTGGACACTCCAAGAACTACTGTGCCCAAAAACCACGCTGCGTCAAGTGTATAGGAGAGCACCTGACGGTAGAGTGCCAGAAAAAAGATAAAACGACGCCAGCACAATGCGTGAACTGTAAGGGACAGCACGAAGCGAATTATCGCAACTGCCCTATTTTACTTCGAGAGCTGGAAAAAAAAAACCAAGTGCCAGAAAAGAAAAAAGAGGCGGATAGTAGAGTGGCTAGCCCTTCTTCCCGCGTGGCTTGGAATCTTAAACCCTCAACTGGCCAGCAATTTTCTGCTAGCCAACCAACACCATCAGCAAATATTGGATTGAATAAACCAACTTACAGTGGAGTTGTCAAGAGGCTGGCCAAAAAAGATAAACAAGAAGACCGTGACACTGATGAATCCTTGGACTTGAAGGACCTTCTGAAAATTCTAAAGGAAATAGACGTTGTGGGCTTACTCCAACTACTTAGGAAGTACCTTGTGAGGATGAAGAATGCTCCAGACAAGACAACAAAAGTAATGCTTCTTCTGGAAGCTGCAACCGAATTCTTCTGCGATGGCAACTGAGCAGGGAAGAGGTGTAGAAGACTCATTGAACATTCTGTTCTGGAATGCAAATGGAATAGTACAACAGGAACATGAGTTTCAACAACTTCTAGGGACGTATGGAGTTGACGTGGCATTGATCTGCGAGACCCACCTAATGGAACAAAAGAAGATGCGGTTCTTCGGATACGAGAGGTATCGTAACGATAGAACAGATCGCAGGGGAGGGGGCACAGCCGTGTTGGTACGCAGTAACCTTTTTCACTACCAAACTCGGATATGGACCATATCGAATCCACTTCGATTGCTATACCCACGGGGCGGAAACAGATAGTGTTTACCGCTGTCTACAGAAGCCCTGCTGTCCCATTCACCGTCGATGACCTAGACAGGCTCACGTCAAGAAAGGATTTCCTCATAGCAGGAGATCTCAACTGCAAACACACGAGTTAGAACAGTCGCGTGTCTAATCAGGCAGGCCGGACACTGGCTGGCCAGGCAGCAAACAAGAACTACACAGTCCTGGCAACTAAAGAGCCGACGTTCTATCCATCAAATTACAGGAATATTCCCGACGTTCTGGATATCGTCCTGACGGATCTTGACACGCTGCCGGAAGATCTCGAAGCTTTAAACGAACTTGACTCCGACCATCTCCCGGTCTTCAGAAGGATATCCCTGAAGACAAATCCAAGATTGTCGTACCTTAGTAGGAAGATCCCCAGAAGTGACTGGGACGAGTATTGGCGGGTACTGACAGATGCAGTTCCATTAAACATGGAGGTAAACTCCCCGGAAGAAGTGGACAGTTCAATCACTCTTCTGACAGCCACATTGCTCGAAGCATACCATGAGACGACGGTATTCGAGACGCCACCAGTGTTGTTGAAGAGGGACGACCCAGAGCTGAGCTACTTGATAGCCCTGAAGAGGGAAGCACGTAGGAAATGGCAGCAGCACCGGGATCCGAGGCATCGGACAGAGTACAACCGGCTAAGGGCCCTTGTGCGCAGAAAGGCAAAAGCGCTAAAGATTACCAACTGGAACGAGTATGTGGCGAACACTTTGGCTGGGGATGCCAACGTGTGGAAGGTGTCGAGACAACTCAAAGGTACGAAAGGAAAGGCAGGGACCACAGTCATCCACGGAAGAAGAGGGTTGGAATACCGGAGTGAGGCCAAGGCATAGGCAATCGCGGAATCTCTCGAAGATCAGTTCAAGGCTAACTCTGAGCCTCAAGATGAGGATTTTACCAGAACAGTAAGAAGAGCGGTCTGGGTATACCTATCAGATCCGGATGTAGAGCTACCGCCCCCTATCACCAGAAACTAAGTCACCCACCAGGTGGAAAAGCTGAAGACACGAAAAGCGGCTAGCCACGACAGGATATCGAACGAGATGCTGCGACACGTTCCAGAATGGGTAATTCAGCTTTTATCAAGAATGTTTTCAACGGCACTGCTGGCAGGTTACTTCCCGGAGTCATGGAAAGTTGCCGACGTCGTCTCATTGCCCAAACCAGGCAAGGACCACAAATTCCCGCAGAACAGACGGCCCATCAGTCTGCTTAGCAACATAGGAAAATTATTTGAAAAAATAATTCTGCAGCGACTGAAAGTCTTCTGCAGGAGCACAGGATTATCCCCGACATCAAATTCGGATTTCGGAATCGGCATTCGACGATACACCCATTCCTGAGCCTAGTGGAGGACACGACAGAATGCTTCAATCGAGGGGAAATCACGATAGCGGTACTTATGGATGTGGAGATGGCGTTTGATAAGGTCTGGCACGCCGGCCCTATTTACAAATTGATACAAGCTAACTTTCCCAAGGTTTATGTGCAGCTAATCAAGAGCTTTTTAACCGGACGACAGTTTCAGGTCAAGATGGAAGGGAAAAGGTCGCCTCTTCATAGTGTCAGAGCAGGGTGCTGTAGGGGTCAGCACTCTCCCCGTTCCTATAAACTGTGTACGTCGCTGACGTCCCCACGGACCCGATGATTAAGATTAGCTCTTCGCAGACGATATTCTGTTCTACATTGAACGTTAGGTAAGCCCATCTCCACCTGCAGCGGTACCTGGACGTGTTCAGCAGTTGGCTGGAAAAATGGAGAATAAGAGTCAATGCAGAGAAATTGACAGCCATATTAATGTCTAGGAGGAGACCCCAAACACCGGCCCAGCTCGTAGTGTTGGATGAGGATATCCCCTACAGGAATTCAATGAAATACCTCGGGGTGATGTTTGATTCCAGACTCATATGGAAGGAGCATGTAGACTACACAATAAAAAAGGCAGTGGGGGCCTTCATCACAAATTACGGCCTACTCAAGAGCCCAATGCTGGGAAACAACATTAAGCTGCTACTGTACAAGAGCTTAGTGCAACCTATACTGCTATACGGATGAGAGGCGTGGTGGTATGCTTCCGAGTCAGTGTTAGGAACTCTACAAGCTGTACAAAACAAGGTACTTAGATGTATCTTGGGTGTGAACACCCGCACCAGCAATGAGTTCATACACGCTACCACTGGCAGTGTGACTCTACAGGAAATCTTCCGGCAGCGAGGCAGCAAATTATACAAACGAGCCCGCGAGGTAGAAGACAATGCCACAATTAGAAGACTCGGCCAGTACGACCCCCAAGAGCCAAGAAAATTCAAGAAGCCCCGACTCGTATGAGAAATCCATCTGCATACTTTCTCAATCAGCCCCTTTCTACTAACCACTCCTGTTTCTCATCTTAGCCAAATCCTTGGGTCCCCATCCTCACAAGTCCCCACAAACTAGAAACTAGAATCATATTATTCATAACTTCACTTTCATCAAAGCCATCTTCGCTTAGTGTCTAATATTATTCATGTATTTCTTTCAGCTCGTCTAGATCTTACTTACTCACTACACCACTCACAGGCCTAACTGCGCTTTTGTTTCCATCACAGTGTACGAGGGCTCGATCTAGCAACTCCACACAAACTGTTTTGCTCCCATCATACAAACCTTCACTCACCAACTCCATTATCCCTTCACAACCAAATTACACTTTTAAACATAAAGTGTGACTACAGATTGGTACTTTAGGCATAAACAAGCCGCCTACTCCCTCTGAAAGTCGCTTCTGACATTCAGAGCGAGTAGTTCAAGGTAAAACAAGGGAGCAAGCAAGTGGTAATTCAATTTCCTATGAAACATAAAATTGTGACGTTTCAAATTTAAGCTAACTTAAATAAAATGTAAACAAATTTGTTATCCCACTAGGAATTGAATTAATAATCAATTATTCTCTAAGATAAAGCTCAAAGAGCATCCACGAAAATAACATGAACATAATTTTCTTTGTATCCATTTTCAAGTACCTAACTTAATCTAATTATTCTTTCGGTTTTTTAATTCAGTGTACAAAAAAAGAAACTATTTGATTAATTAATAATTTTACTAAGAAAATAAATTATGTAGGTTAAAAACTTTTTTTTCTAGCGGTGGCACATTTTAAGTATAGACTAGTAGATCGTAGCAGCAATTTCTTCATATTATTGAACTAAAATGTATTTTAAGCTTCTTATTGGAAAAAGATCTCTTATAAAATCATTCACCCGAATTTCTAGCTAATATTTTATGATTAAAAGCCTATAACTTGTAACGTTATTAGTTTAGTAAATTAAAGCAACCCCACCCCAACCTAAAAGCATAAATTTTCTTTCGATTCATACTACCCACTCCGAAGAACGTCGACATGTACTTATACCTCCTGGCATAGAACTCTTCTCTATTCTAGTTCCATGTAGTTTCAAGCTATTTATAAACATCATTATACACAATCAAATATCTTCTATATAAACTGTTCATGTACTAACCCTCTGAATCTTCTGGCTAGCACAGTCTTCAAGCCTGGCCCAACTTCAACAAGTCCTAATTCTAGGAGTGGGGCAAATCTACCACGCTTTCTCAACAGTTTATGTTCCAGTCTGCTTGGTCACAAGTGTCTGATGGTGTTTACCAGGACAACATTCTAGACGTCGGCTCAGACTTACCTACCCTCTTGCGGAGAGTGGAACCAACCACCATATCATCGTCTGATCACCTGCGTCCTCAGCTACTCCCGTTAAAAAGATCACTAACAACATAGCTGGGATGATCTTGATGAAGACACGATGACCAATCAGAGAGCGGGAAGAGAAATGGTCTACGTGTCAAAGTGAAGGCAGCAGTATACTAACGTGGCGTCACCGACTAGTTTAAACTTCTCCCCCCTTTTCTATCCCTTGACAACGAGACGCTATATAATATGATGGCACTGAAGAGAACATTGACCATTGATATCGACACCACCGAGGATGGACCTTGGATTCGGCACCACCGAGGGTGGACTATTGATAATTTTGTGGACTATTAATATTTGATATCGTTGTAACGTGTTACAAGTTGACGTTATATCAAATGGGTCAACACTCACCGCCACCCGTGATGAGCTACACCACAAACTCCAACACCAAAGCGCTAGCTAGCTCCGACCTCCACTATCCAACTGGGACGACTGACTGTGTGGAGACTTCAACCGACTGTCTGCTTGGGACTCGATCCGTGGCCGGCCGGAAATGATTGAGGTTCCACGCGACCAGACAAAGTCATCACTTCCGCGGCTAGGACATTCTGGACTATTCTAGTTGCTGTCACTATTTGTTCTATCGACTTACCCCCTCCTTCCATTGCCCCGTCTCTCTGTGGATACGATAATGTATATATAGTGGAACGCGGGTTTTCAAACGTCACTTATTATTCCACTGACTGACTTAGGTGAGGACGGCGACTAGGGGCCGCGATTTGTTTAGTATTCTATATTTCACTTTAGGCGTAATGGGGATATCTTTTCTAAGTTGTTATTTGGGACTTATAAATATTCAAACTTCGAATTATGAAATGTTTCGCGCTGGTCAATTCGAATGCGCTTGTTTTCTCTCTCCTCATACGAGGTTTAATTCATTCTAATAGTACTATTTCATTTGTTATATGTTCTTAATATATATTAAATTTAATATATATATATATTTTTTGGCCACGCTGTGGCGAACTCTTTGTCTTGGGCTTACCACCCGTCCTTTCTTGTTTGCGTATTTAGTGTATATGGGATTATCTAGTTATCTATTTTACTGAGAGCACAGGCCACTTAGGTGTTAGAATTGAGGCTTGGCCTAACGTCTTATTCTATCAATTATTTTGGTTCGTTATGTTGATTTCTTTAGATCTAAAGGGGCGTATTTGTTTTTCTTATTATTGCCTACAGTTAGATGTGTGTTTGGAGTTGCAATGTAATGTTGTTGTCTGCACTTAATGCTATAACCGAAGGAACCATAGACTTTCATGATGGCGATTAATTTTACTGTTGTACTGACAACCAGATTATAACTATATGTTTCTTTTCCTATCTTTCAGATATTGTAATGTCAATTAATACCATAATCTCAATACAGATATTTAAATCTGTGAGGATAAGCGCTTCACAACGTATTGTTACATTTTTCTCTTAATATGTATTTATCTTCAAATTTGTCCTAAATAAATCAAACAATGTTTATGATTGTTAAACTACTTGTCTGGTTTTCCCGTCACGCTTCCAATAATGTAAGTTAATTGTTACACGAGGTTTACATCGTCAGGAGACGATTTTTCCTGAAGATGGACTCTACCAGGAGTTGTGTAAATCTTCGTTATTCTTATTTAAATATCGAAGCTATTGGTAATTTAAATTAGGACTCTACATTGTTGACGTCAGAGATAAACTTGTAATATTTGGTTGAAATATGAGTATTTCTATAGATAGCTTTTTCTTGTAAAATCTATTATTTTGGTGTTGCCTCTTGGGTGCTTAATTCTTTATTCATTTGTGAATACCTTATAATTTCTATTCGTGCACAACTAAGCTTTGATGAGATGCATTTAAATTTAAATTAAGATCATTAAAATTCATTCTTAAGTTTTTTAATATTTATGTAAAGTAAGTTTTGCTTTTTGTCTTAGATTTAACTTTAAATTTTGCAAATTCTTTTACTATGGTTATTGGTTCTGTAACCATAGTTGGTTGTCATTTATGCCGCGATTAAATAAAATACTTTGATGATGCCGTTTCAAGTAGTCCCGCGAGAGATTCAACTTACGGTCTGAAGCCGAACTCTTGCGTTTAAAAAAAATATATATTGTAGTTTCAATCAGTTAATATGTCAATCTTTGTCATTAGAAGCTCAGAAATTTTCTAAATAACAAAAATTAGAGCTCATAAAGCTATTCATTGTTCATAATTATGTGTGGAGATTATTATTGATTCCTTTTACATTTCAAATTAAACATGGCCAATTTGACTCATCCTGTTATTCTTAAGTTTCCCGTTGAAACTATCTATTGTACAATGTTTTCCAACTATAGCTACAAGTTGACACTTAAGGCCACGTGAATTATTGTTGTCAAATTTTTCAATATGCCTTATTCTCACTTTTAAATCTTGCTATTGCTGCTTTCAATTATTTTGTATGTTATCTTACTCCCTCCCTTCCTTGTAGTATTTCTGTGGCCTATTACTATAAGGTAACAGAGATTGCGTAACAAACTTTATATTGATATTTTGGTGTATAATTTGGTTCAAAACGTTTATTTGCCCCTTCAGACCACGATGAAAACTTTAAAACAACCCCTCTTTCAGCTCGATTTCTATTTGTGGCACCAAAACACTCAAGTAAAAATTAGCTATTACCTTTAACAAAAGACAAATATTTAATCTATCCATAAACAACTATACACAAATCATGGTTTCCGTGGTGATGTGCACAAATGATTATACAGATGGTTCCTTACGTACATGGAATGAAAAGATGGAAAATTCGCTAGGAAATTAGAATTTTTGTTTTCAGCTACTATTTTTTTTCGACATCCCAGACCCTTAACATTTAATATGAGTGGACGTTTGTCAAAATCGGTTCAACCGTTTTCTTGCAACTTCACTTACCGGAAAAATGCTTATCAAATTATACATAGATCAGAGTTAAACATTCAAAGAGAAATAAAAGGATGGATATAAATCATCAAAGTTTTATATATATAAACATATATAACCTAATATCATCGATTTGTTTGATAAATATGCAAATAACTGCCGTAATCTTTCTAGTTGTTGCACCATAGCATTAAAGTAAGAGTTCGTTTGGTACTAGGCCTATTTGTAACCAGTAAGAAATATTATATATATATATATATATATATATATATATATATATATATATATATATTATATATATAAATATATATATAATAAAAGAAATATTTTATCTACATATATATATATATATATATATATATATATATATACACACTTACTTATGGACAAAGCAGGGTTTCCATGGTGATGTAAGCAAAGAATTAAAAGGTGAAAATTATCTGAGAAAGTCAGTTTTTTCATGGAAATTACTGTTTTTACCGACATCCAAAATCCCTAACATTTAAAATGAGAGGTCTTTTTTCAAAATCTGTCCAACTATTTCCTAGAAATGTCTATTACCTCTAATCGGCTTATCAGATTAAATTGAGAAAGATTTGAGATAGAGTTTAAGAGAGAGTGTTTGAGAAAGGGAGTTAGAGAGAAAAATTGAAAGAGTGAGTTTGAGAGAAAAAGTTTTTGGGAGAGGGAAAGTTTGAAATAGAGAGAGTGATCTTAGAATAGATAGAGACTGCATTAGAGAGAGTCAGATTGAGATAGTGTACCCTCGCCTTCCATGCGCAGTTAGTACCAACATTGGTCTACCGGGTATATATTACATCTAGAAAACAGAGACATTTTAACAAAATAAATTTATTTAGAAAACAATAAACAAATTTAGGCCATACAAGTTTTACACCAATATAGGAATCTTAACGTGTATTAAATTTCTTCCAACACAATTGGACCTGAGAGATTGTTTGTGGCTACCAGGGCAGTACAGTCGCCAGGCCACATGTAGAATCATTTCTAAAAGGAGAGTAATTGAACAATTGGTCAAAGAATATTGAAAATCACATTTAGAAGATAACATTTATACAGTCTTGCCTGGTATCGTTAAACATTTAAGGAATCCATAGAACAAGATGGATACTCAGCTGATAAATCCAGCTAATTGATGGCTAAGAGACAGGCGTCATTACAGTACTACGGATGGTCACTTTCCCCTAAGGTACTGCCAGAGCATTCAATAGTACAATAGTATCTATTAAGACCAATACAAATTTAGAAGCCTAATTACAGGCAAAAATAAAATAGTATTATTTGCGCGGACCCCACTATGACACTAGGGTAATTTCCCTAGGTTGCGCACCCAAGCTAATACTCTCCATGAAGAGTGACTACAGCATCAAATCTCTATAAAATTTAACTGAACTGCATAAGGCAAAAGTAAAATAGACATCCTGTGGGTAGCCAACAATAACAAAAACTAATTTTCATGACGTTTAGGACGTCATGATTAATTTAAATCCAAGATTAAAGGAACTTGTGACCTAGTGTATATCCATACTTGAAAACGGATCACTTTCTAAGCCAGAGGCTTTTACGTTAGGACAGTGTCAAAGGACACATAAATTAACCAAGGAAGAACTTCCATGTTGAAGTTAATTACGTTTTTAACCAATATTAAAATATTCTAATTGACATTTTACAAAACAAAGGCTTATCACTAAATATTAAAATAAAATTTCCTTCAAAACATGTTCAAAACTTAGATTTCTCTTAACTATACTAGAGACCAAGTCCTAGAGACTTTAGGACAACCGGTGGATAAAAAATACCTCAGATACGTCGTCCGAGTTAGCAGCGCGTTGGATCGGGTGATCGATTATCCTCTCGATACTGCTACGGTGGTGAATCCGACGTCCCAGACTCCATGTTCCCTCACTTTGCTAACGGGCAGAGTTTCTTTGTTGGCTCGTTGCTCTGTAGAACCGCTCTGTCTTTGATACCGCTGGCTGACCTATATATATCCTCAACCTGGCTCGGACATGAAGAAAAGGAAAGGGGGAATAAATTACGAAACATAGGTAGAAACAAGGAAGAAAGATATTCTGGATAAAAGGGAATTAAGAGACGCAAATCATGAGTTTCTCTGACTGACTGCCAGCGTCGCTAGGTGTGCGGCAGGTCTGTGCGTCGACACCCAACTTCAGTCCTTCTCTCCAACTGAACTAGTCGCGATACACGTGAGTCGGCCATGATAGACAATTCTGTGGTTTTCAAAAGTGAGATAGTGATATCTGTAGACATCTTGTCAAGGTGAGTTGCTACACAAGCATCTTATATTATAATGTATCTATATTAATTTATTTATTTAATATCCACTATTAGTTTTAATGAGAAATAAAGATATGGAAGTATTTTTACTATTTTCTTGTGCACGGCGTGGCCAACGTACGTAAGTACTATATCTGACATTATCTTATAGCAAAGGCTATGCATTCACGTATCCTATTCATAAATACAATAATAATATTCCCCTTCTTCGATATTTAGTACAGTAATTATCAAAAGACGATATTTATTGACCGACCAGAGACCAAGAGAGAGAGAGAGAGTGCGGTTGAGAGATGTCTTATGAGAGAGTATAATAAAGATAATATGAGAGAAATTGTATGTTAGAAATTGTATGTGAGGGTAGAAAGTTTGTGAATAATAGGGATAAAGTGTGATAGAGAATGAGATATATTATATAAGAGAGTGTGTTATAGTTTTTGTGTGTGTATGTGTGTGCGGTTAGAAAGTTTGAGTGTGTGTATGTGTGTGACCTTAAGAGAGAGTGTCAGATAGAAAGAGAGAATGTGAAAATATAGATATGGTACACAACACATTAAGGTTCTTTGAAATATAATTCCATCAAAATTAAGTATCAACATTTAAACATAACTGAACTTATCGTATTTTTAAGAATGTTAAATATAAATGTATTACCTAAACATTACTCTTTTAATCTCATATCCTCAAAACTAAGCATTAAAAAAAACAGCTTATCTTATGCATTTGTATTGTGTTACTATTTGATAAAATGAACATCAAAACCTATTATTTGAATAAAATGAACTTCAAATCAAATTTTTTGAATAAAATGATCTTCAAAATTCATTATTTGAAAAAATTAACACCGAAAATCATACTTAAATAGTTAAAATAGCTATTTTTAAATATTATTCAAGATCATTTTATCGTTTTTGAGTGTATAACACATAAAAAACATATATAAAGATAATTATATCACGCACGAAATATAACGTAGGCAATAATTTCGTAAAGTTAAAAACCTATCATTTTAATTATCTAACTATGCCTAATATTATAGATTTAAATGCTAATTAACGAAAAAAAAATACTTATTCAATTCTAGCATCTTAATTTAGATGTGTTATGACCAGTATCCAAAGATAAATATTTATCCAAAGAGAAAGTTGTGATGTGTTTGGACCAACAATTAATGAAGAGTAAACTATTATTGTTTAGCCAAGGAGCTATATTTTATTTAGAGATTTACAGCCATGCAGATTAACGGTCTCCATGGTGATTAAACAAAGAATGAAAACTGAATTAATTTCTTGTGAATCTCTGGTTTTCATGGAAAACTAATATTCTTCTCGACATCCTGGACTCCTAACTATTAAAATGAGTGGTCATTTGTTGAAATATGTTCAGTCATATCTTCCTAATTTTTATTATAGGAAAAGGGCTTATCACATTATATATAAGGATATACATCATTTCAATTGATTAAAATAAAAACAATGGCTTGATACAGGACAAAGATTTGAGTTCCTAGGCTTTTAAGCTAATAATTTGGCAATCATTTTAGAAAACATTCTAAAAGTTGGTAAGTAAGGAGTAATAAAACTGTAGTTAAGACTTAGATGCCCTTTAAAGTTAAAATTACACTTGTGGTAGGTTGAATAGTCAAGCAAGTAAAAAGAGAGACATTTGATAAAATGTGAATTATAATATAATAGTAATAGAGAAATAAACCATCTATGTTTATATAAGCTTAAAAGTGTATGATAACATGTAGAATTTTAAAAATTGTCAGTGAAGAATACCATCAGGTCAAGTAACCTTCATCATAAAACATTTATATAACGCATATACAATATTTAAAGTAATAAATTAATGAAAATAAATTTGAAGAAAAATCAAAACATATATAGAATAAATTAGGCATGTGTAAACATTTGAAAGTATTAAGTAATGGAATTATAAAATATAAGAAGGTGATATAAGATAAATTATTAAAATTTATTTTAGACGATGGTACGAAGTCTTAACATGTATAGAGTTCCCTTCCTTCTTGGCTGACATCGGCGTGTTACGTCGATTAATTTATGGCTGACATGTTTCGATACACGGTATTATAATCATGGCGATGAAAACGAGATTAAAGGAAAAATATTTTATAAGCCAGAATGAAAAATGATAAAGATATAGAAGAAAGAAAAATACAACAGATAGAAAATAATGTATATGAAAACCATAAACAAACAAGCTTACAAAGGTCGTATTGCGTGAGCGATGAGGATGTCCTGTGAAGAATATAGGGACTGAGTGTGAGTGAGATTAAAACAAGCTGAATAGAGTGAAAAACATAAAGTAATGAGTTTGCACATGCCAAGGCATTAAACATCAGTCCCGCAAAGTATCCCATCACCCGCATGGAAGTAAAAACACTCACTATTCTTACAGGTGTGCGAAGGAAATCATTGGCCAACGTATTCACCGGACCGTTACCCTAACCATGCATCTTGGGAATTGTATCAAATGCTGTGTTTAACGGAGACGCCACCAAGAACCCATTCAGTTTCCAAACCCACGAAATGAACCACTTCTATCTGTACGTAGACCCATTTCCGTGGAAAGGGTTGCCATAGTCAATGACCTAGCTCATGGTTTCAAGGTCACGATATATTCCTGTCTTGTTGTGCCATCAACCTGGTCCCAGGGAAATTCCATTGTGAACTAATTCAAGGTCACGATCTATTCTTTTCCCGGCTTGTCTTGTCGACCCGCCAAACTGTCACCAGGTATGAATCAACGGGAAAATATCCATTACCACAAAAGGAGTTACGACACCGGGAAAATCCATTACCATATAGGGGGTGTAGGAGGGATTGAGACACATAACTCTAAGGAGGGTTAGTGAGGGAAAAGTGATAGGGGCCTTACGGTCGTGATACGCTGTCAGCTGCTCGGTGGTCAAACTCTTCGCTAAGTGGACAGCCAGAGAAGATTCTCCCAGCACTCACTCGCGATGCTGAGAGAGGAGCGACCGACACCTTGGACTGCACGCCAATAAATAAATAAAAAAATCAAACGCCCCATCCCAATCCTACGAAAATAAACTCCCACACACCAATAAAATACTCCAACTCCTTTCCGTATCCCCACCAGACATAAATAAAAAGTTTGGACAAGAATAAACCGCTGAAAGGGTGTCAGGGAGAGGAAGGAACGAGGAAGAGAGGGTTAAACCAATCAGAGAGTGACACAACATTACGTAACAACCAATTTAGAGAGAGAAAATAATATTGTGTTTTCATCACAATACACACTCTCTCCACGTTGGGGTCAAAAGTCAAAGTTAAAACTGGAACAAGGCGTAGGGCTAGGTAGTAGTATCAAACAGTTGATCTGCGTCTATTTTTAACTTGTATAGTTTTGCCTCCAGGAATGGTATATTTCTACTTTTTATAGGTTTTGCAACATTCTGATATTTATTGTTGAAAGTTGTGATCATACATATAATGCGATTTTCTGACCCTATAGAAAGAGAACCACATTTCCATAGCTCACTAATTTTCTTATAAAATAAATGCTACTTTTCCACTGAGTAGTTATTTGCTTCCAGTTTCTTTCAGATTTAATCGGGTATACTAATAACATCTGATATCATAGCTTCATACAATGGGAGCACTACTGCTTCCTCAGAAACAAAATCCTTCAGAGTTCCAAAGATAGGCATCATGTTCTTCTCCGTGTCTTTACTAATGCCACTGCCCTACTTCATTTATCTCTTAAAACATTATATGTTGTGCTTATAATAATGTAATGTGTACTGTAGTAAACTGGGTCACAACTAATTAATTTTATATGTAAACCATTGTTCTGCGAATAACGAAGTAATCTACAACACTCAGTGGCGTAGCTACAGAGGGGCGACTGGAGCAGTCACTCCAGGGCGGCATGGCTCAGACGGGCAAAGGGGGCGGAAAGAACTGGAAAATTTATATTTTCAGGCTAAGCTCAAGTCTATGAAACATTATTTTAGTAAAAACACTCGTCAGTTATGGTAGGATGTAACAAGGGAGAAGGTGGTGAAGAAAGGTCTCTTAACAGAATTCATAACATAACATTTAAAAAAGTGTGCCCTACAAGATGGTCATCAAGAAACAAAGCCAGAGACGCCCTTCGTTGTGGTTACTTTGATATAATGAAAGTATTTACTGTCATAACCTTAGAGAGCAGTAATCAAGAAGAAGTTAATCAAGCAAAATGTCTTTTGAAGTACTTCGAACAGTTTCAAACGGTAATTTTGATAGTAGTTCAAAGTGTTTTGCTTGAAACAATGGACATTATTTACAAGAAACTGCAAAGCACCGAGGAAGACTTAGGACATGACACAAGGATGCTGATAAACCTCAAAACAAGCATCGCTAACCTAAGAAGTAACTGGGAAACAATTAAAAGTGATGCAACTCAGGTTTTTTTGAAATGGAAAGTTGCGACAAACTTCACTGACTCAAGATCAAGAGAGATAAAAAGGATATTCGACGAAGTACAGGCAGATGATCCCATCATGGACAAAGAAAAACATTTCCCGGTTTAGGTATTCAATCGTAACCTGGAAATCATAACTACGCAACTAACCGAGCGTTTTGAGTCATTAACTGAGATTTTTGCGTGTTTCAAATTTTTGAAACCTTCATTTTTAACTGACTCAGGTGACAAATAAATTCTAAACTTGTGCAAGCCTCTAGTACTTAATACCCAGATGACATCCCTCCTAACTTAGGCCAACTGCTTGTAAGACTTAAAACTTGTTTTTCAAGCCACATAGAAAAATTTAAAAGTATTAGAGACCTTGCCGATACTGTGATTGTGCGTGCTCAAGTTGGATCCAGGTTCCCGGATGTTATGAGTGCGTGCCTCATCTTTTTGACAATTCCCGTTACATCCGCAAGTACTGAGAGATCCTTTTCAAAACTGAAAATTATCAAAAGCTATCCTCGTAGCACCATGTCGCAGGGGCGTCTGAGTTCTCTAGCAACGATCTCCATCGAGCGAGCCAGAGCAAGAAATATAGACTTATAAGACACCATCTCACAATTTTCAAGTGCCAAATCATGAAATAAAATTTAATATGCAATTTTGAGTTCCTCCAACAATTTGTGAAGATTTTCACTTCAAAATTTTGTCTTTTCAAAATATTATTTTTATTTTTTAGAAGGCTTTTGTGTTGGTAACCCATTTGTTAAAAAATTTCACTTTTAATTGGTGATGTATTTCCCCAATTAATCTCCTATTGACAAAAAAGTAAGGAACCAAAAAACGTAGATGATGAACTTTTCTTTAAAAATACTATGTCGTTTGTGAATAAGTGTTACGTTAGTTTAGCTAATTTTTTTTCCCTATTTGATCAACAATAAATGAAAAATGTTATCTATATTAAAATACTCGGCTTTATTAGTTCCAAACTCCAAAACATTAGTTGTTATATTGTGTAAAAGTAAAAAACTAAGCAGATTTGCATTTCAATATAACATACATTTCAGTATATGTAAATCCATACACAAAAAGAAAAGAAATTTTTATTTCTTTTCTTTATGGAACAAGAATAATAAGAAACCACCAACATAGTATACTTTTAAAGTCAGTTTAATCTGTTAGGTTTGTTACCCCCCCCCCTTAATATCTATAGGGTGAGGAAGAATGAAAATTAGGCAAGAATGTTACCTGGTTGAAAAATATATATTTTAATGTAAAAAAACAACAATAATACAATAATTGAGAAGGCACAATCTGTGCATGAAGCGCACCTTTCCGTTAACCATCGGAGTCGATTAGATAACATAAGTAAACAATCATGAAACCTCCTTAGGACTGTTAATAACAATACTAAATTTGTCGGGCTCAAAACCAAACAAAAATTTACAGTTCGGGATCACAACTTTATGGAGCTTAGTTCCTTGGTTGTTTAACCTACTAGTATTATTTCCAGAATAAGACGTACGGCATAACCGTAACTCCCGCGCAACAGTTACCAAACCAGGTTTAAAGATTAACATTTAAAACGCACGTAACTAACATGGCGTCACACCAACCCAATAACCCCAAATGTAAAAGTAAACTAAGTAACATTACAACTTCAAGTATCTAACCCGATAAATTAAGCTGAGTTCAAATACAACTAAATTAATTAGTGCATTACAAGGCGGGTTTCGAAACCGGGACGCACAGACAAACTCTGAGTGCTCTAACCATAAACACGTATTTACATAAATAACTAGCGGTAAAAGGTTTGGGCTTGGACCCCAAATTTAGGCGGGTGGCGAGGGGCGATGGCCTCTCTACATGCCGCGGTAAGCGCATGGCATTGCAAGTTCAACTAACAATATATTAAGGTATTAAGATCCAAAATGATAATTTTACTAGAGTGCCCCCCATGACGCCGAAACTGAAATTTAGATATGAATGACAATAATCCCCAAGACCTGGGTCACCGTTCTCACATCTTATTCACAAGATGGTGGAGTAGTAAGTGACCTTATGTTCCCGGCGTAGCCGTATATATACAAGAAATAGTTCCCAGAGTGGAGGTAGGATCGAAGGAGTTGGAAGGTAGGAGAACATAACAATCGAAGGAGCTAGTTGGTTCGAGAACAATGTAGAGGCACCCAGACGCTGCGCGAGGCCGGACACGGTACTCTCTTCTTTCTTCGGCTGGCTGGACACGTGTTTGATCCTCGCTGTCGGTCGGCTTGGGCACGTCACTCATCTGTTCGGTATTACTTCGGAGAGCGGAGGTCGGCGATAGTGTTTTGTGCAGTGTGATGGTCTTCCGAGAGTGGGCCCCCGGTTGGTGAGTGTTGAACCATTGATATTTCATGTAACTCGTTACAGGTTTACTTAAATTTATATGGTGTTATGGTTCAGTTAATATATGGATGGAAACAATGGGGAGGGGGGGTTGCCCAAGTTAAACCGCTCCAGGGCGCTTCAGACCTAGCTACGCCACTGAGTCAACACTGCTGTAATACAGCCGAAGAGAGAAACTGGTGTGTATACGATTGTATATGAGCTAACGGTGTGCACAGGCTGCTAGGGACAGATATATTCCGATAGAGCGTAGCACACTATTGGTTTGTCATGGTAGTGACGGCCCGGTTAAAGAGGGAGAGAGTATCATTACCTCTCACTCTCACTTAACTTCTCACTTTGAATACAAATAAAAGTAAGGAAATAGGGGATTAGTAGCCTAACAGGAAATGTTTACAGAGGAATATGGTGGAATACCTTGCTATCGTTAGAAGGACAACTACTTTTAACTACGCTAGTCAAGGGTGGATCCAGGGCTAGTTGCAGGGGTGAATTTGTTTTCACAAGGCTCCTTCAAGGATAGATTTAATAATTTTGATTAAAAAAGATTTTAATTTATAATATTTTAATTATAATATTGCGAGTTTAACAAACTAGTTGAAATTAAAAATTAATATAATAATAATAATACTTTAAGAAAGAATAAAACAAAAAGTCGCCGTCACAATAAAAATAAAAATATATACTGTTCATAGGTCTAAAGTGTTTTAGTAATAAAAGAAAAAATAAGTATCTTAATACTAAACTTAATATAAATACTTGAAAATTTTAGTTTTAATCCCCTTTCTTTGCTCTAGAGCTAAGTTGAAAGAGATGTTGCCTAATTTGGATTAGGTCGTTTAGGAGATAGGATGAGGAAGGTGTTAGTCATTCTTTACAACTTTAAAATATTGGTTTCAATAGTTATGATTATTTTTTATGCAGGAGGGGACGATTGCTCCCAACCCCAACCTGGATCCTCCCCTGGCCTAGCTAGGGAAACTCGAATAAATATATGACTTTTAATGGTAATGACAATAAATTCACTGTACTGTTTGTAAAGATGATTACATATTCCAACAAGTTAATATACAAAATTAAATACACTTTTTGGAATATTTGGGATAAAAATGACATTAACTAAAGGTTTTTTTTTATTTAAGATAAACACTTTTATTCAAATATAATATTCAACGAAATACAATAAGTGTAATGATCTTGTTATTTTGTGTACACAGTTATATTTAACTAAGACGGATTGCCATTAATGATATGATTTCAATTTTTAGGCCTAAGTACTATAGTTGTATTTGTAAACAAAATTAGTTACAGGTTCATATTGTTTACACTGTCATCATACAAACTGGTTGATAAGCTGTAAAAAAAATCTCGAAGGCTAGATGAGACATGTGGCCGACACGATTTGGAACAACTGGTTGACAAGTTCATGCTTAGGTGGAAAAGTTGACAGAAAACTGGCCGACCAATTGGGGCTCCAGCTAACTGATCGACAGCACACTGGTTAACATGTGTGGAAAAAGTGCTCGACAAACAAGTGACTGTCATGAAAAAGCAATGTCGATCACATGGTCGATTTGAGTAGGGCCATGTGATAAAGAGCCCATTGGTCGACAAAAAGTATAAAAATATTTGGAATGCTTGGTGGGTTAAGTATCCGACCCTAGTATGACCTACTGGTTGACTAGCTCATGCATAGGAGGACAACGTGATCTACATACGAATAGTTGAGCAATTTGGATGAAAAATACTAATCAACAATAAACTTGTCGATACGTGTGGACAAAGTGATCGACAGACAAGTAATCTACACCAAGGAGTACTTAGACCAAATTGTTGATAATAGTAGGACCATGTGCTAGACGACCAACTGATCTACAAAATATTAACAAACATTTGATAGACTCGGTAACTAGTGGCCGTCGACTCATCGAAAAATACATACATAGAACCACAAAGTGATAGACAGCCAACTGGTCGACAAAAAACGACAACTGGCAGACAAACGTTGAGATGGATGACTATAATAGTGGAGCACAGGTTAATACATTGCGAACAAAGAACTCTCTAATCCAAAAGCTAGGTGTTTCATTTTTATATCCAGGTGTTCTTTTTCCACTATATATTTAGTTACATTAACAATGTCAATCGATTAAAATAGTGCGCTTTACTTAACATTAAATAAACAATATCCCTTCTGTTAGATGTACAAATAAAAATAATTAAATGTTGGTAAATACACAATCATATTCATAATATACAGTGAAAATGTATACCAAATTATTGTAAAATAAGTGCAGAAAAGGTAAGTTCTCTAAGAAGAAAATATAAGGAATTCATACAAATATTAAGGTTATTATTCTTATTACAATAAAATAATCAACAAAAATATACACATTTCTCTAACCACATCACTCACAAGTAGCCTTATCAACGTTGTTATCTCCTGATTAAATATTACTTTATTTGGAAAGATTCTCACCTGTATTATTTTTTAATTGAATGTATTTAGAATCTATTTGGCGTTGTCACCTTGGCTTTTTTTTGAAAATTATATGCGTGCATAATCTATTTGGAGTGCTTCCCTTCCAGCAAATTGATGTCTATACAAACTATTTGCAGGGGTCGTCGTCACCTCAATCACTTGGCGCATTTTTGAAAATCAAATGTCTTTAGAAGTTATTTCCAGTTTTATTCAAGTCTTTTAGCTTTATATTCGAGAATATCAGAAGGTGTGAACTACATATAGAAGGTCTGATTTATTCCAAGAAGAGCAATCACTCCTTTATACACTCCACTTATCGATTTCCCTGTCCCTAATTTGGAGTGGTCCTTTTCCACTTTTTTGAAATTATCTCTTTTAAAAGATATTTAAAGTAGGCCTCCCTCCAAATTATATTGAAATTTGGATGTTCCTAGAACCTATTTTGAGTAGCGACCTTCGGAAATTTTTTAAAAGTTTGGATACCTCCTGAAGCTATTTTTAATAGTTCTCAACCAGTTTTATTTTTTAAAAATTTAAATATCCTGAAAGCTATTTGAAGGGGTTTTCCTCCAAAAATGTTTAAAATTTAGGTGCTTCTAGAAGATATTTAGACTGCTCCTAGCTTGAATTTTTTTCGAAAATTAGATGCCTCTAGAAACTTTGAAGTGGTCTTTTCTGGAAAACCTTTGCTAATTGAATGTATATAAAAGTTATTTTGAGGTTAATGCAAGATCTTTCAACTTCATATTCGATAGTATCAGAATATTTAAAATATATTTAGGGGGTTGGGATTTATTCCAGCTGAGATTATTTTCAGGGGAACAAGGCCCCTCTTGCCCTTCCCTCCACCCCCACGTTTTTCGGTTTACCACCATAAGTTACAGTACTACACAAATTTCGTGGATGAGTCCATGCAAAATAAATGCTGATTATTTCTTGTTGGAAGACTTTATCACGATCCACCATAGACAGGACATCTCTCTCCCCACTAAAAACGAGCATACATTCATGATATTACTCTACATTATCAGCGTATATTTTTTAAAGTCTGGATCAAAAGGCCATTATTGTACGTGTGATGTGTGCTCAGCTACAAGTAGAGATTAGGCAAGATAAACAGTAGTACACATAGACCTATACATTTATAGAAGGTGCTTCACCAAGTGGCGGTGGAACTTTATTTGTGTAGGAGTGTATACAATTATTTTTTAAAAGAAACTTTCTTCCAATTAATAGGAGATCCGGGGACTCAACACCATATATTTTGTGAAAATTGAATACCCTTATAATCCATTTTGAAAGGTCCTTGTCCAGTAATATTTTGAAAATTAGACTCCTTCCACGATATTTGGAGCGCTCCTCCCCTAGAACTTTTTTGAGATTTGGATACACCTAAACGATAAGTATAGTTTTCCTTACCTATAATATTTTTAATTTAATTTTTCCTGAATTTATTTAAAGTGGTTTTCCCCATGGCAAATGTTTAAATGTGTATGCCCAAAATACTATTTATAGTTGTCCACGCCTTTAAATTTTCAAATAATGGCAAATTTTCAAGAACATTTCCAGGGATTTTTCCCAATTCTACTGGTGAGTGGCCACCCTGAAATTATTACTTGTGGTATATCCTTCACAATTAACTACAAATAACACTCATATCACCTCCTGACAAAATATTACTTTAGCTCTATCTCTCACAATTCATTACAAGTAACACTCTTAGTTCACGTCCTAACAAAATATTACTTTGGATATATACCTCGCAATTAATTACAAGTAACATTGTTAAATCACTTATTGACAAAATATTAATTGATATAGGCTAATATATCTGTTGCCAGCAGCAGTGTGTTGTTTTAACCTCAAACAAGTTCAATATACCTATTTAGAGCCAAATTGTCAAAGCCATTTTTTCCCCAAGTCTTTGAAAAATCACTCATCAATAAACTACCCACAAACGACAATATGTTAAAAAAACAAATAGACTTATACAATGTTATTTGTCATGTCAGACATTCCCAAGATACCAATTTGGAATCGAATGATCAAATCTCTTTTTAAAATATTTCAATTTTTGAAAAATCACTTATCACACTTTAAAAATGTTTTGACCAAAAACCAAATAGCCTCTACGTTGCTATTTTTGAGATCAATTACTCCCTAGGTTTGCATTTTAATCAGAATCTTTAGATCCAGTTTTGAAAAAAATTATTGCATTAAAAAATCTCTCAATTGTAAGCTATCCTTAATTTTAAGGCGAGGGTCAAAATAAAACAAACCTGTTGAGATATTGCCCTATAACTTCTAGATATCAAGTTTGAAAAAATCAATCAAACCGTATCCGATCCGTGGTCAAGGACAGGCTGGCAGATAGACATGGGGACAAACAGAATTGTGAAAACAAGTTTCTTGAGTTCGATTTTATATTTAAAAAATGGGTGTGTGTACTTATGTACGCGCGTGAGAAGTTATACTTCTTTGGCATCATTAAATAAACTAAAAGAATCTTAGATTGATGAATAAGATTTATTGTAGAGAATTAGATATTAGAAATTAATAATAAATATTTAAAATTGAAAATTAATAATTTAATAATATATATATATATATATATATATATAATTATTAAAAATAAAATTTAGAAAATAATAAATATATATGACATAATTTGTACTAAATATTATAAGATTCTTAATTTTAAATATTTATTATTGATTATTTAATATTTTAAAAGTAAATGAATAAATTTAATTATAAATTCAAAAATTGAATTTAAGTTTATTCATTTTTTAAATATTTATTATTTTCTTAATTTAATATTCACTTTTCATTTTTATCAAAAAGTTTTCATTAAATTTGTTCATTTATTTTTATAAATATTTATTATTTATTCAATTTAATAATAAATATTAAAAATTAATATTTCAATTTGATGTTCGATTTAAATTTTTATCACAAATTTTTTATTAAATGTTTTATTAATTTTATTTCTTTATTTTGTAAATATTAAATAACCAATTAAAAA
The DNA here is from genome assembly GCA_039000515.1 of Timema cristinae. Lineage (NCBI taxonomy): Eukaryota > Metazoa > Arthropoda > Insecta > Phasmatodea > Timematidae > Timema > Timema cristinae. The sequence goes on from JBCFYV010000012.1 coordinate 43,478,039, forward strand.
TTTTAACAATAATAATTTAATAATATTTAGTATTAATTATGTTAAATAATAATATTTTAATTTATATCAATAAATAATACTTACGGATAGTTAACCTCAATTATATTGGAGCACTTGAAAAAGTCTATAAGCACAATTTTTTTCACTAATATTTACGAATAGTAAATAAAATTAATCAAAATATTCAATTTAAATCACTACTGAATATAATTTATTAGCACATATATAATTCGCACTTGTATGAAACTAAAACACGTGTTGTGAATGTAGAAACTAGAAACATGTGGATAAATATTATATATATGAAAACAGTGATAAGAGGCGACGAGCGTACCATAGAGAAAGGAATAACATAGTATACATTTCTCTATGAGCGTACCAACATGCGCGACTAACAGAGGTTCTATTTCTATTTTGTTGGTAGCTTTTTTTTTCGAGACTTAATGAGCGGTTTAACTTCAACCTGTTACTTTTGTGTTACAGTGATGCGCGCGCATCTTAAAATTTCACTCTCATCATTTTTTCATAACGCGCCTAAAGAAGTATAACTTCAAAAGTAAGAACTCATCAATATCTTGAAATAATTTTTTTTGAAGTTATACTTCTTTAGGCTCGTTATGAAAAAATGATGAGAGTGAAATTTTAAGATGCGCGCGCATCACTGTAACACAAAAGTAACAGGTTGAAGCTAAACCGCTCATTAAGTCTCGAAAAAAAAAAGTTACCAACAAAATAGAAATAGAACCTCTGTTAGTCGCGCATTTTGGTACGCTCTTCGCCTCTGATCACCGTTTTCATATATATAATATTTATCCACATATTTCTAGTTTCTACATTCACAACACGGGTTTTAGTTTCATACAAGTGTGAATTATATATGTTCTAATAAATTATATTCAGTAGTTATTTAAATTGAATATTTTGATTAATATTATTTACTATTCGTAAATATTAATGAAAAAAATTGTGCTTATAGACTTTTTCAAGTGCTCCAATATAATTGAGGTTAACTATCCGTATGTATTATTTATTGATATAAATTAAAATATTATTATTTAACATAATTACTACTAAATATTATTAAATTATTATTGTTAAATATTTATTATTGGTTATTTAATATTTACAAAATAAAGAAATAAAATTATTTAATAATGCCAAAGAAGTATAACTTCTCACGCGCGTACATAAGTACACACACCCTTTTTTTCTGCATTACAATACTTTATTTTAATATGAGTAATTAAAAGATTGGTTACCCTGGTATGTATTCGGACCCTACTCAATAACAAGAAAACTGCTTGCTCACTGAGGGCTGTCTGTCAATTCATGTGTAGCTAACATTGTATCACCTCTTTCTAACACCAACAATCCTTATTGAGTACTGTCTGGTTTATTAGCAATGCATGTGTAGCTAACATTGTATCACCACTCTCTGACACCAACACTTGCTTAGTGATGACTGTCTGGTTTAATAGAAATTCATGTATAGCTAACATTGTATCACCACTCTCTAACACAAACACTTGCTTAGTGAGGAAGTAGATTCGATACTTCCTAGTTTATAAACTAAACCTTTTAATATGGCAAAGTTTATACTATGCTTCGTAACCTTGGATACAAACACTTGAACTAAGACGCTTTAGCTTTTACTCTTTGAAACACATTTATTGTATGTTAATATTTTTTTTAATATATTACTAATCTAGACACCTACTACATCATGCCTGTTGCATTCTATCTTGGTCCATCAAATTTACCCTTTCGTTAAACCAGTGTGTGCCTAGACATTTCCATTAGCGGGCCACTGGGATTTAACCAAGTTCCCTCCTATATCATTGTCTGATTAAAAATAAACCTCTAATAGCTATTTGGAGCTTCCCACCCCCAGATAAAAAATGGATGCCACTCTCATTTATTTGGAGTTATCGCTACATGGATTTATTTTAATTAGATGTTTCTAGAATATATAGGTTGCTTCATAAATATTTTCAATTGTATTTAGAGTTCAATGCGTTCTTCTCCCAACAAATAGTTAATTTTTACGAGTTGTTTGGAGGTAATGCATTGCTTACCATCACAATTGTCACAAAAATAAACCAGAGTAAATTCAAGCCCATTTATTATTTCCTTTCTAGTTTATAGTGACCTAACGTACATAATTTGGAGTGTTCATCTAATTTAATGATCTGTTTATAAAAAGGCATTACATCAATAAATCGGTGACCCGTAGTGGAAGAATCTTGTGTTCTTTCAACCTTGCAATATTTTCCATGAAAAGTGGTGGTAAGGTATTTTCATTACTATATTCATATTTTGAAAGTGTTTTTTCACTAACGAGTAAAGTATGTTCCACATTTGGTAGTAAATACTCCAATTCGTCATCTTCATCAAAAATGTATGTTTCTGCCTGCATATCTTTGGAATTTGAGGTTCCTGCAGTTGGTGTAAAGTCTTCACTTTCTTGGGCACACGTCCTAAAAACCATTACATATATATAATTTACATAGTTATCTATTTCTTATAGAACGTCTTACCATTCATCTAAGCTATTAGCATTTAGTTATTATAATAGGGTAAGAGTGAGTAAAGTAGAATAGAGAGGAAATGTACCGCGTTTGTGTGGAAGAAGCTTGGGAAACTGTTACTAAAAGAAGCTTTAGTAGATTACACCAAGTCGGAATTAAAACCTTGACCTCCCGCTCACTAACAAACCAGAAAAACCTGTAATTTACTCGGCGTGCATACTGTTAGGGCTTATAATCACTAACCCATAACTGATAAATTATATTATAATACAATCAACACCTTATATTTTGTGTATATCTAAGGACTATTTTAAGCTTTAGGTAGCCAACATACTCGATTAAAATACTTGTCATCATTTCCGTTTGGAACCAATTTAACGCAGCCACATTTCATGTACAAGACTGTACATTTTTTTTTCAATTTATTTATCAACATAAATATATTTGACACGTTTTTGGCATATCCGCAAAATTGTTTTAGAAAATAAACATATGAAATACTCCTAAATTTATTTAACAACCACAAAATAAGATATTAGTTGTAATATTTTCAAACTACAGTTACCTTTTAGGTGATTCAAATTTGTTTCCGGTGAATTATGATTCTTCTTTATGGATTCTCCATCTCTTCATTATATCTCTGGATCGTTTTCTTCTTTTACATACTTTACTTGGAAATGAACGAGGCTTAGACATTTTGTACACAGTAAATTATTATTTAGTACCACGTCTTACTACCCGTTCGGTTTATACGCTTTAAGTACTAATTACGGTAATGGATTAAGATTTGTGAAGGTTGAATTGGAGGAATTGAACCCGCATTTCTGTGGAGGGAGAGTGGAAAACCATTTAGGGTAAACCACCCCAGTTCACCCGACCGAGATTCGAGCCTTGATCTCCCCGTCCTCTGCGGTCGAGCTCAACACGACTAGCGCGTTAGCCAACTACGCCATCGAGGCGGGTCTGTCGATCAGTTAGCTGGAGCCCAATTTGTCGGCCAGTTTGCTGTCACTTTGTCCACCTAAGCATGAACTTGTCAACCAGTTGTTCCAAATCGTGTCGGCCACATGTCTCATTTAGCCTTCGAGATATTTTTTACAGCTTATCGACCAGTTTGTATGATGACAGTGTAGACAATATGAACATGTAACTAATTATGTTTACAGATACAACTATATTACTTATGCCTAGAATGTTAAATCATATCATTAATTGCAATCAGTCCTAGTTAAATATAACTACTGTACATGACCCCTCGTTCCACTCCTTGGGCTATATTTGTGAGGCGTTGTTATTGCGAACAGTTGAGGAATTTGTAAACATCCTTGTGGTAGAATAACAAGTGAACATATAGTCCGTATTTGTGTATGAATGGTAATATCTGAGTATGAAAAAACTATAAACTATTTCTCTAGGAAGTGATAATTATAGTACGTGTTTCCCTCAACCCCCCCCCCCCGCCCCCCGAACCGATCCTCGAGACATATAGATTGATAATTGCTGATTAATTGTCGATTATCGATGATCGAGAGGGTTTAAAACACGGATATTACAAACATATATATGCTAATTGGTGATTAATTATCAGGAAGCCCTCCCACCTACAGCGCCTGCAACATCCCTGGCGAGAACTAACGACATCCCTTAATTTCGAAAACGGTCTATATTTAAAAAAGTTCATTCATATCAAAACCGGCCTATAGCCCTCCAGTCGCCTTGGATATGTTGATTGCCTCACAACAGCCTTGGCGAGGACTTCGTGAGAGTTTGTAAACATCCCTGTTTTTTCGTGGTTGTGTAACAAAGCAAACAACTATAAATAGACCTCGAGATCTTTACACTCGTTCAATATAATTTGTGATTTCATCCTATAAACATCAAGATGAGATTTGACGATCTTGAAAACTGGTTCAATTTCGGTAAGTTTAAAAAGCTTTGTATATTTAAATGGGTAGCTATTTTACATGATAAAAAGTCTTTGGTGTACAGAGGTATTTGCTCTTTACAGACTTCCAAGAAGACACAACACCGACGCCTGCAGGAACTATTCAAACGCTGTCTCCAGATCTGTTGGGGCTTTTTACCAATGAGGGGGTTTGCACGGCGGGTAATTTTCGGCTTTAAATTTGAGCATGATTGGTGTGTAGTTTTTTGCCCCTGTGATAGTAATTAATATGTATTTATTTAATTTCAGATTTTTGGGACACTGCACCACTGTCGCCGCCAGCCCAAAATATGGACGACATGTCGGCCACTCTGGCCGAGCTCGAGCGGCTAGATCGTCCTCCGGAGATCCGGGATGGTGTGCAGGCGCCACTAGGGATTCAAACTGACGTCACGGCAGCCATCCCTCATGCCGATGTTTTGACCGAACTGGAGCTACTAGAACAACTCTTATGTGAGTAGCATCTAACTGAAATAGTCAGTTATTCACATTCCAGGAGGGAGAAAGTTGTAACCGGTCAGCGAGAAGGCTTTGATGACCACACGTGTGGATGCCTGTTCAGTTTAAACCCAAGCAATAATATATTTTGCTAGAGAGAGAGAGAGAGAAAGGCAGAACACAGTCACTTTCCCCTGTCATTAGCGACGGGAGACTAGGGGGTATTTATGTCGTATCAACAACTCTGACGTTAAAAGCACAGCTGAAAATGTGGGTTTAACCTTTGTTAACGCGTATGTTTGGAACAATTATATTTAAAGTCTGTTGAGCCAGGGGTCCCGCGTTCGATTCCCGGGCATTGATGAAAATGTTGGTTTGATAAATTAAAGCACTATTAACAAATCCAAATTCCCAACAAAGTTAATCTATAAAATAATTTAAATTACATTAAACACTCACAAAAAATATCCGCTCTCTCATTAATTTGTAGGAGCACATTTAAAAAAACAAAACAGAGTGCCCTCTGCTCAGCACTAGTGTCTGTATGTATGTATAGCAAGTGACATATGAAGATCACATGACTTGGCGTATTAATACATGAAATTTAATCTAGGAAGTTCTTCTAGCTGTCAGATATGTCCATTCCTTAGAAAATCAGTGCATGTATATACAAATACACACATGATGAGATTAATTAAAACGGTTTACGTAAAAAAAAACCTATTCTGATGTGTGTTATAATTTAACTTCAGGGATTTCCTTGACCTCAATGTGTTAACTACTCACCATCAATACACATTTAGATTTAAACACACACACACCACTAATTAACGTTTAAAAAGAACTGTGTGTTTCATCCACCCTTGTAGAGTTAAAAGAACATGTATTTCATTCGCGTGGAAGGAGGGGTTTCAATTCCCGAACGGTTTAAAAATGTTGTTTGATAAATTAAACCCCTATTAACAAATCCAAATTCCAACAAGTTAATTATAAAATAATTTAAATTTGTCACTAAACACTCACAAAAAAAATCCGCTCTCTCATTATTTGTAGGATCACATTTAAAAAAAACGAATGCCTGTGTTCACACTAGTGTCTGTATGTATGTATAGCAAGTGACATATGAAGATCACATGACTTGGCGTATTAAACATGAGATTTAATCTAGGAGTTCTTCTAGCTGTCATATGTCCATTCCTTAGAAAATCAGTGCATGTAATACAATACACACATGATGAGATTAATTAAAACGGTTTACTAAAAACCTATCTGATGTGTGTTATAATTTAACTTCAGGGATTCCTTGACCTCAATGTGTTATACTCACCATCAATACCATTAGATTTAAACACACACACACACTAATTAACGTTTAAAAGAACGGTGTGTTTCATCTATCCTTGTAGAGTTATCATTTGCGTGGAAAGAGATTCAATCCCCAATCTCCTCAACAACGGCAGCTGGTCTACTGTGCGATGTACATAGAATTATACACACTATTTGCCTGCGAGTAACATCCAAATGGTACAATCAATAAACATATATAGTAAATAGTGTAGGGTAACATATGCGTTGATCCAAATTCCCAACAAAGTTAATCTATAAAATAATTTAAATTACATAAAATTTGTCACTAAACACTCACAAAAAAAAATCCGCTTTCTCATTAATTTGTAGGAGCACATTTAAAAAAAAACCAGAATGCCCTGTGTTCAGCACTAGTGTCTGTATGTATAGCAAGTGACAAATGAAGATCACATGACTTGGCGTATTAATACATGAGATTTAATCTAGGAAGTTCTTCTAGCTGTCAGATATGTATAATACAAATACACACATGATGAGATTAATTAAAATGGTTTACGTAAAAATAACCTAATCTGATGTGTGTTATAATTTAACTTCAGGGATTTCCTTGACCTAAATGTGTTAACTACTCACCATCAATACACATTTAGATTTAAACACACACACACTAATTAACGTTTAAAAAGGACTGTGTGTTACATCCTACCTTGTAGAGTTATCATTCATGTGGAAGGAGATTCAAACCCCAATCTCCTCAACAACGACAGTCTGATCTACTGTGCGATGTACATAGAATTATACATACTATTTGCCTGCGAGTAACATCCAAATGGTACAATCAATAAACATATATAGTAAATAGTGTAGGGTAACATATACGTTGCTATTTATTCTGTGCCATCTACTCAGGAAAATTGGTACTTGTGTTAACCCGTACATATAACATTTATAAACAATGGTGGCTATCACTACACTATAGGGGTAGAATAATGAATGGTAAGTTTAACCACAGTTGGGTGAAGAGAAAACGTTCTATACACATTTCAACACTCGTTGAATACCTGTCAAGGGTGTCCTGGAATTTAATGCTCGAAACTATATTTTGTTGACATACTAAATTATCCACTTAAACCTCAAGCCAAAATTATAGGAAGTGTACATACATTTGCATGGATGGAGAAAGGAAAAACTCCCAGCGGTGATGAAGGATCTATAATACTCAACACATTTTTAGCACTGCGCTATTAGATTATAAATTGGGAAGACTGTAATTATAGTAGAGTTTACAAATAGTTTATTGCAAGACTTTCTTTAACAACTTCATATACAGCTAATATTCTAAACAGCCAGTCACATATTCTTAAAAATAATAAATAGTAATGTTTACAAATAGTTTATTGCAAGACTTTCTTTAACAATCTGATGAATATTCTAAACAGTCAGTCACATATTCTTACAAATAATAAATTATTGTAAGTCCTAGGGTGTATTTATTACACACACACACACACAATTTGCGAGGGGGTCCCGGTTTCAACTGTATTTGTGAAGGATACCGGGTTCGATTCCTATTCATGTGTGTTTAACCTTTGTATTTTGTACATGTTCAAATGTATTTATTACACACGTGGGTTATAGTTGAAATGGATGTTGAAAATAGCGGCCCACCGACAACCATCGCTGCCGCAACGCCTCAGCACAAGGGAGACGGTGTTCGAGCCCCTAGGCAGACGGAGTCCCCGCAACCCGTGGCGGGGACATCTTCGGCACCAAGTAGTGGCCCGGTAAACCAGGTAAGAGGAGCGTTGCCTCAAGGCGTCCCTCTCCGAATCGTCGAGGAGAGAATAAAGCAATTGAGGCGGTTTTTTTATGTAGGGCGTGAATTTATCATACAATTAGGGACGCCGGGGAGCGATCGTGACGCTCAAACCTGGCTCGAGGAGCAAATCAATGCTTTGCTTGGACGTCTCCAGGATCATGGAGTTAGCGCCGAGGATCACGTAGGTCTACTATTGATCAACACAGACTCCTCGTCAAGACCCGTGTTCGTTTCCTTTAAGCGAGCAGATCAGCTTGACGCGCAGGCTGTGCTCTCTAATGTAGAACGAGTGTTACAAAGCAATGCTTCATTCTTCACTTCATCCCCTCTGTATATCAAGTTACACAACTTTAAAGAGCCGCGCGGGAGGGGTAATCATAAATGTGATAAACTCTCTCCCGCTAACACGTATAGCCGTAATAATAAAGGAATAATTACTATTCAAAATGGTGACACACTCTGCCTTGCCCGTGCATTGGCTGTCGCCAAAGCTATATGTGATGTTAAAAGAGAACCGGGATGCATGGACGTGAACACCTTTAAGCAGATCAAAAAGGGCCATAATATTCAAAAACTCAAAGCAGAGGAACTATGCCGTGATGCCCGTGTGAATCTTTTGAAAGGTGGTGGACTCACCGAACTGAAACAATTTCATACATACCTCACCGAATACAAAATCACCGTGTTCAGGGAACGTCGGGGGAGACAGGTCCTATTTGAGGGGCCTACCCCTCCGAACATTCCTTTAAGGGCTACCCTGATTTGTATTTTAAAGAAGACAAGCAAAACCATTTTGATGTTATAACATCTTTGACAGCCACGTTTAAGTGCGGGTACTTTTGCCGCGAATGCCGTGTGCCATTCAGTAATAAGAATGAGCACAAATGCGAATCCACGTGCAAAAGATGCTACGCTAAACCAGCCTGTAGCGGTGGTCAAACTGTGACCTGTAAAGATTGCGGGCGTTGGCTTACAAACCAGCAGTGTTTTGATAACCATAAACGTCCCGGTTTTTGCAGAGGTCGCATGTCGGTCTGTGACGTCAAAAAGGTTTGCGAGGTATGCGGACAATTTTTCAGTTTGGAAGAGAAGAATTTTCACACAGGTGTTATGAGACTTTTTGTAGAGTATGCGAGACCCATAGCCCTTTTGGGCATTTCTGTTATATGAAGAAAGCCCCAGCCAAGCCGTCGCTGGAAAAGAGCAATTTCATTTTTATATTTTACGATTTTGAATGCAGACAAGAAACGCCTCTTCAAGGTGCGGTCAACACGTACTTGCACGAATCTAACTTTTGTCTCGTGCAGGCATGTTGCAAAGCTTAACTTCATATAGATGCAAATGACAATCATTGCACCGATTGCGGGGGCGATAGGACTCGCATATTCAAGGGTGATGCAACAATGGCCCAGTTTTTCTGTTTTATAGAGCAAATTAAAGATTCAAAATTTAAAGACATCACCCTCTAGCCCATAATTCCAAGGACTATGACGGAAATTTCATTTTAAAATACATGATGGAGGTGAAAAAATGGACTCCAGAGCTCATCATGAATGGTGGGAAAATCATGTCCATGCGTTACGGCCCGCTCCATTTTATTGACTCGCTGAACTTTCTCCCCATGTCGTTGTTCAAGATGCCCAAAACGTTTGGCTAGGACGAGTCTTTGGCCAAGGGACATTTCCCCCATTTTTTCAACAAAAAAGAAAACGCGCGGTATAGGGGTCCCTTGTCGCCAAAGGAGGACTACGGCATCTGCGAGATGTCAGTCGAGGGAAAGGAGTGCTTTGAAAAGTGGTATGACGCGTTGGTCAAAGAAAATTACTTCTTTGATTTTAACCGTGAGCTGGAACTGTATTGCGTGAAAGACGTAGAAATCTTGCGGAAGGCCTGCCTAAAGTTTAGAGACATGCTCGTGGAGAAAGCAAAGGTGGATCCTTTCAGAGAGGCGTGTACTATCGCTGGAGCGGCCATGTTGGTTTACCACCGAAGCCATCTTAAGGAGAATACCATCGGAATTGTCCCTAACGGTGGCTACCGTGCGCGGACCAACAGTCGCACATCGCCGTACAATGGCTATGCTGGGAGGCCCATCAACGCGGTGTCTCTATCCTTCATGCGGATAACGGCCGTGAGGAATACGTGTTAGGGCGAGGTGTAGATGGCTTTGTTAAAAATGGAGATACCACCACCGTCTTCCAGTTCTGGGGCTGTTATTGGCACGGGTGTCCGCTCTGTTATCCGGAAAGGACCACCCCTATCAAAAACAGCCGCCACGAGACCATGGAGACGCGCTATGAAGCGACCATGGCCTGCGTGGAAAAGTTTAAGAACGCCGGCTACGTGGTCGTAGAGATGTGGGAGTGTACTTTTAACGCGATGAAACGCACAGACAAGGACTTGCAACGATTTGTACTCCGGCATGAGATGTATACCAAGGAGCCCCTCAGCCCCAGGGATGCATTCTTTGGCGGGCGTACGAGTTGTATAAAACTCTTCCACGAAGCTGACCTTTCTTGTGGAGAGAAGATCAGGTTCTTGGATGTGAGTTCGTTGGACCCGTACGTTTGCAAGTACAAAAAATACCCCGTCGCCACCCCAAAATTCACTTGGAGCCAAACTGTCCCGCTATAGATCGAGTAGAAGGCATAGCCTAAGTTACAGTGACGCTCCGCGGGATTTATTCTTGCCCGTATTGCCTACACGGATGCACGACAAATTGATATTCATCTTGTGCGGTAAATGTGAGGAGGAGAAAAACCAAGACGCGTGTCGTCACAACGACAAAAAATATCGCTGGTTGACAGGCGTGTGGGTGATTGACGAGATCCGGAAATCCGTTGAGAAAGGCTACACCGTTGAAGCAGTGCACGAAGTGTGGGAGTACGATGTATCTGTTTACGACCGTCAGACACGTTCTGGCGGATTGTTTCACGGCTACATTGATACTTTTTTGAAAATTAAACAAGAAGCCAGCGGATGGTCAGAGTGGTGCACCTCACGAGAGGAAAAGTTAGCTTACATTCAAAATTTTGAAGAAAGGGAAGGGGTAAAACTCGATTTCGATTCTGTGTGTAAAAACCCCGGTCTCCGCACACTTGCTAAATTCTTTTTAAATTCGCTATGGGGAAAGTTCGGGCAAAGACCCGATTTACCACACGTAGCCGTTGTCAACGACTATCAGGGCGTCCACAAATACCTGACGAATCCGTACATCACCGTGGACAGCGTCATAGATGTTAATGACGAGGTTATGTTCCTCAATTACAAGGGTGCGCGTGACGCGTTGCGCCCTAACCCAAACACGAGTGTAGCGGTGGCGTGCTACACGACTTCTATGGCTAGATTGCACTTATACGGCATCCTTGAACAATTGGGGACCGCGTTTTGTATCACGACACGGATAGCGTTCTGTTCACGGAACGTCCCGGCGATCAGAATCCACTGACCTGAGACTTCTTAGGTGACCTCACTGACGAATTTTAGGATTACGGGCCGGGAAGCTACATCGGCGCCTTTGTATCTGGCGGTCCCAAGAATTACGCGTACCGGGTTTGTTTCGGTGGCGATCCTGCCAAAACAAAAACGGTGTGCAAGTTCGCTGGATCACCATAAACTACGGCAACCGGAACGACGTTAATTTTGACGTTCTGAAAGCGATGGTCACCGAACAGGCCACGGAACGGTACATACAGATACCGCACAAAATTATAAGAAAAGGTCTTGCGACTGTATGTACCGTTTCGTAGAGTAAGGTTTACCGGCCAGTGTACATCAAACGCCGGATAATCGATGATTATAATACGTTGCCGTTTGGGAATCAGAGTCCTTGCAAACGCGCTCGCCACGATTAAAAGGTGATTATTTAGACGGGCCGAATAATCATCTTTTACTTTATTTCACTCTAGACAGTTCCACTGACATACCATTTTTCAAAGGTTTTGTTGTTTTTTTTTCATATTTTTTCTGCATGAAAACAAGCATATTTTTTTATGCACCTGGGATACTTTTTTATATCTTTTTATTTGCCAGTGCAATCCTCCTTCTACATGATCTTTTTCTAGTCAATTATTTATTTGTATATATTTTTATTTTAAATCTAATAAATTGTTTGTATATATATTTATTTTCTTTCTAGTCAAATATGATAAACTGTATATATTTATTTTCTTTTAAATTGAAACCAACTTTATTTAGTACCGAGGCCACTATTCCCCATATTGTAAATATTTACAGTATAATTTTAACTGTTTGTAAACAAAACCATTTATGTTTATACTAATAATTATATATTGTAAATATTCACAGTATACTTTACACTGTGTATATACTTTTTTCATGACCAAATAAATATTGTAAAAATTGTTATGTTTGTGTTTTAGCGTCTATACCCCACAACTCTCTCCTATCCTATAAATACAAGCTCATATAGCTTATAAGCTCAGTCTAAAACATTATGGACAAGTTGAAACATCCATTTTCGGCCATCATCAGCGGCCCTTCCCTTGCGGGAAGTCACACTTTGTAGCAGACTTTATCCGTCACTTGGACACAATGTGTGACGTTAAATTTGATAAAATCACTTGGTATTATACTCTATGGCAACCGGGATTCGAACAAGATGGCTCAGACATATTCTGTAAGGGTTTACCGGAAATGGATGACATATGTAACGACTCTCCGCAGTTGATTATCCTGGATGACCTGATGCGAGAAGCCAACGAAGTGGTCGTCGATCTTTTCACCAAAGGATGCCACCATCAAAATATTAGCGTCATGTACCTTACACAAAATATATTCCACCAGGGCAGGGGCCAAAGAGACATTTCTTTAAACGCACACTATATCGTGGTTTTTAAAAATCCCCGAGATAAGGTCAGATTAACACTTTGCACGCCAGGTATTTCCTGAAAACTCCCGTGTTTTACAAGAGGCTTACACCGATGCTACAAGTACTCCCCACGGCTATATCTTGTTAGATTTCAAACAAGGTACACCCGAATGGTTCAGATATAGAACCCGCACCAAATACGGGTGTTTCGTGTACCTACCACGCAAAAGTTATAAAAACACCGACACTTCCCGATTACAAATCATTTCATAACCATGAGTCCCAAAGTGTTGAAGCAGGCCCCTCTGCTTCGTGCGATGCATCGCATGAACCCCCACCAACGCGTTGCCTTGCTGAAAACGGCCGACAAGAAACTGATTGACGCCGTTTGCGAGTGTGCCTACAACACTTTAAAAGGGCGGGTGCCGCTGAAGAACGCACAGAAGACAAAGTTACGTGCACACAAGCAGGTGTTGCGCAAGCTGGTCAAACGAGGAGAGTGCTGGAAGAAGAAGAGACAACTACTCGTTCAGAAAGGAGGAGTGTTCATACCGTTACTTTTAGCCCCATTAATCAGCGGTGTCCTCGGTTCCGTGTTCAACAAGTTGATGATGGAACACACGAAAAAGATGATACTGGTGTACCCGGAAACATTACACCATTACGAACAACACTACCAACAAGCGGCGTTGGCCAAAATTCTAGTGGTCTCCGAGCTGGACAAGGAGATGGAAAAAATCCTCGCTTCAAAACTCGAAGACAAGTCTAAATGGACTCTATACCAAAAAGTGCTGCAGCGCTATCTACACTTTAGTCAACACCCTCCACCGCCTGAAAATACCACCACCACCACCACCCCTGAAGTATCTGTACTGCCCGTACTTAATAGTGTACCGGCACAGGCACGTAAAAAAGAAGAACTTTTATTAGAACATATTAAGTCCCGAGGCGGTATCTCTTGGGACTCAAATGGCGAAGTGAGTATTCACGATACGCCTCTCCGCGGATCCAATATCGTTGATATAATCAACGATCTGGTCAGAGCGAGAAGACACAGCGAACCGACGGGGTGGCGAGAGTTTCTCACGGCGCTGCAAAAAATAAACGTTCAGAAAGAATTTATTGTGAATCCGAAACGTTTGGTGCCCATTAGAGATCCGACGCCCGTACCACAACCACTTACGGCGTCGCAACGCCCAAAGAAGAAGAATAGGGTGGACGAAAACAAGTGGCTGCCGTTCAGAGCTTAATGGACGACATCTACTACGACCCTTCTCATCTTGCTGGTTTGCGGGGCGGCGTCGTTCATAAAGGCGTCAAAGAAAGATCCCGCCAAAGTAAGAGAATGGCTTTGTGCACAGGACACTTATACCCTACACAAACCTGTGCTAAAAATGTTTCCACGCAATCGGTATGTGGTGACAAACATTGACGATTTCTGGCAAGCCGATCTCAACGATATGCGAAGTCTCGCCAAATACAACGAAGGTGCCGTGTACTTGCTCACCGTCATCGACGTGTTTAGCAAGATGGCCTGGGTGAGGACGCTTCCGTCCAAGAGGGGGAGTGTGGTGAGAGACGCCTTTCAGGACATTTTCGAGCAAAGCGGCAGTAAACAACTAAGTTTACAGACGGACAAGGGGACAGAGTTCACGGCACGTGTAGTCCGGAAATATCTCAAGCAAGAAGGCGTGCATTACTACACCACTCATAATCCGGACGTGAAGGTGAGCGTCGTGGAACGATTCAACAGAACTCTGAAAGGGTGCATGAGGTGCTACTTTACCTGAAACAACACATATCGGTATGTGGACGTCCTCCAAGATTTCGTCGACGCTTACAATGGCGCAAAACATTCCAGTATCAAGATGGCGCCCGCCGACGTTTCAGAAACCAATGTGCTACAAGTAAGATAATCTGTACGGTAAGCGGCGTCCAAACCCCGATAGCAGGCTAAAACTCAAAATCGGCGACACGGTGCGTATTAGCAAATCCAAAATGCTGTTTGAAAAGGGCTACGAGAGCAATTGGAGCGAAGAGATTTTCAAAGTCAGCAGTGTCGTGATGCGACAACCTGTCGTCTACAGACTAACCGATCTTGACGGCGAAGAGGTGGAGGGGACGTTTTACGAACCCGAATTGCAACGTATACGTCTCCCTGAATCTTTTAAAGTTGATAAAATACTACGTGTCAAGGGTAAAGGCGCCAGAAAGAAAGTATACGTTCAGTGGAAAGGTTACCCCACCATGTTTAATTCCTGGATTCCCGCCAGTTACGTCAGCGCCATACCATGAAGGACCAGTTTTACATCACTTTGCCGAGCAACAGCTATATGGGATATTTCCCGAAAAATACCCTCACGAATTTCACCACGCAACTTCCTTACCGTCTTACACTCGATGGGTGGAGGGATGTCGCTCTCGACGAATTTCAATATCCCTGTTCTTTCACCACCGTCCCAGAGGGCCAAATATTGTATGGTACAATTGGGTGTACGCTATCGGTGTGGAACAAATATTCAAGGATCATATCCCTGCTGGAAACTACGGCACTATCCATGAATTGATCAACGCTCTAAAACGATGTAGAGGCTTTTCAAGGGGATTCTGGAGTTGTATTCAAGTACACAAACCCCAACAAAAAAGTTGAAGTTGTCTCTTCTTCAAAAAATATATAGCTGGTGACTCTATCAAACCAACTAAGTCTACAGCTCGGTTTCGATCCTAAGACTAATCTGATCAAAGTACCAAAGTCTCCGTACGCCGCCAACATTCTACTAGGCCTGCCCTCGCAAATGTACATCTACACGGATATCGTCGAGCCTCAGCCCGTAGGTAACATCGTGGCACCGCTGTTACGCATTGTCGGTATCAACAACGTAAACTATCTCTACGGCATACATAAGACAGTTAGCTACGACCCGTTGCACTACATGCCGGTGCTTAAAAGGGAAATTGAAAGCCTGGAAATCAATATAAGAACAGACACGGGTGAAATTGTACCATTCGAATTTGGAAAAGTGTGCGTGAAACTTCATTTTCGACGATGCTCAACATGAACCGTCCCTACCAAAGATACTACATCAACCAGGCTGTAACAGGAATATCTTCGATCTACCACGGTGTTCCCTATCAAAGAGGGCATGGGATAGGAAGTTTTTTCAGTGGTCTTTTCAAAAGCGTCGTACCGTTGCTGAGAAGCGGCGCTAAGGCCATCGGAAAACAGGCGCTTCATACGGGTATCGACGTGCTCTCCGACGTTGCCAATCAAGGGCGTCCTTTCAAAGAGGCCCTACGGCAACGTGTCGGCGAGGCTGGAACAAATAAACGCAAGGCTGAACAGAAGATCAACACGCTGATGACCGGCTCAGGCTATAAAGGGCGTCGTAAGAAGCAACGACGTCATTCTAAGGTCGTCACCCGACGTAAAAAGGTCAAGAAAGAAACTAAAGATATTTTCAGTTGAGATGTCGTTTCTACACCCCCAGTCCTGCGAGTGTGCCAGCAGTGAACTCGATCTCTTTTCCGTGCCACCCACTCAAACCAGTCTTGAAAGCGGGCAATGGCTCCAGTACAAACCTGTCTCTTCCCTCACCGATGATTCACCCATCGAATTTACCGTTACTAGACAAGGCGAGTTCTATATCGATCTTTCCCAGACTATGCTCTATCTCCGGGAGGCAATCATGAAACCCGATGGTGGTGCTTTCACAGAGGTGGATCAGATCGCCCCCGTCAACAATTGGCTGCATTCTCTATTCACACAGGTGGATGTGTTTTTAAACTAAAAACTAGTCTCACCGCCCAGCAACATGTATGCCTATAGGGCGTACATTGAGACGCTGCTCAATTACAACAGCGAAGCCAAAAGAACGCATTTGACTTGCGGTCTGTGGTTCGCAGACACCCCCGGAACCTTTGAGGAGGCTAACGCCAACAACAAGGGATTTGAGGCCCGTCGCAGTCTCACCACAAAAAGTAAGACGGTGTATCTTTTGGGGTATCTACACGGTGACGTGTTTAACCAAGAGAAATACCTTTTGAACGGCACCGAACTCAGAGTAAGGTTGGTCAGTTCCAGAGACGGGTTTAGTCTTATGGCGGTGCCTGAACTCCCTCACTTTTAAGGTTCACATCGTCGAAGCCGGTCTTCTAGTGAGTCGTGTCAAAGTGGCACCTTCTATACTGTTGGCACACGCCAAAGCATTAAACGTCAGTCCCGCAAAGTATCCCATCACCCGTGTGGAAGTAAAAACACTCACTATTCCTACGGGCGTGCAAGGAAAATCGCTGGACAACGTATTCACCGGACAGTTACCCAAACGATGCATCGTGGGATTTGTGTCGAACGCAGCGTTCAACGGAGATGCCACCAAGAACCCGTTACACTTTCAAACCTACGGCATGAACCATTTCTCGCTGTAAGTGGACGGGAAACAAGTACCGTCGAAACCGTTACAGCCCGATTTTTCAAACGGTTCCTATGTCATGTTCTACCACACGCTGTTTTCTGGAACGGGTATCCATTTCATGAACGAGGGTAGTGACATCACACGAGAAGCCTTCCCCAAGGGATATCATCTCATGGCTTTCGATCTCTACCTAATCTGTCGGCCCACATGACATCGCATTGGAATTTTACGAGACAAGGTTCTCTGAGCATCGAAGTGAGCTTCACCCAGGCTCTCGTCGAAACCGTCAACTGTATCGTGTACGGGGAGTTTGCCAACATCATCACCATCGACAAGGACAGAAACGTCGTGACCTATTATGGAAGTTAATATAAACGGCTTCCCGACCCTTACCTCCATCATTTAAGCCATGGACGTCATTGTGGATTTCCAGAGCTTCATCGACGACAACAACGAGTTTATCGTCAAGGAACTGAGTGTTTTATCTTTATGCGGCACATTACTTAAACATTGGGTGTTAAAACCTCCATACGCTATCGAAGAACTTTCCACCGATGCCAGAAAGAAAGCCGACTATATAATCAACAATCTGCATGGTATCACCTGGGATAGCAGTGATGTGGATTACAGCCTACTCGAATCTCTCATCTCCCGTGCCACAGCACGTGCAGAAACCGTCTACGTCAAGGGGGTGGAAAAGAAAAAGTTTCTAGTCAAATACACGTCTACACCCATCGTAGATCTGTACGACAGAGGTTGTTCGTCATTGAAAACACTTAAATTGGGGCGCAACATGTGCATGTAAAGTAGTTCTGTATGGAATTTCTGCTCTGCCTCTATCGTCTGGGGACTTAGAGACTGGATGATTGAGGATGGACACGCACACCATAAGACGTGCGCTGAAAACAAGTCCGTGGTTCCGTTCTCTATTGTCGGGTGTTTTCCCTGCTGATCAACTACCCGCAAGAATAGCTATACCTGCTGCTCTAGTCATCAACAACGATCCACACACCAAACCTGGGACGCATTGGGTCACCATCTTTATCGACAAGAACGGCGCGGAGAATACTTTGACAGTTATGGTTTTCCACCACGTATAAAGTCGCATATGGCATTTATACGCAAAAACACTTTTCACACGTCGCAAAACCCGATAAAACTTCAAAACATCGCCTCAGACGTTTGCGGCCAATACTGTCTCATGTACCTTCTATATCGCGCCCAGAACATTCCGCTGAAAACTTTCCAAAAACTATTCTCGTCCACCAATCATACAGCCAACGACGCTAAGGTGGTGAGATATTACAATAGATTTTTCATGACGCCAGGATCCTTCCGCCCTTCAAGAGTCCGTGTCCAGGCGGCGTGCGCCTATAAAAGGGGCATCCCAGCGGTGTGCTGGCCATAACCACCGAACATCATGGAAGGTCAAGACGTTTCGCAAAGCCTGCGAAACCACTCGCCATCACCGGTATTTTCAACACATTGTTCCCTCTGGACGGAGTTGACGCCAAGCGAGTCATCGTCGGCATGAGCGTCAAGAACGACTTTACGCCCTATGTCAAGCTAGAAAAATGCGGCGGGAACTGCGCCGTGTTTAACCGTACAGAGTGGCAAGAACTGGGCCGCTACAAGTCGGTCATATCAACGTTTTTCAACAACACGCAACCTCCTCAGAAGATTTGTCTGACTAATCACGAAATCTCTTTGAGACGCATGTGCGGTGACCGTATGGTCATCTTCAGCGAGAAACAAGACGCCGGACTCAAACGGGTCGCCTATCTGGCACCTAGCTGGGCGCGTCTTTGTGACGTGTGAGACCTCATCGACGTCACCGTCGACCGACGGGACATGTGGTTAACACCCATCGCACGCTATTGCAACGATCTGATCGACACACTCGTCGTAGATGTGTGCGACGAATCGGCGGATGTCGTTGATCTCGAGCAGCCTACGGTGGAAACGCACATCAGAAACCTGGATCTCCTCAGTGCTACCTACTACACGCGCCAAGTCGTCGGTTTGGACTATTACATGCTGGATTGTGAACTGAAAACTATTTTACTAACACATCTAAGAGACACTGTAGAAAAACGTATGAACGAATATATGCGTCATTCCTGTAAAATTGATTAATAATTAATTAAATATATATTTCATAATATCCATGTTTTATTAGACGCTAACACCAGGGAACATATAAAGGGGTGTGGATTCGACAGAGCTTGAAACGGGGGTTACGCCCGCGGGGAAAGAAACCTTCCACACCACACGTCCTATAATTATTCCTTCATAAAGAAAATGGTCTATAGTTTTTTCATACTCTAATATTAACCTTCTTATGTCCAACGCTGGGGAGTGAGGGGGTTCCTTTGGGGAACAACTCATCACAATACTAGTTATATATGAGCGTTATTCCTGTAATAATCGTGTTTTAAACCCTCTCGATATCGATAATCGACAATTAATCAGCAATTATCAATCTACATATCTCGAGGATCGGTTCGGGGGGGAAACACGTACTATAATTATCACTTCTTACAGAAAATAATCTATAGTTTTTTCATACTCAGATATTACCCTTCATACACAAATACGGACTATATGTTCACTTGTTATTCTACCACAAGGATGTTTACAAATTCCTCAACTGTTCGCAATAACAACGCGTCACAAATATAGCCCAAGAGGTGGAACGAGGGGTCATGTACAGTAGTAATATAATTTTGTCCAAAAATGTCAAGATCATTACACTTATTTTATTTCGTTGAATATCATATTTAAAAAAAAGTGTTTATCTTAAATTAAAAAACCTTCAGTTAATGTCATTTTTATTCCACATATTCCAAAAAGTGTATTTAATTTTGTATATTAACTTGTTGGAATATGTAATCATCTTTACAAACAGCACAGTGAATTTGTTCTCATAAACATTAAAAGTCATATATATATTCGAGTTTCCCTGCCTAGGCCAGGGGAGGATCCAGGTGGAGTTGGGTGCAATCGTCCCTTCCTGCATAGAAAATAATCATAAATATTGAAACCAATACTTTAAAGTTGTAAAGAATGACTGACTAACACCTTCCTCATCCTATCTCCTACACGACCTAATCAAAATTAGGCAACATCTCTTTCAACTTAGCTCTAGAGAAAAGCAATGCGAGTCAAACTAACATTTTCCAGTATGTATATTAAGTTTAGTATTAAAATACATATTTTTTTCATTTATTACTAAAACACTTTTGACCTATGTACAGTATATATTTATTACTTTTATTGTGACGGCGACTTTATGTTTTATGTTATTTTTGTATTAACATTACCAATTTGTTAATCCAAATTGGGTTCTTTCTTAAAGTATTATTATTATTATTATTATTATTATTATTATTATTATTATTATTATTATTATTATATTAATTGTTAATTTCAACTAGTTTGTTAAACTCGCAATATTATAATTTTAATATTGTAGATTAAAATCTTTAATAATAATAATTATTAAATTTATCGTTGAAGGAGCCTTGTGAAAACCAATTTACCTCTACAACTAGCCCTGGATCTAACCTTGAGCTAGGCGTAGTTAAAAATATTTGTCCTTCTAACGAGAGCATTGTATTCCAACAAATCCCCTCTTTCCATACTTTTATTTGTACTCAAAGCGAGAAGTTAAGTGAGAGTGAGAGGTAATGATACTGTCTCCCTCTTTAACCGGACCGTCATGAGCACGACCAAAATCGATAGTGCTACGCTCTATCGGAATATATCCATGTCTAGCAGCCTGTGCACACCGTTTAGGGGGTCGCCTAACGGAGATTTTGATTGCGTTACAGACGTTCAGGAAATACACCATGGTTAAGTAGTGTTTTATTTTTTCCAAACTTAACTTAAGCCAAAAGGAAGATAAAAGGTGTCAACATGTTTATCTTGTATTTTCAACCTTATATTTTGATAATATATGTCTATAAAAAATTAACGAAAGACAGATAGTGTCTACACCGTCCATGTAACGAACTTTGAATGCCTTTGCGCATGTTATTGCATCATGTTCGAGGTACAACTAGCTATAGAAACTTTAAAATTGTCAACGGTCAGGAATGCGGAACATATAGAGAAGCATGTGAAGCTCTAAGTTTGTTAAAGAATGACAACCACTAGGTCAAAACTAAGGAGGAAGCCGTGCAGTGCAGATCACCAGACAAAATCAGGGAAATTTACGAAAGCCTCATATCATCTTGTGGTCTTTCCAATCCTCAAACGCTGTGTGATAATTACAAAGAGTACATGGTGAAAGATATTTTGCGCTGGCTACAGCAAGTACATGCAGATATGACTTTTAATGAGCACATCTACTATGAAGCGCTGACGAAAATTGAAAACAAGATTATGACAATGACGGGGAAGAAGCTTCAAGAGTTTTGAATGGTAAGCCCTCGATGATAAGATGAAAATGACTTAAACGATGAAATTAATCGGGAATTAAACTATAATTTCACAGCATTTCAACAGAAAGTAACCAAATTAGTTCCTCAGTTGCTTCCAGAACAAAGTCACGTATTTCAACAGTTATTACGTCAAGTAGAGTCAGGGAATGGTGAACTCCTCTTTGTCGATGCCCCTGGAGGAACCGGGAAAACGTATTTGCTGAACTTATTATTGGCGTTCATAAAAAAGACCAGAAAATTGATGATATAGTGGCTTCCTCCTGTTTACCAGCTACACTACTGAACGGCGGCCTATTACACATTCCGTTCTAAAATTGCCATTAAATCTTGCACTTGCACAGGAAGAGTCACCCATCTGCAATTTCAGCAAAAATAGCTCTCGAGGTATGATACTATGACAATGTAAACTTTTAGTTTGGATGAAAGTACGATGTCCCACAAAAAAGCAATAGAGGCGTTAAACCGAACTCTTCAGGACTTGCTAGACCGTACAGATATTATGTGAAGAATGGTAGCTTTACTGGCTGGTGACTTCCGACAAACTTTACAGGTGATCCAGAGGGGCACACATGCAGATGAAATCAAAGCCTGGCTCAAGTCATCTAGATTGTGGGCAAAAATATAAAAAAATCTGCCTAATAATGAATATGAGTGTCCACCTTTATAATGAAGTAGATTCAGGATATTACGTAGATACACTATTGAAAATATACCATGGACGTTTAGACACGGATGCTGAAGGTTGTATTTTACTTACAGGGGAACTTTGTAATTTGTT
The DNA here is from genome assembly GCA_039000515.1 of Timema cristinae. NCBI lineage: Eukaryota > Metazoa > Arthropoda > Insecta > Phasmatodea > Timematidae > Timema > Timema cristinae. Next base: position 43,500,543 of record JBCFYV010000012.1, read on the forward strand.
GGAAAATGATGTGGAGCTCATTGCTAAAGTTACCCAGACTTACAACTAAATTTTAATTGTGATCACTGGTTGCGTGCAAGAGCAATTCTTGCACCAAAAAATGAAATCGTTAACAAAATCAACACTAACATTTTGAAAGAGGTGCAGGGTAGAAATAAAGGAATATTTGTTAATATATACAATAATGGACACAGAATAGAGCACTTCATGTCCCGCTGAGTTTTTTAATTCTTTGGAGCTATCGGGTGTACCTCGCATAAACTACAATTGAAATTAAATGTACCAGTTATGCTTATTGCTTATATAAATAATATTTTATTAAGTTTATATTTTGAGTCTAATTAATTCACATTTTGTTAGAATATGGAGTATATATCAACAGTTATCATGCTACAAACTCAAAAATAAAAATATTGTCATCTTTCCAAACTAGAATAATTAGAGCCTATTATATCATGCTGCCTTGTTAATATAATTATCAGGAGATTTATAAATATTTGGAGTTAATGCTACTTGATAAATTAATTACCTATCAGACCGGTATCCATGTTTATAAATAAATATAAACAAGCTTTAATCCACATTCATACCATAATACTTAAGGAATTTATCTCATAAGAACGGAATTTTTTTGTAATAACGGAATCTTAAACAGCATGATATTACTCTATAATGCCATACCAACATAAGTTTCCCATATACCAGATCTGTCAAACTTTAAAAACCATACAAATTATACATATATATCATACATCTTTACAATTTGCAAACGGAAGACCTAGCACATAGCCAATACAATAAGGACAACACACTCTAATCCTCTTCAACCCTAAATATCTATGTATGTTTGGTTGCTGAGGTGATCAAGACATAGGATTATAACCTTGAACACAAATTTACCATGCATTTGTAGTGATGTCCAAAATCCTCCACTTGACATAAAAATATATTATCGTGTTGTATTTAAATATATTTCCAGCTTGTCCTATTTCATATGACTGACAGGCCCTTTACATTTTTTGCTCTCTTATATATTAATACATCATGTGTTTTATTATTATTATTATTAGCACCACGTCTTACTACCTTTTCGGTTTATACGCACTTACGCTAATGTTTAATGGTAGGGTGATTGTGAGATGAAATGAAGGACCTACAGTTTAACGTGGAATCCGAACCACGGTGGGGGCCTGGCATTCCTCACATTCACAAGATGTCTTGTCAGAGGTGAAAGAAGGGTTTGGTAATAAAATAAATCTGTGCCGGGACCGGGGATTGAACCCCGGCCACCAGCATAGAAGTCTGACACCTTACCCCTAGACCACCAGGTCACCCCATCATGTGTTCTTTAGAATGACTACAATTTGTTGTTTTTTTCTATGTAATTGTTTATCCTTTCTATTTATCGTGACCTGGTGGTCTAGGGGTAAGGTGTCAGACTTCTGTGCTGGCGGCCGGGGTTCAATCCCCGGTCCCGGCAGAGATTTATCTGATTTCCAAACCCTTCCTACACTTCTGACAAGACATCTTGTGTATGTGTGGAATGCCAGACCGCCACCGTGGTTCGGATTCCACGTTAAACTGTAGGTCCTTCATTTCATCTCACAATCACCCTATACCATTACACATTAGCGTAAGTGCGTATAACCCGAACGGGTAGTAAGACGCGGTGCTAATAATAATAATAATAATTCTATTTCTAATATATACATGCATAGTATTATTTAAATAAAGTGTTTTCGTGTTGTTCTTTGCTACGTTTTAGATTAAAAAACTGTCTATGTTTTATTACTTTCCCACACTGTACAGTTGTGTTATTTAAATATTGTTTCAACCTCTTGTATTTCATACAACCAACTAGTAATTCTTTTTTTTTATCTGTGTATAATATGTTTTTATAGATTATGTTACAATTTGTTGTATGTTATACAACTCATTTACCATTTTTTTCTCCATTCAATATGTTACTTTGAATATGCTGAATTAGTTATTTTGTGAAATGGTTTATTTTACAAATAATATGATTAATCTAAATATACGAGTGATTTTATTCCATAATCATTAAAAATGAACTCTACTATCTACATTTACTGGTGATTATTTAAAAGACCTAATGTATGTTGATAAAATATAGAACATAAATCCAAAATAACCAAACTCAGGGTAGTCTAACCTAACCTAAACTAAATAAGCTACTATTAATCTGACTAAGCTAACCCAACTAACCTAAATTAAACCAAGCAAAACTAATATTAACGTGACTTATTAATATTAACCAATAATATTTACATAGGCACTATTAGTATTTTGTATATGTTTAAAGTTAAGAGGATGAGGAGAATATCCCGATTTAAATAACTCTTAAGTTAATATCTCAAAACTATATTCGGGTTGATAAAGAAATCGGACCTCATAATGTTATAATATAATATTTAACACGGCGTCTTACTACCCTTTCGGGTTATACGCTTTAAGTACTAATTACGCTAATGGATTAGGAATTGGGAGGTTGAAATAGAGAAAGTGAATCCGCATTTGCATGGAGGGATAGTGAAAAACCATTTATGAAAAACCACCCCATTTTACCCGACCGAGATTCGAACCTCGATCTCCCCATCCTCAGCAGTCGAGCTCAACACGACACGCGGGTTAGCCAACTACGCCACAAAGGCGGTTCTCATGCAGTTAAAGTTGATAAAGAAATCGGACCTCATACAGTTAAAGTAGGTAGAATTAACTTGTTTAGAATATTGATAACATTATTGTTTATTATTAATATTATATATATACATACATATATATATACATACATATATATATACATATATATATATACATAATATACATACATATATATATATATATACATATATATATATATATGTAAATAGTGTGTGTGACAAAATGTATTAGTATGTTATAGCGTGGATAAAATATTATAATGTAAGGAAGGGTTATCATATTATTTATCAATTAAACAACCCAATATTTTATTCTTCCCGTAATTACAATGACAGATGTTAACTTGTAGGTCTGAGATTTAAGTTTAGACAAATTAGAAATTTATATATCTATGTTTCTCTGTGATCAATTTTGTAAAATAAATTCTCGATTTTTATCTAAATTATAAATGATATAATTTAATTACCTTAATGCATGTTATATTAGGCTATCATACAAGCAATGACTTGATTATGTTATATTAGTGTTTTATTAAGTGTTTCTTTATATTCTTTTTTGGGGGTGTATATTCCAATATTTCCATTTCCCTTATTTTTTTGACATTTTTCTTTGTGGCAATATTATTCCCCCTTCTTCTCTTACATGTTTTTTAATTCGTTTATTTTCCATTGGATCCATGTTTTTTAATTAATATTTGATTTATTACCCTGACTAAAATTACATTTTTTTAATACTTTTTACACTTTTAGTATTTATACTATTTTAAGAACTTCCAGAGCTTTCACAACTTTCAGAACTTCCAGAACCTTTACTATTTCGAGAACCTTTACCTCTTCCAGAACCTTTACTATTTCCAGAACCATTACCTCTTCCAGAACCTTTACTACTTCCAGAACCTTGATATTTTCCAGAACCTTTTCTTTTACTTCTTCCAAAACCTTTACTACTTCCAGAACCATTACCACTTCCAGAACATTCAGAACTTTCAGATTTCAGAACTTTCAGAACTTTCAGAACTCCCGGAACATTGAGAACTTTCACTTTTTTCAGTCGTACATTCTTCGTATGGATAAGTCGTAGTATCATTTTCATCACATACTGGCGTTGTGGTACAGTTATAATCAGGTTCTTGTGTTGTGGTACAGTTATCAGGTTCTTGTGTTGTGGTACAGTTATCAGGTTCTTGTGTTGTGGTACAGTTATTATAATCTTCAGTCGTAGTAGTCTGTGATGTGTCTGTCCCCCCACTTCCTCCACCCATGCTTCCTCCAATTCCACTCAATATCAAAACCAGGCATCCTAGTATTGCCACTCCAATACGGAAATCAACTGTTGAAAAAAAATAGAATAATTAATTAGTGAATTTTATATAATTAAACTATTTTATATCAATAGGACATTTATTAATATGTATATACCCGACTCTATATAATGTTTAAAAATATGTTTATATTTATATTTTATTCATCAAATCCTGATTTAATTACACTTAAAGATAGTGTGTTTGCAAGGCTCAATCTTATAATATAAAAGGAAGTGTTTGTCTGTCTGTGTGTGTGTGTGTGTGTGTGATTGTTTGTGTTTAATATCCAGCCAAATCTACGGCACGCAGATATCTCAAAGTTTTAATATATGTTGACGGAAAGGGGTCTGAATGCACCTTGAATCCGGATTTCTAAATTTTTAATTATTTTTTTAATGAGGCCTTTTTTCACAAATGTTCGAAGAAAACGTCTTTTATCTGGTTTAGAATTACGTTTCGGTGATACAAGCACCGGGGTTGGAGGAGAGGGGGGTTATATAATTCTTATACCATAGTGGGTCACGGGCAGTACCCTACTGGATTGCAAATATATTATACTTTTGATAGCAAGGAGATCAGGATTTAATTCCTGTCAGTATTAATGTTGGGGTTTTTCCCCAAACAGGTTCTCCACTTTCAAGCAAATTCGGGTACACTTTCCCTAAATTCAACCGTCCTCATCCCTAACTCACTAGCATAATTAGTACATGTGCTTATAACCTAAATAATTAATAAGACGTTGTGATAAAAAAATAAATATCTATTTTATATCTTGGAGCGTTAAACTTTTGGCCTTAATTAAGGTTGACGGACCTTTAGCAGGCGATGAAAATCCGCAGCGTTACGTCCTATTGAGAGGAATAAAATCTTGGTTCCCATGTCATTTGAGGCATGTAAAAGATCTTTGGGAGATATGTGATGAAACTTTAAAGAAAATTTAGTATGCTCTTTCTCAGTTGCTTACCTAAATAAGTGGAAAAATAAAAGGGAATTTACAGAAAATCTCAGGGCAGTGGGACAGTACTTAAATTATTTAAGTGTTTTTTTTATAGTTTCAGTATTTTCTCGCGATTTATTATGAGAGGGGAAGGGGTTCAGAATGTATATAAAATAAGATTTATTATTAATGTTTATAGGGGAACGTAATATAATAATAAATTTCTAACAAATAAATATATTTATAGTAAAATTTAAATTAAGTCATTTAATTATGATGTGTGTTCCACCTAATTCAAGTTTAATCAAGTATTCTAAAATGCCATAATACTAACCTTGCTACCAATTCTTATGTCAAAAAATAACTAAATGATTAATATCATAATTTAATTAACCAAATTGTAAACACTTTCTTTAAGTTGATGAGGAAATCTTAGAATCTCTTATGAGGGCGTTGAGAATCACGAAAAAAAAATTATGTAACTTAAAAAAAGGACGCCCCATATTTTAGTATGCTACGTATTTTATATCCCCGTTTGTAAGGGCACGTAACACTAACCGTCTGAGGGGGCTGAGAGGTTTCTTTAACTATATTGGTCCCCATGCATGTCTTTCTACTGTGTCTCTCTCCTTTTGTCCACCCGTGGCCATAAATACGAAATAATTTAAAGGATGTTGTTCAATACCTATTGGTAGATATTATATATCTATACCTAATTTTTTAAATTTTAGACCCTAGCTCTTAATAGGATTAATTTAATGATAAGATATATTACAATATTTCGAAAATTTGTATTACAATTTTGTTTAAAATGGAGATCTAGATAGTGATAGAGCTGACAAATAATACTGAATCCTTGTTTATTCATAAAATGATGATTTTATCGTAGTTTACTAAGAGTTATGATTAATAAGTCGAGATTTTCCAAGAATGGCTAATCGATTTAGTTAAAAATATATAATAATCTGTAGTATTTGTCATTAAAATTATAATGAATGCTTGCTTTTCTTAGAGATGTACGTTCAAGGCTAATTTACTGATGAATTAGTTTGAAAAAAATATAAATCTAAAAGTAAATTTTTAAAAATATAATATTTTTTTCATTAACTACTTTTTACAATGGCTGTGTATTAAAAAAAATTAAGAGTCTACTGATAAGAGATCTCGATTTTTTTTTTAATATCCTAAAGAGTTTTTGTTAACATTTAGTAAGGTCTATCTGGGAATTACTTTACATGACAAATAATATTTGATATTTGTTCAATTATTTACGACATAATTCAGAAAATTAGAAATATTTCTTATAATTATGCTTTTAAATTTTTTAATAAGGAAATTTAATGAATTAAATATTATTTTAGGAATTATGCAAATTTTAAAAATAATTTTGAGATTTAATTCAACATTAGTACATCTTTTGATTTTTTATTCTAATAAAGAATACATATATAATCATATATACTTCTTTTTAAAAGAAGCCTATAAATAATTTGAGGATATCGTATAAACTACTGATTTTAGAAAATTCGAAATTTAAAAAAAAAAGTTATTTTAATAAGTATATTTAATACTTTTATATATAAAGTATTAATTATGATATTATATGTTGAGTTTTCTGAGTAAAGCTTGATTGAAACTATAATAAACTATATAAATAAAATTGTATGAATTTGTCGAACAGTTTTTTTTAGCACAGCATCTTACTTTTGGCTCGGACTATATGCATTACTAATAAAATAATCTAACATGCTAGGGATGAGGAAATTGTAAAAATATATAGGAATAAACACCCTCAGTGCAACCAATCTCCCCGTTATCCCAATCCAGTCTATTGTGAGAGTGAAGACTTAGACCAAGGATTTCCAAATAGCTTCCCACGGGACTATGCTGCATGTGATAATATTTTTTTATGTACACCGGGTTTCTTGGAAAAGGAATATAATGTTGTAAGATTGATCTTTCAAGCGGAAAATGGAAGGTTCAAACTAGCGTGGGGAAAACCCATGAAATCTTGAACCGATGTTCGTTTTTAAATATGTCCTTACATCTACTGCATTATATTGACATATCATAGATATTATAGTTTGGTTGGAAAATTCATTTAGTATGTAATTAGGTATTAAATAATATGTGGAAATTATTACTAGTATTTATTTAATTGATAATAAAATCCTTGTTTCGGTTCTTGCACAGCTTTACAAAAATGAACCTGTTCTGATGTGTAGCCCACCAATAAACTTGTGTATTATATTGTTGCCCCTGGGCACTGGGTACTGGACCCTCTTAAATTGTAAGCCCCTACCTTAAACCATTCAACCAATGAAGCTGGTTTTATTTTGTTTACCGTATTTATTTAGAAAGTTGAGAAGATATTTCATCTCAAAGAGATGTGCTAATTTGTAAAGCGAAGTTATTTTACTTTAGTTGTTAATTTGGAGTAACGTATTTTGCAAAGAGATGAAGATTGGTGGTTTTTTTATATCTAATTGAAGGAAAATTCATATCAGTGGTTGCATTGTCTAACGCGACCTTCTCATGTAAGACTGGAATAACGATGAAAGAATTATCTTGGTTTGAGTCCTGATCAGATATATTTTCCTAAATGTTTTCCCACTCTGCCTCCACGCAAGTTCATGTGCACTTGATTTTAATTGTACTATCTTCTATTGAAGGAAAGATCATATCATTGGACCTGTTGTCTAACATTTCTTATTCCTTACCTCATAAATTAATCCATTGAAAACATTGGCATCCAAACCAGTGGAAAACTAATACAAGGCGTTACTTTCACAATAAACTGGACTACAAATGAAGATGAGATAGAATCTTTCCTACATATTTTTACACCATACCAATGTGGGTACACTTCATCTAAAGTCAGCCTCTGTATTTATTAACATAATAGAATAATTAATACAGCTTCGCACAAACTGAAATGGTTGTAAGAGGACATGGTAGAATAAAAGTATTTGCGTTGGTGAGTTCGTGGTCTTTATGTCCCACTAATTCAGCTCACTTTCAGGTGACGGTGAAGTTTGGGTTAAAATTTTGGCCGGGTGAATATCTTAAAGGTTTTTTATAACCTTCCTCTACTTAAATGCGGGTATATTTACCAAAAATTTAATTTTTCTCATTTTAACATAATTATTAACATTATTATATAAATATATACTTATTTATTTGAGGTACTTAACGCGAAATTCCTGAACAGACGGATTATATCGGCACACGTGAATTTATATTATCCCACTATCTGCAGGATTCCTTTACATGGAACAATTGACATAGGACCAATGGATCTACTTCCTCTCAGAAGGAAGTTGTGCTATTAATTTATTTGTCTCTATAAATGTCCCTTTACCGCGACTGCGCTTGAATCCACGAGCATCGGGTACTTAAGAGGGAATTTACATTAAGAACAGAAAGGTAAAATATATGTATATAAATACTTATGAATATTCATTCGTTGTAGTAAAATTTAATTTAAAAACTATCGTTAATGAAAAACATAATATTTTAAAATATATACAAATTAATTTGAATATTGAAGCTGCTTCTTCTAGCTTACCAGTTAAACGTCTAGTGTCTCTCTTCATATTGGTGTATCGCTGGAACCTGTGTGTTTCTGAATACTGGTTGACCCTATTAATATACTAACTATTTATCATTGGCTCATGATTCGTGTAAGGCTAGAGATGGTACGAATCTTGCACGTCCCGTGCATACATCAACTGGAACGACAGAAATAGGTCACGCCGGGTGAAGTCATCTTTATTTGTACTTAAAAGATATATTTTATTCCAAGCATTCCTTGTTAGAAGTGTACATCACCATTTTTTAAAATAAATTGTAAGACTATATATATATATATATAATATGAGTGTGTGTGTGAGTGTCTATATATTTAATTATGATAACAAGCCTCAAATTAATTTTCTCCCTAAAACCAGTATACATTGCTATTAATTATGTAAAATGATCGCCAGATTCCCAATTTGAACAACATAGTCATAGCCGTCATAAAAAAATTATCAGTAAACTATATTTCCTTTTTTTAGAACTATCATCAATATCGTTGCTAACCCTTTATACATGAAAGTATAATATATTAATATAGACCCCTATTTGTGGCTGTATAGTCTAATGTGTCACTCTACCAATATATTATAATGCTGATGATGAGGAGATCAAGGATTTGATTCCAGTTGGGTGTACGTTGTTGGTTTTAATTAGATTGTTTTTCACTCTCCCTTCACACGAATGCGGGTAAACTTTTTAAATTAACCCTTCCTATTCCCTAACCATTAGAGTAGTTATAACAAAGGCTTTAAGCAAGAATGGGTAGTAAGACACAGGTTAGAAAATAATAATAATAATATAATATAATTTAAATAATCTAAATAAAAAGTATTAAAAAAATACCAATGACTTTTTTTTACTTTAGCTCCAAACAAGATGGATATAGCTCTAAAGTCCTTTATTTGTTGTTTGATGCTACAAAAAAGTCAAGATCTATCATAATCTCAAAGTTGAAATTTTCACAATTATAATTCTTTCTCTCTTTATGATAAAGAAGATAGCATTATGCCAAAGCTAGGCTATGTATTAAAAGTTTCCTTAAAATGGATATTTTTTCTTGCAACTTTTTTACCACCAATTCGGGCTCTCCCCAAATTTATACTAAACCGGTAAAGAACGAGTAAAATAAAATTAGATAAATTTACCCACATAAGATTGAAGGATTAATAGGCACAATTGGGAAAAAAAGCCCAGTACATGATTTCTAGGGATTAGGGATCGAATCTTCCGTCACTGAAAAACAACCAATACGAGAGAGACAGCTTGGCTTACGTGTCAACCACAATGAATCATTATATTGTTAGAAGTCAAATATAATACTATAGAAATTAAATATTGGCCTAAAACAATGTGGAATCACCTATTCGCATAGGTACATTGTATAAATTAGACATAATTACTTCTATTTTCTAAACTAAATAAGAAAAATTTTTAAATTTCTCGTCATCTGGAAATTGTATATTAAAATATTATATAACTAGCAAGTGGTAATTCAAATTCCTATGAAACATAAAATTGTTGACGTTTCCAAATTTAAGCTAACATAAATAAAATGTAATCAAATTTGTTATCCCACTAGGAATTGAATTAATAATCAAATATTCTCTAAGATAAAGCTCAAAAGAGCATCCACGAAAATAACATGAACATAATTTTCTTTGTATCCATTTTCAAGTACCTAACTTAATCTAATTATTCTTTCGGTTTTTTCATTCATTGTACGAAAAAAAAACTATTTGATGAATGAATAATTTTACTAAGAAATGAATTATTTAGGTTGAAAACTTTATTTCTAGCGGTGGACATTTTGAGTATAGACTAGTGGATCGTAGCAGTAATTTCTGCGTATTATTGAACTAAAATGTATTTTAAGCTTCTTATTGGGAAAAGATCTCTTATAAAATCATTCACCCGATTTTCTAGCTAATAGTTTACGATTAATAGCCTATAACTTTTAACGGTACTAGTTTAGTAAGTTATAGCAACCCCACCCCAACCTACAAGCATAAATTATCTTTCAATTCATACTACCCACTCCGAAGAACGTCGACATGTAGTTATACCTCCAGGAATAGAACTCTTCTCTATTCTAGTTCCATGTAGTTTCAAGCTATTTATAAACATCATTATACACAATCAACTCTCTTCTATATAAACTTTTCATGTACTTACCCTCTGAATCTTCTGGCTAGCACAGTCTTCAAGCCTGGCCTAACTTCAACAGGTCCTAATTCGAGGAGTGGGGCAAATCTACCACGCTTTCTCAACAGTTTATGTTCCAGTCTGCTTGGTCACAAGTGTCTGATGGGTGTTTACCAGGACAACATTCTAGACGTTGGCTCGAACTTACCTACCCTCTTGCGGAGAGTGGAACCAACCACCAAATCATCGTCTGATCACCTGCGTCATCAGCTACTCCCGTTAAAAAGATCACTAACAACATAGCTGGGATGATCTTGATGAAAACACGATGACCAATCAGAGAGCGGGAAGAGAAATGGTCTATGTGTCAAACTGAAGGCAGCGTATACTAACGTGACGTCACCGGCTAGTTTAAACTTCTCCCCCCTTTTGTATCCCTTGACAACGAGACGCTATATAATAGGTGGTACTGAAGAGAATATTAAAACATTGATATCGACACCACCAAGGATGGACCTTTGGATTCGGCACCACCTAGGGTGGACTATTGATAATTTTGTGGACTATTAATATTTGATATCGTTGTAACGTGTTACAAGTTGACGTTATATCAAATGGGTCAACACTCACCGCCACCCGTGATGAGCTACACCACAAACTCCAACACCAAAGCGCTAGCTAGCTCCGACCTCCACTATCCAACTGGGACAACTGACTGTGTTGAGCCTTCAACCGACTGTCTGCTTGGGACTCGATCTGCGGCCGGCCGGAAACGGTCGAGGTTCCACGCGACCAGACAAAGTCATCACTTCCGCCGCTAGGACATTCTGGACTATTCTAGTTGCTGTCACTATTTGTTCTATCGACTTACCCCCTCCTTCCTTGCCCGTCTCTCTGTGGATACGATAATGTATATATAGTGGAACGCGGGTTTTCAAACGTCACTTATTATTCCACTGACTGACTTAGGTGAGGACGGCGACTAGGGGCGCGATTTGTTTAGTATTCTAAATTTCACTCTAGGCGTAATGTGGGATATCTTTTCTAAGTTGTTATTTGGGACTTATAAATATTCAAACTTAGAATTATGAAATGTTTCGCGCTTGTCAATTCGAATGCGCTTGTTTTCTCTCTCCTCATACGAGGTTTAATTCATTCTAATAGTACTATTTCATTGTTATATGTACTTAATATATATTAAATTTAATATATTATATATATATATATTATTTTGGCCACGCTGTGGCGAACTCTTCGTCTCGAGCTTAACACCCGTCCTTTCTTGTTTGCGTATTTAGTGTATATGGGATTATCTAGTTATCTATTTTACTGAGAGCGCAGGGCACTTAGGGTTAGAATTGAGGCTTGGCCTAACGTCTTATTCTATCAATTATTTTGGTTCGTTATGTTGATTTCTTTAGATCTAAAGGGGCGTATTTGTTTTTCTTATTATTGCCTACAGTTAGATGTGTGTTTGGAGTTGCAATGTAATGTTGTTGTCTGCACTTAATGCTATAACCGAAGGAACCATAGACTTTCATGTGGCGATTAATTTTACTGTTGTACTGACAACCAGATTTATAACTATATGTTTCTTTTCCTATCTTTCAGATATTGTAATGTCAATTAATACCATAATCTCAATACAGATATTTAAATCTGTGAGGATAAGCGCTTCACAACGTATTGTTACATTTTCTCTTAATATGTATTTACCTTCAAATTTGTCCTAAATAAAACAAACAATGTTAATGATTGTTAAACTACTTGTCTGGTTTTCCCGTCACGCTTCCAATTATGTAAGTTAATTGTTACACGAGGTTTACATCGTCAGGAGACGATTTTTCCTGAAGATGGACTCTACCGGGAGTTGTGTAAATCTTCGTTATTCTTATTTAAATATCGAAGCTATAGATCTTTTAAATTATGACTCTAAATTTTTGACGTCAGAGATAAACTTGTAATATATGGTTTGAAATATGAGTATTTCTATAGATAGCTTTTTCTTGTAAAATCTATTATTTTGGTGTTGCCTCTTGGTGCTTAATTCTTTATTTATTTGTGAATAGCTTATAATTGCTATTCGTGCACAACTAAAATTTGTTGAGATGCATTTAAATCTAAATTAAGATCATTAAAATTCATTCTTAAGTTTTCTAATATTTATGTAAAGTAAGTATTGCTGTTTGTTTAATTAACTTAAATTTTGCAAATCTTTTAATATGGTTATTGGTTCTGTAACCATAGTTGGTTGTCATTTATGCCACGATTAAATAAAATACTTTGATGATGCCTTTCAAGTAGTCCCGCGAGAGATTCAACTTACGGTCTGAAGCCGAACTCTTGCGTTTAAAAAAAATATATATTGTAGTTTCAATCAGTTAATATGTCAATCTTTGTCATTAGAAGCTCAGAAATTTTCTAAATAACAAAAATTAGAGCTCATAAAGCTATTCATTGTTCTTAATTATGTGTGGAGATTATTATTGATTCCTTTTACATTTCAAATTAAACATGGTCAATTTGACTCATCCTGTTATTCTTAAGTTTTCCCGTTGAAACTATCTATTGTACAATGTTTTCCAACTATAGCTACAAGTTGACACTTAAGGCCACGTGAATTATTGTTGTCAAATTTTTCAATATGCCTTATTCTCACTTTTAAATCTTGCTATTGCTGCTTTCAATTATTTTGTATGTTATCTTACTCCCTCCCTTCCTTGTAGTATTTCAGTGGCCTATTACTATAAGGTAACAGAGATGGCGTAACAAACTTTATATTGATATTTTGGTGTATAATTTGGTTAAAACTTTATTTGCCCCCTTCAAACCACGATGAAAACTTTAAAATATCCCCTCTTCCAGCTCGATTTCTATTTGTGGCACCAAAACACTCAAGTAAAAATTAGCTATTACCTTTAACTAAAGACAAATATTTAATCTATCCATAAACAACTATACACAAATCATGGTTTCCGTGGTGATGTGCACAAATGATTATACAGATGGTTCCTTACGTACATGGAATGAAAAGATGGAAAATTCGCTAGGAAATTTGGATTTTTATTTAAAGCTACTATTTTTTTTCGACATCCCAGACCAATAACGTTTAAAATGAGTGGACGTTTGTCAAAATCGGTTCAACCGTTTTGTTGCACCTTCACTTACCGGAAAAATGCTTATCAAATTATACTTAGATCAGAGGTAAACATTCAAAGAGAAATAAAAGGATGGATAAAAATCATCAAAGTTATATATATAAACATAATAACCTAATATCATCTATTTGTTTGATAAATATGCAAATAACTGCCGTAATCTTTCTAGTTGTTGCACCATAGCATTAAAGTAAGAGTTCGTTTGGTATTAGGCCTATTTGTAACCAGTAATAAATATTGTATCTACATATATATATATATATATATAAATATAAGAAATATTGTATCTACATATATATGTATGTATGTATAAGAATATTTTATATACATATATGTATACTTATGCACGAAGCAGGGTTTCCATGGTGATGTAAGCAAAGAATAAAAAGGTAAAAATTATCTGAGTAATTGGGTTTATTCATGGAAATTACTATTTTTACCGACATCCAAAATCCCCAACATTTAAAATGAGAGGGTTTTTTTTTTCAAAATTTGTTCAACTATTTCCTAGAAATGTCTATTACCTCTAATCGGCTTATCATATTAAATTGAGAGAGATTTGAGCTGGAGTTTAAGAGAGAGTGTTTGAGAGAGGGAGTTAAAGAGAGAAATTGAAAGAGTGAGTTTGAGATAAAAAGTTTTTTGGAGAGGGAAAGTTTGAAATAGAGAGAGTGATCTTATAGAGAGAGTCAGACTAAGATGCAGAGAGTGAGAGTGGTTTTGAGAGGGTTTGAAACATAAGGAGTTTGTGAGAAAGGGAGTTTGATAGATAGTGTCAGAGAGAGAGCGCGTTCAAGAGATAGAACATTTGAGAGAGGTAGAGCATTTGAGAGATGTCTTATGAGAGAGTATAATAAAGATAATATGAGAGAAATTGTATGATAGAAATTGTATGTGAGGGTAGAAAGTTTGTGAGAAATAGGGATAAAGTGTGATAGTGAATGGGATATATTATATAAAAGAGTGTGTTTTAGTGTTTGTGCCTGTATGTGTGTTTGGTTAGAAAGTATGAGTGTGTGTATGTGTGTGACCATAAGAGAGATTGTCAGATAGAAAGAGAGAATGTGAAAATATAGATATGGTAGACAACGCATTAAGTTTCTTTGAAATATAATTCCATCAATATTAAGTATCAACATTTAAACATATCTGAACTTATCGTATTTTTAAGCATGTTAAAATATAAATGGATTACACAAAACATTACTCTTTTAATCTCATATCCTCATAACTAGGCTGTAAAATGAAAAAAAAAAAACAGCTTAGCATATGCATTTGTATTGTGTTAATATTTGATAAAATGAACATCAAAACCCATTATTTGAATAAAATGAACTTCAACTCAAATTTTTTGAATAAAATATCTTCAAAATTCATTATTTGAAAAATTAACACCGAAAATCATACTTATATAGTTAAATTGCTTTTTTTAAATATTATTCAAGATCATTTTATCATTTTTTTAGTGTATAACACATACAAAACATATATAAAGATCTTTTTATCACGCACGAAATATAACGTAGATAATAATTTCGCAAACTTAAAAACCTAACATTTTAATTCTCTAACTATGCCTAATATTATAGATTTAAATGTGAATTAATGAAAAAAAATATTTCTTCAATACAGGCATCTTAATTTAGAAGTGTTATGACCAGTATCCAAAGATAAAAATTTATCCAAAGAGAAAGTTGTGATGTGTTCAGACCAACAAATTAATGAAAAGTAAACTATTATTATTTAGCAAAGGAATTATATTTTATTTAGAGATTTACAGTAATGCAGCAAATAACGGTATCCATGGTGATTAAACAAAGAATGAAAACTGATTTTTTTTTCTTGTGAAACTTTGGTTTTCATGGAAAGCTAATATTCTTCTCGACATCCTGGACTCCTAACTATTAAAATGAGTGTTCATTTGTTGAAATCTGTTCAGTCATATCCTCGTAATTTTTATTACAGGAAAAGTTCTAATCAAATTATATATAAGGATATACATCATTTCAATTGATTGAAATTAAAACAATAGATTGATACAGGACTAAAATTTGAGTTCCTAGGCTTTTAAGCCAATAATTTGGCAATCATTTTAGAAAACATTCTAAAAGTTAGTAAGTAAGGAATAATAAAATTGTAGTTAAGACTTCGATGCCCTTTAAAGTTAAAATTTCACTTGTGGTAGGTTGAAAAATAGAGCAAGTTAAAAGAGAGACATTTGATACAATGTGAATTATAATATAATAGTAATAGAGAAATAAACCATCTATGCTTATATAAGCTTAAAAGTGTATGATAACATGTAGAGTTTTAAAAATTGTCAGTGAAGAATACCATCAGGTCAAGTAATAACCTTCATCATAAAACATTTATATAACACCTATACAATATTTAAATAAATAAATCAATGAAAATAAATTTGGAGAAAATCAAAACAGACATATAATAAACTAGGTATGTGTAAACATTTGAAAGTATTAAGTATTGGAATAATAAAATATAAGAAATTAGTATAAGATAAATTATTAAAATTTATTCTAGACAATGGTACAAAGTCTTAACATGTATTGAGTTCCCTTCCTCCTTGGCTGGCATCGGCGTGTAACGTCGATTAATTTATGGCCGACATGTTTGGATCCACGGTATCATAATCATGGCGATGAAAACGAGATTAAAGGAAAAATATTTTATAAGCCAGAATGAAAAGTGATAAAGATATAGAAGAAAGAAAAATACAACAGATAGAAAATAATTTATATGAAAAACCATAAACAAACAAGCTTACAAAGGTCGTATTGCGTGAGCGATGAGGATGTCCTGTTCAGAATATAGGGACTGAGTGTGTGTGAGATTAAAACAAGCTGAATAGAGTGAAAAAAATAAAGTAATGAGTTTGCACATGCCAAGGCATTAAACATCAGTCCCGCAAAGTATCCCATCACCCGCATGGAAGTAAAAACACTCACTATTCTTACAGGTGTGCGAAGGAAATCATCGGCCAACGTATTCACCGGACTGCTACCCTAACCATGCATATTGGGATTTGTATCAAATGCTGCGTTTAATGGAGACACCACCAATAACCCGTTCAATTTCCAAACCCATGAAATGAACCACTTCTATCTGTACGTAGACGGGGAACAAGTGCCGTTGTAACCGCTACAGCCCGATTTTATAAACGGGAAAAATGTAATGTCCTACCACACACTGTTTTCTGGAACAGGTATCTATGTCATGTACGAAGGTAGCAACATCACACAGGAAGCCTTTCCTAAGGGATTTTATCTCATGGCTTTCGATATAACACCTAATATGTCCACCCTCATGAAATCGCATTGCTATTTGACGAGGCATGGCTCTCTGAGCATCGAAGTGAGCTTCACCAGAGCTCTTACTGAAACCGTCATTTTATCGTATACGGAAGTTTGCCAACATTAGCACCATCGATAAGGACAGAAACTTAATGACCAATTATTGGAGCTGATATAAGCGACTTCCCGCCCTTTACACTCGTCATTTAAATCATTGACATCATTGTGGATTTCCATATCTTTATCAACAACAACAAATAGTTTTTCGTCAAGGAACTGAGTTTTTTTATATATGTATGCGGTACATTGCTTAATGATTGGTTGTTAAAATCCCCATACTCTATCAACGAATTTTCAGCCTCCACTAAAAATCAAGCTGACTATATCGTCAACAAACTGCATGGTACTCCCTGGGATAGCGATGATGTGGATTACAGCCTGCTTGTATCCTCATCTCCCATGCCACAATGCGTGCAAGAAACCTCTACGTCAAGGGGGCAGAAAAGAAAAGGTTTCTAGTCAAATACAGACCTACACCGGTCGTAGATATGTACGACAGAGGTTGCTCGTCTTTGAAAGCACTTAATTGAGTCGCACCATGTGCATATCACATAGCTCTGTATGGAATTTCTGTTCGGCCTCCGTCGTTTGGGGACTTTGAGATTGGATGATAGAAGATGGACACGTACACCATAAGAAGTGCGTTGAAAACAACCCCTATTTTCGTTCTGTACGGTAAGGTGTTTTCCCTGTTGATCACCTACCCACAATAGTAGCTGGACCTGCAACTCTCTTCATCAACACTGATCCACACACCAAGCCTGTGACGCATTGGGCCTCCATCTTTATCGACAAGAACCGCGTAGGAGAATATTTTTATATTTATTGTTTTCCACCCCATGTAAAGTCACATCTGGTATCCATACGCAAAAATACTTCTCGCACGTCTCATAGCTTGCTACAATTTCAAATCATCACCTCAGACGTTTGTGGCAATTACTGTCTCATGTACCTTCTCTATCATGCCAGAACATTCCTATGAAGCTTTCCTAATCCTTCTCTCACCCACCAATCATACATGCAATGACGCTAAGTCGGTGATATATTACAACACATTTTTCAAGACTTTAGGGTCCTGCCACCCCTCTAGACTCTGCGTCCAATCAGCGTACGCCTATAATAGGTGCGTCCTGAAGGCGTGCCGGCCATAATCGTGACAATCGTCAATGCGATCAAACATCATGGAAGATAGGAGGAAGACGTTTGAGCCCGCAAAGCAAAACCGATGAAGCCTCTTTACATCACCAGTATTTTCAACACATTATTTCCGCTGGAATAGGTAGACACCAATTGAGTCATCGTTGGCATGATTGTCAAAAACAACTTTATACTTTATGTTAAGCTAGAAATATGCAGAGGGGACTGTGTGGTGTTTAACCGTACAGAATGTCAAAGCTGAGCAACTACAAGTCAGTCGTATCAAAGTTTTTTAGCAACACATAACCTCCTCAGAAGATTATTCTGACTAATCATGAAATCTCTCTGAGACGCCTATGCAGTGACTGTATGTTCGTCATCAACGAGAAACAAAACGCCATACTGAAACGGGTCACCTATCTAGCACCTAACTGGGCACGTCTTTGAGATGTGTGGGACCTCATCAACGTTGTCGTCAACCGCCAGGATATGTCGTGTCGTGAATGCATGCGACACCCTAACAAAATCAATGGATGGCATTAAACCTCGAACAGCCTATTACAGAAAGGCACTTCAGAAACCTGGATCTTCAGTGATACCTACTTTACACGTCAATTCATCGGTTTGGACTATTACATGCTGGATTGTGAACTAAAAAATTTTTTACTAACAGATCTAAGGGACACTGTAGAAAAACGTATGATCGAATATATGCGACATTCCTGTAAAAGTGTATAATAAATATTATGTATGATGTCTGTGAAACATTTAATATATGTCTGTAAAGCATTTAATGTTCGATAAATATATGTTTTGTATTATCGTGTTTTATTCACGCAAAACCTTTCTGTCCACTTAAACGTAGATACGAGTGTTGACCTGTCGAGCCGTCAAACGGTCATCAAATATGATCAGGGTCAATGACCTTTTGTACTAGCTCACAGTTTCCAGGTCACGATTTACTCTTGTCTTGTTGAGCTACTAAACTGGCGCCAGTCATCAGGTAAAAGACCCACTGCAACATCATTCAAGGTCGTGTCCTATTTATGTCTCGAATTGTCTTGTGGTACCCGCCAAACTGACGCCAGTCATTAAGGCCCGTTGACACGGTGTTAGTGGACTAATGCAAGTTTAGTGGTATTAGCTTACTAACATGTTAGTTGTGTTGACACGTATGTTTCACTTGTATTAGTAGCGCTTTTAAAAACATGGCTGAAAATGAAGAGAGGTGATAACTGGTCTCTCTATTGGAGCCTTATTTTTTTTATCAATGCGTCTCATTTTTCGTTCGGGTAATTTATACGCAAATACTGATTACGCTTATGTGTTAGGAGCTAGTAAGGGTGAATTTATAATAAGTATGGGCGGCAACATAAATTACAATTTTTCAGTAGACGGAATTTATCATAATTAGTTTATTTTTGAAAAACATTATAAGTTGTAGTTAGGAAACAATATTTAATCGTAATTATAATAATAGAATTAAATGTAAAGAATAGTTACAATGTGTGATATAAAATATGTTTTAATAATTCGTTTACCTATTTAAAAAAATTATTTTATATAGACAACATAAAAAAGTTAGTGATAAGTGTGTCTCCTATTTCTTAGTTCCTTAATACATTAAAATAGATTTTAGTTGATCCCAAATAATTATTAAATTATTTTACTTAATTTGTTAACTTATTTAGCACACATGTTAAATAAAATTAACCTCAACTAAGGTAAATAAATCCCAATACAACCAAATTCGGTAGGGCACTTTTTTAAATAGGTCCAACCAAGGTTTTTTCAACCCTCTTTTGAATGTTAGTATACTAATAACCAAATATCTTGTTAAATTCTAGGTAGGCCTAAAATATTTTTTTTAAATAATAATAGGCTTAAATTAATTTGTTGGGCATTTTTTTAATAGACCTAACGCAAGTTTTTTAGACCCGTTTTAAATTTTGGTATACTAATAACAAAACATCTTGTTAAATGCTAGCTTGCTAGGCCTAAAATATTCCTTAAAAGTAATAATTCATTAATTTGTAGATTGGTTTAAATATAGACTATTTGGTTTGCTATACGATAATATTATATTATGTATCTACTCAATATTCCAAAGCATTACTACAAGTGTTTGAAGTGTGTGGGCTGAACATTTATAATTAAAACTTATAAAGATTGTTTAAAGTGTCAAATATGGAGATTGGACAACGTGCCGAAGATTTCGCGTGAAAACCACCGGTCATTCATGCCTTACTTGCCGATAACGCGAATATTATGTTGCCGGAACTAATCACGATACTACAATGTTGTATTATATTTTGTGATCGTATATAAAAAAAAATTACACATGCCACGTAGAGTGTTAGGAAATAATGGTTTTTTAAAATTATTGATAACATTTGTTTACCGATATTCAAAAATATCTCTCACAAAGTACATTTGAAAAATGTACGTAGGCCTAACATTTTATTTTGGAAACTTTATTTACAGCTGATATAACTTTACAATATCCTCTAGTGCAATATCCCTCCCATTCCTATCTTTATGAATTCGGTGCTTAAAATTGCACAAAAATAATCCTTTTCATAACATTCCACAAATAAGTGTCCGCCGCACAACTAATTCTTCAGTTGCCGCTATTTTGAATTGTCAACTTGCATTAGTAAAGTTGGAAGGTGACCAACTTTTTCAGTTGCAAGTGGACTTGCATGTTAGTAGCTTGCTTGTCTGTATACACGGTGCAAGCTGTGTGCGCGCAGCCAAATTAGTGTACTTGCATTAGTCAACTAATATCGTGTCAACGGGCCTATAGGGTTACAACAGTGCGATGATGTCATCGGGAAAACCCATTGCCGTGGAAAGGGTTGCTATAGTCAATGAGCTCATGGTTTCCATAGCTTCATACGATGGGAGCACACTACTGCTTCATCAGAAACGAGATCCTTCAGAATTCCAAAGATAGGCAACATGTTCTTCTCTGTGTCTTTACTAATGCCCCTGCCCTACTTCAATTATCTCTTAAAACATTATATGATGTGCTTATAATAATGTAATGTGTACAGTAGTAAACTGGGTCACAACTAATTTATTTTATATGTAAACCATTGTTCTGCGAATAACGAAGTAATCTTAAACACTGATGTAATACAGCGAAGAGGGAAACTGGTGTGTATATGATTACTATGTGGGTTAAGATGGCACAGATCGAAAGAGTTATTCTAAGAAAGGGGGACTCTACAAATTGCTAGAAAACAAAATGATTACAAGCTATCAAAAATTATTTGGAAGGCTGGATGCGTCAAGTGGTCACACGACTTGGAGCAACAGCTAGACAATCTCATGTATAGGAGTACAAAGTTATAGACAACCAAGCGGTCGGTTCGAGAGGACCAACAGCTCGGCAAACTTTGATATCATCCAGTTAGGAATGGGCTAAATGACAGAACAGTTAATTTAATACACGTTTGTCCTTGTTTACACACAAATAATTTTTTCCCCCAACCCGTCAGCTTAACTTCACACTTCTTGACATATTTTGGTACTGTTTGCTAAAGTTAAAATTTAGGTGAAAATAACTCGAAATAAGGATACCCTTATAAAAGAATATCATGAATTGAACAGTCACAATTAAATTAATACTGCAGCCTGGATGCAACATTAAAAAACAGTGATTGCTGATCCACACATATGATCTATCTTATTTTTATATTAATTGATTAGAGTTGAGGAGGGTAAAATTAGAGAAAATGTATCCGCTTATTCATAAAGAAAACCATTAAGTAATAATATAATATTTAGCACCACGTCTTACTACCCGTTCGGGCTATACGCTTTTTAAGTACTAATTAAACTAATGGATTAGGAATTGGGAAGGGTGAATTAGAGGAAGTGAACCCGAATTTGCGTGGAGCAAGAGTGGAAAACCATTTAGGAAAAACCACCCCAGTTCATCCGACCGAGATTCGAACCTCGATCTCCCCGTCCTCAGTAGTCAAGCTCAACACGACAAGCGCGTTAGCCAACTACGCCACCGAGGTGGGTGAACCATTAAGTATTATTATTATTATTATTAGCACCGCGTCTTACTACCCGTTCGGGTTATACGCACAACCATTAAGTAAAAATACATTAGTGGTCTTAATTAAAACTTTAAATTTAACAACAGTTTTAAAAGAGTATGTAAAATTAGTAACCGGTAATAAGTATATATGTGTATATATGTATATATAGTATATAGTGTATATATTGTATATATGTGTATATATATGTATATATGTGTATATATATATATAAAAAACAGCTTAGGTATCTATATATATATATATATATATATATATATATATATATATATATATATATATATTATAAACGAACCTTATATTTAAAACTATTTTATGTGTATATATTATATTTTTTTATTTTTAACATAACTATCTTATCTTAATATATATAATTCTTCTGTACGTGTATGTCACTGAACTCCTCCTAAACGGCTGGACCGATTTTGATGAAATTTTTTGTGTGTGTTTAATTGGGTCCATGGATGGTTTTGATTCGCAATTGAACCCTGTAGGTGGCACTGCTATCGGGTTCTAGGATTTATATTTATTTTTTAGGAAATTTATTTGAGGGGATTTTATTCTAAGATTTTTTCCATATCAGAACATGTAACCTCACAGTTTCACTCACCACCACCATCACCCCAATATTAATAATAATGAATATAATATGAATAATTGACCCTTAAAACCTTCTGAATAGTGAATAATTGAACATCTGAGAATAATTCATAGTTATGTTTGTGTACCATAGGTGGCATTGATTTCGAATTCTGTGGTATTTGACGTACGCATAATTGAACTTTTAAGAATAATTCATAATTATGTTTGTGTACCATAGGTGGCATTGATTTTGAATTCTGTGGTATTTGACGTCCGCATCAATACATGCGCAAGTCACTTGCTTGGCGTTGTTTTGACATTTAAATTTCTGTACGATGTGTTTCGATATTCCATGTATCACAATCGCGTGATATTGAGTGTATTTTTCATCAAGTGTACTCAAATACATACATTGGGAAAAGGTGCTGTGTTAAGTGAATATCTTACATGATCTTCCATAAATTAAAATTATATACATGCGTATTCAATGACAATCAATCTAACCTGCAAATTTTTATTTAAAGTGCTTATTTGTGTTGATGATTTTATAAAATTTACGGAGTGTTAAAGGTCTCATCGAAAAAACAACAACATGTAATCCATAAAATTCAAATATAAGTTGCTTATATTTTGGTGTTGTGTTTTATTAAAGAACAATGCCACATCTTCGTGGACGAGGAGGAAATATTGGTCGACGTACACAGAACTCACAAATAGTCCACACCTGTCGGTTAAATCGAACGGCAAAAGATCAATTGACGGACAATGCAAATTTAATAATCCAGAATGCAAACACACGTTTAAATGAAAGTCAACAGCAACGCAACGAACGCCTTCGTGCTAATGCACTGAGACAAAGAAAGCCGTGTCAACGAGCCACTGACGCTCACAGAGCACATAAACAACAGCGCCTGCAAATAAATCGCGCATTGACACGCGCATCACTTCTCCGTCTTGCGTTCGAATATGAGTCGGACTTTGACTATTCGTCACATTCACAAATTGTCTTCGGCGCTATGGACAAAGAATGCCAACACTGCCATGCATTCAAATACAAAGGTGAATCGGCCGGTTTCTGCTGCGCGTCTGGAAAAGTTGTACTTCCACCACTAAATTCACGCCAGAACCATTGAAAACACTATTGGCTGGAGCCACACCTGAATCAAAATTGTATTTGCGTAAAATTCACAAATTCAATTCTTGCTTCCAAATGACATCATTTGGAGCAACAAAAATCGTTTAGAATGAGGATGGTCACAGTTTTGAATCAACGTTTAAGATTCAGGGCCAACCAAGTATATCATCAAATAGGTTCTTTAATCTCAATGCCTGATGTCGATCCAAAATCTTGCAAATCTACTTCATGGGCGATGAGGTACAACAAATAAACGCACGCTGCCAGTACAACCACATCGAGCAGATGGAGGAGCGAGAAATTGTGGCAACTTTGGAACAGTTTTTGCGAAATCACAGCCAGTTGGTCCAGTTGGTTTTATACCGTTTCAAACAGACTCCTAAACGACAACTACATGATCGTCATCCAAGCAGACAAAGTACCATTTGGAGAGCATGCGGGACGATAAAATTCAACAACCGTTAATGAAGTTGCAGTTGTTATGGTTGGCGACGCATATGAAAGTCGAGATATACGGATCCAACACAGAGATAACATGGTTCACACAATTCAAGACAGTCATCGTTCTTACGGCGCTTTGCAATATCCGTTGATATTTTGGGAAGGAGAAGATGGATATCATTTTAGCATCAAACAAATAAATCCAGTGACAGGTACAATCTACATATTATTTACTTTTTCTTTATCTGTAGATTAATTTATTTTTGTCTTATTTATATTTTTACTTTGCATTTGCAAAAACCAACAAGAAAGTGAGCGTGATGAACTTCTACGCATATCGGTTGATGATTCGTGCCAAAAAAGACAACAGCATTCTCCAATACCGCCAGATGTTTCATCAATACATCGTTGATATGTATGAGAAAATTGAAAGCGAGCGATTACGGATACATAAAGTATAATAAAGCGAAGCTGCGTTCTGAGGAGTACATTCATTTGCGTGATGCTATTGTCTGTAACGCCGGTAACGTTGATGGCACGGCACCACTAATAGCAACGACATCGGAACCGCATATATTCTTCCATCATCATAATTTGGTAGTACACGTCATATGCAAGAATACATTCAAGACGCCATGACTTTCGTGCGCGCGTACGGCTGACCAGATTTGTTCACATATACGTGCAATCCTGACTGGGATAAAATTAAAATTTTGTTATTGTCAGGTCAAACAGCAATGCATCGCCATGATATCACTGCACGTGTCTTCAAACAAAAATTAAAATCGTTGATGAACTTGATTACACATCACTCTGTATTCGGCGAAACATGTTGCTGGCTGTATTCTGTTGAATGGCAAAAACGAGGTTTGCCACATGCACTATTTTCATTTGGTTCGTCGACAAAGTACGGTCAGAAGAAATTAATAAAATTATTTCAGCAGAAATTCCGGATAGGAATAGCGATAAATAGTTGTTTGACATTGTTACCGCTAACATGATCCATGGTCCATGCGGTGCTCTAAACATTACGGCGCCGTGCATGGACAATGGAAAATGCATGAAACGTTTCCCAAAAGCGTGTATAAACGATACTGTCACTAATATCGACGGTTATCCATTGTTTCGTCGTAGAGACACAGACAATGGTTGACAATCATATCAAATGCGCATGTCAAACGGTGGAACGTTTGACATTGACAATTGCTGGGTGGTTCCGTATTCGCCAATGATGTGCAAAATCTACAAATGCTCACATTAACGTAGAGTTCTGCAGTTCGGTGAGGTCCATAAAATACATTTGAAAATACGTTCATAAGGGCAGCGATATGGCTGTATTTGCTGTTCAAAATGTAAATGATAACGACGAAATAACATGTTATCAAATAGGCCGATACATTAGCAGCAATGAAGCAGTTTGGCGTATTTTGAGTTTTCCCATACACGAAAAAGACCCTGCTGTTATACATTTGGCCGTGCACCTTGAAAATGGACAGTGTGTTTATTTCACAAAGAGACTGCTCTACAACGAGCATTAACTGCCCCAAAAACTACACTAACTGAGTTTTTCGAACTATGCAACCAACCATATATTTTCGGTCGATTCGCAAATACATTAATGTATACTGATGTGCCACGATTTTTCACGTGGAACAAACAGTCAAAAAAGTGGACCCACGAAAGCGAGGCCTTTCAGTCCAAGTATCGATGGGATATTTATGGGAAATACATTAGGCCGATATACACAGTCCATCCAAAGCAAAACAAATGCGTCTTCTTGCGTTTGTTGGTGGTTAACGTTCCTGGACCTACGTCCTTCCAATACTTGCGAAAAGTCAATGGTATTTTGTACGATACGTAACACGATGCGTGTCACGAATTGCATTTGCTGGAAGATAACAACCATTGGGATCTCACACTTGAAGATGCAGTACTGAGTTCCTATCCTCATCAAACTCGCCAATTATTCGCAATATTATTGATGACCTGTTTTCCGTCAAAAGCTTCTTTTTTATCTGGGATAAATATAAAGATTCCATGAGCGACGACATTCTGCATCGCATTCGGACCGCTGATCAAGATCCCAATATTGATTTTTTGCCGGAAATATATAACAAGTCGTTAATAAAGATTGAGGATATTTGCATTCTCATTTCTAATATTTCACTCATTCATTTCAGTATGCCATCGCCTAACCGCCCAGCAACAGACATCATTAAAAATGATGTTCTGCGCGAACAACAGTTCGATTCGGCCTCTTTGACTACTTTCATTGGAAATAATGAGCAACTGCTCACTGCTGAACAAAATAATAACATATACGATCGAATTAATTTGTCAATTGCAGCACAACAAGGTGATTTTTTTTTTTGACGCAACAGGTGGCACTGCCAAAACATTCTCATATTACTGATACTAGCGTGCATTCAATCACAAAATCATATTGCGTTGGCAATTGCTTCATCAGGCATTGCAGCGACTTTGCTTGATGGTGGACGGACTGCACATTCAGCACTCAAGTTGCCATTTAACGTTCACAAAAATCCAGACGCAATGTGCAACATAAAGAAGCATTTCGGCATGGCAAAAGTTTTGCAAAAATGCAAAATTATTATCGGGATGAATGAACTATGATCCACAAGCATTCACTTGAAGCTCTCGATAGAACGATGAAAGATCTCAATGAAAATATCAGACTTTTCGGTGGCGCTCTACTATTGCTGTCCGGTGATTTTAAACAGACATTGCCGGTCATTCCACGCGCTACATATGTGACGAAATTAACGCATGTTTGAAACAATCATACCTATGGCGAAAAGTCATTACATTACGCCTTAACATAAATATACGTGTTCAACTGCAAAACGATCCATTGGCACTGTCATTCTCAGAACAATTGCTCAACATTGGCAATGGAAAAATTCTATTGCATGGAAATACACCATGCATAAAATTGCCAGACAATTTTTTGCAACATGTAGCCACGAAATATGCTTTGATTGAAAACATATTCCCAGATTTGCGCGGTAATTACATTAATCATGCGTGGCTACGTGAACGAGCTATTTTAGCCGCAAAAATGATCGATGTTGACGCTATTAATTTCAAAATACAACATTCATTGCCTGGCAATGAGATGTCGCAATTATCTGTTGAATTTTTGAATTCACTGGATTTACCGGGAATGCCACCACATAGCTTGCGATTAAAAATTGGTTCACCAATAATTTTGCTTCGGAATTTAAATTCACCTAAGCTATGCAATGGCACGCGATCGTTCATAAAAAAAATTATGGCTAATGTTCTTGAAGCTACCATTTTGAACGGAAAGTTTCAAGGTGAGGTTGTTCTCCTGCCACGGATCACCATGATCCCTTCAGACTCGCCCATTCCATTCATACGCTTGCAATTTCCAATTCGCAATGTCTATTAATAAGTCACAAAACCAAACAATGTCCATTTGTGGGTTGGATCTAGAAAATCAGTGCTTCTCACATGGTCAATTATATGTTGCGTGTTCTCGCGTTCGCAAACCATCAAGTTTGTTCATTTATACACCTCAGGGATTGACGAAAAACATTGTTCATCAACTCGCATTAAGATAAAAACAAAACAAACTTTATTTATTTTGTTGGACCGTTTTTTTATAACATTACAACCTTTGGTATAAGAGAGGGTGAGGTTTCTATGCATCTGACTGTACGTATCATCGAAATAATATGTACTTCGTACAAAAAGTACATACTATTTAGATGGTAAGTATATAGGTAAGTTGTTCTGCTTAAGCCCGTAAAGGTTCTAGGCCCAAAACAGTATATGTTTTGCACTATGAAAATGGAAACAATTAAAAAGTAATTTGACATTTGTCATATTTGAAGGTACGTCAATAAAATAAAATTAGCTGTATCCGGCATACAAATTTGTAAGCAAGCTTCGCAATTTTTTTTCGATACAGATGATATTTGTGGGCGAAATTCTAAAAATTGTAGGGATCACTATTCCATATATTATTATTTTTAATAATGGATACCATGTATGTATAAGTGTCTAGCAGTTCCTATTCTAAGTATAATTTATTAGTTTCAGAACGAGACAGACGGAATGGGAAAGCATTGCCATTACTGTGAAACAAAGTATTTGTAATGTAATATTGTCTCAATATAGTTGATTTTGAGGAAAGAAAATATGTTTTATTTTGTATGTTTTCTTGACAAACCCTGAATTTTTTAATATTTGTGTAACTCACTAATTGGAGTTCATTGTGAATTTGTAATTGTGATGATCACATAGTGTTTGTTTTATTAACGAAATCAATTATGCCACCAACAAAAAGCCAACGTTCGGGCAGGACAAAGTCTGTCGGGTCCATTAGTATATATATATATAAACTAGCTTATGACCTCACTGGTGCACATGCACACAAAAGTGTGAATCTTATTTTGATTGGTTTATGGTAAATTGGCAAGTCTATGCGCGAATCCAAGTTGGTTTAGGATAGTTTTTTTTCCTTAAGTGTATTTCACCCTCCCTCCCCGCAAATGCCAATACACTTGCTTTTAATTCTATATTAAGGATCCATATTTAATTAGAGGAATCATAATGATAAATCATATAAAATTTAGTAAGACGTGGAACATTTCAAAAAGTAAATATATTAAATATTTTAAAATACTGTTTTAATTTCCTATTAAATTATTTTAAGCCTATTAAGCTATGATTTTAATTTATGTCTTCATAAACGCTCAGATGAATAAAAAAACTCTGAAACAATTGATCAAAATGGCATAATATGCGAAAATAAATCTAACTTTTAAAAACATAAACATCCAAATGATTACGTTGTTAGTAAAATACACGGTTAAATATTTATGCATACACTTTGATCAAGAACCTAAAGTGATTTAGATTAAGGTGTGATGGAAGGGGATGTGAGAAAAAGGCGAGTGTGTTAGAAGTTTTTATGGCCGAATTTGTCTACAAGATAAGTGAAATGTTTGCTCCTGTACAAACATGGAATTTAATCTTCTTAGCATGTTGAGTTCAACATTTCCTTAATATATATCATGAGCGTGTTGGCATTATCTAACAAACTATTTTATCTAATAGAAAAAGTTCTCATTAAATTACAGAAAATGCTTGACCGATATTCAATAAATTTAAAAGTCATCGGGTGAAGAAAATTATATTCTATGTTTGTACTGGAGCAATATTTTATTTATTTTGGCCAAAATATATTTGCCATAAAAATTTCAAAAACACTAGCTTTTTCTCACACCCCTTCAATCCCACCTTAAGTCTCTTTTAAAAAGACGTCAAGTTAACTTTAAATTGGGATTAGTGTAAATTTTCAAGTGGTCCGCTTACATTATATTAGACCAAATGATTTGAATTATATTTATTTTGAATAATACTAATATTTACATGAGTAATCAACGTAATTTTGAATACATTTTAATAAAACATGAGGCTTATGAATATACTAAGCTAATTACTTTTATAAATATATTGAAATCTAAAACTCATCCAACATAGTATTATTTAAAATATTTTTGCAATATTTTTCAAGTGACTATTCTAATATAAACGTTTACTTATAGATGAATGAACACAATGTATCGCTCTTCAAAAAGCGAAGTGCTATTTATTCATAAAATAAGATCATCCACATAATCAATTAATTTAAAATGTTGCCAATTTTATACATTGAGTTCTTAAAGATCTAATATAACCTTTTTTTTCTTTGCATTGTAGGGCTTATGTATTTTGTGAAACGATTTAATTGTCAGGCATGAGAGATACTAGAGGGCTGTCTTTCGACCATTAGATGAACCAACATGAGGATCAACTATTCGTTCGTCATCTTGCTGTCGTTTTTTTTCTAGTTGGGCTAATGGCACTTAGTAATTCCTAGCTCATGGACACCTCGCATTGTTTGATTATATGTCTATCTTGAAGTATTTCAACTTTTATATTTTATCAAATTGAATAATCTTTCCTAAACTGCGATATGCGAACACACATATAAATGACTTGTAAACTATTTATATAATTTAACAGACATAATACCATAATGCCCAGCCATTAATTGATCAGTATTAAAGGGTGAACACATTTTAAATAGATATACATCTACAATAAAGCCATTCAATCGAACCCAGGACCTCTTTATTACTAAGAAATTCACTACTAACTGAGCTTAATATTCAGACTCAAATTGAGATTGTAATTGAATTTGTTTTCCATCCCAATAGCTTGTTTACTCATGTATATGTTCACGATCATAATAGTACAGGTCTCGTTTGGTTTTATAGTGAAGTTTAGGTTAATATTCAAATTTCTACTAATTTTTATAACACGCAATATTATTATTATATTATTTCTCACACGTTTTCCCACACTTACTTCATTATATTGAGAGTACATTATACATTTACTCTCAGAAGGAATAAGTCAAACAAAAAAAGATAGATTTTTTTAAAGTTACTAACCAATCAAACTATCTCTTGCGTACATCATAGCCTATGCCTTAATTAATAGTTACTAAAATTTAAGATCTGGACTGATCCAAGTTAGCTCAATCGTAGAGTCTACAGACTAGTGGTACTCAACCGATTTTTTTTCACATACATTAAGAGATAATTTCTCTGCAACTTTGTAGATATCTTTTTTCTTCATTCCAGGATTTATAAATATTTATAATCTATACATAAAATTAATAAATACAGATAAAATAAATATGTTTTTTAATTATAAGTTCTATATATATAGAGAGAGAACTTTATAATATATTATATATATATATAAACTTTATATATATAATAATAATATACTTATTGCATATATATATATGCAATAAGTATATTATAAATATTCTGTAATCTTACTTAACCTTAAGGATATATTCACCTTTTCAGGTTGATGTCACTGCCGCAGACTATTGACACGCAAATCCAAATATTCCAGATTATTTTGCCGTTTTTAAATGTTAGTTTTTAAAAATATTAAAATATGTGTTAAGATACAGTTGAATATACTTTCTTATGTTGCCTCTTATGGTTTCTAACAAATTACAATAATTGCTTATCAGTAATCTACACTTTGATTTATTTTCCTAAAAGCTATGTATACTTAAAATTTAATTTCCCTTGCTTCACGTGGTTTTTAAACTAATTTTTTGTCAATGTTTCAATGAGATATTTTTTTCTAATATGGGTATACTGGTAGGTATATAACATTTGATTGACATTTATGGTTCATAGCGCTACCCGTGAAACATCGATCGGATGTGTCCTCACATCGTCTCTCTGTCATCTCCGGGATAGGGAATTTTTATTTTCTACTGCTATCAGTTTGGGAATATTTTTTGGCAGGCCCCTTTTATAACAATTATATCATAATCTGGTCAGAGATTTTTTTTAGCAGACCACCTCGCTTACAGCCTTGTATAACAATCCTTATATGACGCAGATTCCTCATCCTGAATCATTCTACCTAGAGATGTTCAAGAGAGAAATACATCCCCAATTCCCTTCAATTACATACACTGATCCTTGTTTATGGTCACTGGAAAGTATACTTTCTGGGGTAGCTGGTTTCTCTTAAACTCAAAGGGGTAATACGAAGGAATGAAGGAAGTGCGAGATATGTTGAGTGTTTCCCCACAATCCCATCCTGTGAATATGATAGCATCATTGTCATTAAGATAGAAGGCCTTTACTTGCATCCTAGTCCCATTTCACAGCTTTGGGTGCTTAAAAATGCGCAACAGCATTATAGGCGCTCTGATCTTTAAGGTGAGTGTGTGATTAGGGAGTACAGGGGGCTTGAAGGTGATCAAAAACTCCATCAGATATTGGACATCATTCTCCGTGTCCATGGGTTATTCCACCAACTCCTGGACAAACGTGCTGAAGAGTATGTGGTGCAAAAATATCATGAGAAAAACGCTTTCTAGGAAAAATAAAGTAATCAAAATGAACCACAATTAGGATCTACCATCCAAAAGAGAGGGTTCAAACACTTAATAAGGAAATTTAAGAAAAAACACAATAACAATCGATAGAGTGGGCTGGGTGAGTGAGCTTGTTATACCCGCTGGGTAAGCTAGATAACACCCAGCACACGCAATTAGAGATAGAAGAGGGCAAGTTCTCACGGTCGCCCTCAAAGGTCGATCAACACAGCCCAGACGTCATACCATATTAGTGATTACCTCACATGAACTACTTAACTTAAAGTAACCGAAGGATGATACTTATAAAGAAGGAACGAATATCACCATCAAGAATAATTTATTATAACTTCTCAAAAAAGAGAACAAAAATAGATATAAATACATAAACAATCATCAAGTATGTAACGTCTTTACAACCTTATCCAATGGCCTCATACCATGAGCGCCAAATTTGAAAGCAAACGTCTACGCTTACTCAGGAAAGCTACAGTTCGGCGTGAAAGCAACAAATAAACCTCAGCCTAACCTCGTACAGTTCAATAAGACAATTACCAAAATATAACCTATAAACATTATTATTAATACCTCATCAGTCCCAAAAAAGGGAAGGGGGTATATGATTAAACCTAACTGACGTATTACCAGATGTTGGTGTTGGATTGACCCATGCATTAGATTGGCCTACACCTCTCGTTTACAACCACAACTTGGTTGCTATAACAACTTCCTTTTACCCCTATGGTGCGCTGATGGCGGCAGGTAATTCATGTTCAAAGGTGAACATCAAAAACAACCCAAAAAGAACTATCCTAATACAATAAACATTAGCTTAATGAAACACCTTACGAGGTTTATATTTAAAGTTCATAGACAAGGTAAAATTATGAATGACATAATTTATAAGTTCAGCACCAAACTTATTAACCTTTGAAAATAATTAACAAAAGCAGGTTTTTTAGAGATTACGCTCAATAATATAAGTGCACAAAACGTAACATCATAAATAGTATACATAACATAATATGATCCCAGCAACCTTTACGCAATTTAAATTTATTATGCCCGAAGTTTTACGTTCAATCATAATAGATCTAAATCTTAACTGTGAACTTTGCCTTGTCATTTAAATCAACACAAATGCCCAAACGAAGTAAAATCGTAACTTGTTTCACTAACATATTAAATCTGAAAAATCATAAAGTCCAATTACTATATGCATACTGCTAAGTGCAAAGTTTTAAGTTATATGTAGGCAGATATTTGAAGACGCAACCTAATGCCAGTATGAAAGTTTTAAGTCCATTTATCATGGAAAGTCACTAAAACGCAAGTTTGAAAGATCAAGTCTATCCATTATGAAATAACAACAAAGTGCCTAAACGGAATTTTAGAAACGTTAAAGATTTCATCTAAACTGAATTTAGCTTACATCGTTAATTTTGAAGCGTTCGCCTGTTCAGGCGAATTCCAACGCCAGCCCAAGAGTGGCTCACACTTCACATGGTTGGTCTTTTATATGCACAAAACACGGCTTGCAGAACATAGTCAAGGGGGGGGGGGGGACCAAAGAACGTAGACAGGGTGGAGAAGGTTCTAGGAGCCTCACGGATCTAGTAGAAGCCCGCTCGTAAACTTGGTGGAGTGTTACTTCTTTTCATCTTATGGTCTTTGGGCAAGCAGAAACGGCGTGACGTATTCCAGTTGACGCGCCTCAGTCTTACAAGGAAGGTCTTGACGGCCAGGTGTGTGTTGATAAGTGGCTCGCAGTGTTTACATGAGCATGGCCGCTGACGTCTTGTAGAATTGGGTAAGTTTACAATTCCTAGTATTGTAACTTTAGCTAGCGGCTAATGTTACAAATCTCCCCCCTTGGTCATTGGCGGGGGGGGGGGGGATGAGCAGTCGGTCATGGCTCCCAACTTCCTTCTATCAACTTGAATAGGCAGCGGCTCCTTTGTCCCCGAGTTGGTAGCACCAAGCCCGGTCACTGGCCGAAAGCTAAGGGCGTCCACTGTCCCCTTCGTCTCGATGCGGCACCCCAGGGTCGTGCACCTCGGCTACTCTCCATGCAACGTATGGCGCTCCATTCGTCTACGTCCCAGACCTTGGCATCTCTGGGTCGTGAACTTCGGCAACTGGTAGGACGTCGATCTCCACCGGCAGCAAAGAAAAGGGGGGGGGGGGAGAGGGGAGTCCTGAGAGCTGTGCATAAAAAAAAGGGTCAATGTTTGTGCAGAAGATTTTATAAACAACATCCGTAAACGTAGGCACCGGATCACAATAGTCCCACTTGGATTGCTCCATCACTATCTCGCTCTTATACGAGGGTGTACATTAAAAGAAATCACTAGTTCTTGCTGCTGGACAAATAAACTTCTACTCTTGATCTCTTGACACTCACAAATGCTTATATGTTAAACACCATACCCAAGGGTATATTAACCTGTCACTTTGATGTATTAGATTCGCTTTGCACCCTTTTTTTTTTATTATTATTTTTTTTTATATATATAGCGTTCACATGGGCACGTGTATTATAGTCACAGAAGGTGTCATATTTATGCTCGGGCCCGAGCTTAGTATGAGAGCATATAATAGTTACAAAAGTCATAGCGTCAATAACAATCATTTACACTCTAAACCTAAATTACTTACACAAGCTTAAAACTAAATACTTAATCATCCTTCGTGACTCTTGGGCTCGCCGGCTTCACGTGACTGACATGGGCGCGTCTATTAACCAATTCGTCGGAGAACAGTTTGAGGAGGACCGTGACTGGGGTCAAGAACTTCTCCACCCTCCATGGCCCACTCCACCTTGGGCACAACTTGGCAGACCTTCTATCAATCGCCGAGCTCAAGGGAAACTCACGACAGAACACGTGATCACCAACCTCAAAAGGAATAGGGACCCTACCCTTGTCATATCTTTTAGCTACCCTTTTCTGAGCCCTCCTGAGGTGAACCAAAGCGTCCCTACACCTATCTTCATAGGGGACCGCATCGTCTTCCGCAAGCAAAGGGCCTACGTCCCATATGGCCAAAAGAGGGTGATTTAACTCCCTACCTAAAAACACAGAGGCCGGAGAACATCCTATGGATTCGTGGAAGGCAGAGTTAAACGCTACACTAAGGAGATCAATGTCCTGATCCCATCGATGTTGAGCCTGGTTATGAAAAATTGTAAGCGCCACCACCAGATTTCTATTAAAGCGCTCTACATGATTAGGGCCAGGGTGATAGGGGCTGGTGGTGACGTGCCTTATGCCCAGCCGAAACACATATCATTAAATGCGGCTGACCTAAAGCAGGGGCCATTATCACTTACAATGACTCGTGGCGCCACCAAACAAGGACCAGACGCGCCTACACAGAGCGTTCACTGTGGTCGTCGCTTTCATGTTACGCAAGGGAATAAGAATTGAAAATTTAGAAAAGGCGTCAACAAGAACAAGTATACAAGTATTCCCCAAGGTCGTACGGGTAATGGGCCCTACATAATCAGCGAAGACTTTATCCCAGGGGCGTTGGGCAACATCGGCCGAATGATACCCAACTTTGGAATTCAGGGCGGGTTTAGCCCTTAGGCAATCCTCACAGCGGCTAACCCATTCCCTGACGTCGCTGTACAACCCGGGCCAAAAAAATTCACGGGACACCTTCTTTACAGTTTTCAACACACCCAAATGCCCACCTAGCAGAGAATTATGAAAGTAACGCAGCAACATGGGTCGCAAGGAGATCGGCACTACCACTTTTCTACCTTTCCCCTTAGCATTATCTACTACAAGAAGGCCCCTAAACATCGAGTATTGCCCCATATTCTCTCCCTTCTGGAGTCTCTCCATAATATTGACACACCAGGGGTCATGACTTTGATGGTCTTGAATAGCAACAAAAGATTCAGGGATGGACCTAATTACCAAGGACTCAGGGTCACAGCCCTCCCTCACGATAGGATCAAGGTCCTCAGCCATACGAGACAAGGCGTCGGCCGCAGCGTTAAGCTTCCCCGAAATATGGTGGGTTGAAAATTTAAACCTGGATAACCTCCATACCCACCTACCAACTTTGCCCAATTGTTTGGGATGATTCCACATCCATGCGAGAGCTTGGTTGTCGGTGTAAAGCTCAAACTCTCGCTGTTCTAAATAATCCGCGAAACGCTCCACGCCTGTGACGCAGGCAAGACATTCTTTTTCGTAGGCACTGTACTTCCTCTCTGCCTCCGAGAGAGTGCGGCTGGCGAACGCTACCGGCCTGACACCCTCGGCACACCTCTGGGAGAGTACAGCACCCAGCGCCACAGAGGACGCATCGACATGGAGGAGGAAGGGTAACGAAAAATCGGGCATGCGCAAAACCTCAGGGGAGATGAGCCTTTTCTTCAACAGGTCAAATGCGTGAGCTTGCTTGGCACCCC
The DNA here is from genome assembly GCA_039000515.1 of Timema cristinae. Lineage (NCBI taxonomy): Eukaryota > Metazoa > Arthropoda > Insecta > Phasmatodea > Timematidae > Timema > Timema cristinae. The sequence continues at coordinate 43,537,460 of JBCFYV010000012.1, forward strand.
AGCAAAACACAACCCCTTTTCTTTTCAAAGAATTCAGGGGCGTGGCAATTTCAGAAAAGGAGGGGATGAATCTCGCGTAGTACGCGCACATCCCTACAAACCTCATGACACCTTTCAAATTCTTGGGAGGGGGTTAATCAATAATAGGGCGAACGCGCTCAGGGTCGATAAGTAAGTTCCCCGAGGATATAACATAACCAAGATATTTGATTGAAGATTTAGCCCAGGTAACTTTATCAGGATTGACTGTCAAACCTACACGGCGAAGACGAGATAACACTTCCTCTAAATGACCTATATGTTCGTCAAAAGAGTCACTGTAGACACAAATGTCATCTAAATAATTAAAAACATACTTATATTTAATATCAGATAACACCTGGTCTAAGACACGACTTAACGCTTGCCCACCCACACTACAACCCAGGGGGACACGATTGAACTCATACAGCCCCCAAGGGGTGACGAAAGCCGTGAACTTCTTAGATGACTAACTAGGGCACACTGCAAGAAACTGGCGTTCAGGTCTATTAAGCTAAATATCTTGGCCCTACCTAGATGTTGGAAAGCAGATTCAATACTGGGCATAGGGTAGGGATCGAACCGTATTTTCTTGTTAATCTTGTGATAGTCCACAATGAGCCTATACCCTTCGTCTTTCTTGGGAATTATAAATGCGGGGCTGGCGTACGGCGAATGGGAGGGGCGGATAACTCCCTTAGCTTCAAGATCTTCAATCAGCTCCCGAAAGTTCTTCATTTTAGGTGGGGCGCACGAGTACGGACCGGACCTAACCGGGACATTATCTGAACAACTATTTCATAAGGGAGTACATCACATTTACCCAATCGGGTGGTAATCACGTCAGAATATCGGGAAATTAACCCCTTAATCGCATCATCACAGGATTTTACAAGATGGACGCCACACACAGTAGCAGAACGACATAACTCAATATGGGCTTTAGGGGAAAATCCAAAGGTTAATACTCTTTGCCCAGAATTAATCACAGCACCCGTTTCCCACAGAAAATCGTTCCCTAGTATAATGTCATAAGGGAGGGACGGGATGCAATATAGATTTCTCTTCCACGAAAATCCCCCGATTTTAATGGGTAAACTAACTCTCTCCTGGGCTAATAATAAACTCCCATTGCCCATAATAAATGGTTTAGATTCTACTTTCTTAATGACGATATTATAAGACCCATTTAACTTCTTCAGGAAGTCGCTGTTTACAAAGGACCCACTAGAACCTGTGTCCAGCAACGCAAACCTGGGATTAGACCGATCATAACTTTAACCACAGGGGGAAGGGGGTCACTACGTTTCCTACATTTACGCGCGGCCGGCCCCTTCTCAAAACCACGCGTCACACGTTTCCCGACCGGCAGTCGCGTTGAAAATGCCCCAATTGGTGGCAACGAAAGCACCTAACGTGTGACAAGTCCACCCGTCTTCCTGACCTAATCGCTCCTAACGGCCTCCCGTGGGTATTGGAAGCTACCCGGTTGCAGGGGGGGGGGATACGTCGAGGCAAATCGTTTACAATTGGTGGGGGGTGGGCCTCCAAATACTCTTTTTCAGCAAGTAAGGATCCTTCTATGTTAGAAGCTAACGCATATAAGTCTGACAACAAGGTTGGCTTGTGTGAAAACACAAAATGCCTTCTAGTCAGTGGGGACACATTCTCCAAGATGATCTCCACGACTTCTCCTTCAGTAAGATTGAGATCCAAAATCTCTGTGGCTTCCGAGACAGCTAATATAAAAACCCTAAATGGCTCCTGAGGATTTTGAAAACGTCGTACGTGTTGCCCACACAGCCTCTCTTTCTCCCTCCTGGAGACTAAGGACTCCAAAATACGTACTCTTGCAATCCTCCAACTAAGATCTAATTGTACATAATCGGAAATTAAATGAGCTAGGAAACCCGTGGCTTTCCCCATACAAAGGATCAAAAACTCTGTATCTCCCACAAGCCTAAGTTTTGAGACCCTGTTTGCTTCTAATAAAAACTTAATCAATACGTTAGGAGATTGACCGTCGCAAACAGGTAATAATTTAAGGCTATCGCCGGCAATCTTACTAAGTGTTTTAGAGGGGGTAGTAATAGAATGACTCCTAACAGGATCAATGGGGGGGCTAGTGTGCTCTCCCGCCTCTTCCAACTCTACATTGTTCAACTTGGGCAAATCACTATCCCTTAGGGAAGGTTGGCTAACTGCATGGCTAATGGCTACAGTATCAGAGGCGTCCGACTTACAGAAATTATCCGAAAGCAAGGACCGCAGCACTCCCACGCTCGCGTCGGGGGGGAACGGGATGTCTCTTCCCTCGAGCTCATGGCGTAGGTCTGCAGAACTGAGTCTGTAGATGTCGGACTTGGTGTTGACTAGGCTCCCAGGTGCGTAGGCCATGGCGGACGGTTGGGTCATGAAACAAAGGTCAAACAAGCAATATCAGGTTGAACACACCCGTGCACGCACTCTTTAGCAGAGTTGCGCTGTGTTTTGAACCACAATTAGGATCTACCATCCAAAAGAGAGGGTTCAAACACTTAATAAAGAAATTTAAGAAAAAACACAATAACAATCGATAGAGTGGGCTGGGTGAGTGAGCTTGTTATACCCGCTGGGTAAGCTAGATAACACCCAGCACACGCAATTAGAGATAGAAGAGGGCAAGTTCTCACGGTCGCCCTCAAAGGTCGATCAACACAGCCCAGACGTCATACCATATTAGTGATTACCTCACATGAACTACTTAACTTAAAGTAACCGAAGGATGATACTTATAAAGAAGGAACGAATATCACCATCAAGAATAATTTATTATAACTTCTCAAAAAAGAGAACAAAAATAGATATAAATACATAAACAATCATCAAGTATGTAACGTCTTTACAACCTTATCCAATGGCCTCATACCATGAGCGCCAAATTTGAAAGCAAACATCTACGCTTACTCAGGAAAGCTACAGTTCGACGTGAAAGCAACAAATAAACCTCAGCCTAACCTCGTACAGTTCAATAAGACAATTACCAAAATATAACCTATAAACATTATTATTAATACCTCATCAGTCCCAAAAAAGGGAAGGGGGTATATGATTAAACCTAACTGACGTATTACCAGATGTTGGTGTTGGATTGACCCATGCATTAGATTGGCCTACACCTCTCGTTTACAACCACAACTTGGTTGCTATAACAACTTCCTTTTACCCCTATGGTGCGCTGATGGCGGCAGGTAATTCATGTTCAAAGGTGAACATCAAAAACAACCCAAAAAGAACTATCCTAATACAATAAACATTAGCTTAATGAAACACCTTACGAGGTTTATATTTAAAGTTCATAGACAAGGTAAAATTATGAATGACATAATTTATAAGTTCAGCACCAAACTTATTAACCTTTGAAAATAATTAACAAAAGCAGGTTTTTTAGAGATTACGCTCAATAATATAAGTGCACAAAACGTAACATCATAAATAGTATACATAACATAATATGATCCCAGCAACCTTTACGCAATTTAAATTTATTATGCCCGAAGTTTTACGTTCAATCATAATAGATCTAAATCTTAACTGTGAACTTTGCCTTGTCATTTAAATCAACACAAATGCCCAAACGAAGTAAAGTCGTAACTTGTTTCACTAACATATTAAATCTGAAAAATCATAAAGTCCAATTACTATATGCATACTGCTAAGTGCAAAGTTTTAAGTTATATGTAGGCAGATATTTGAAGACGCAACCTAATGCCAGTATGAAAGTTTTAAGTCCATTTATCATGGAAAGTCACTAAAACGCAAGTTTGAAAGATCAAGTCTATCCATTATGAAATAACAACAAAGTGCCTAAACGGAATTTTAGAAACGTTAAAGATTTCATCTAAACTGAATTTAGCTTACATCGTTAATTTTGAAGCGTTCGCCTGTTCAGGCGAATTCCAACGCCAGCCCAAGAGTGGCTCACACTTCACATGGTTGGTCTTTTATATGCACAAAACACGGCTTGCAGAACATAGTCAAGGGGGGGGGGGACCAAAGAACGTAGACAGGGTGGAGAAGGTTCTAGGAGCCTCACGGATCTAGTAGAAGCCCGCTCGTAAACTTGGTGGAGTGTTACTTCTTTTCATCTTATGGTCTTTGGGCAAGCAGAAACGGCGTGACGTATTCCAGTTGACGCGCCTCAGTCTTCCAAGGAAGGTCTTGACGGCCAGGTGTGTGTTGATAAGTGGCTCGCAGTGTTTACATGAGCATGGCCGCTGACGTCTTGTAGAATTGGGTAAGTTTACAATTCCTAGTATTGTAACTTTAGCTAGCGGCTAATGTTACAAAAAGGTTATTGGTTCTGAGGGAAAAGTAAGGTGGTTAAGCTGGTATGACCTTGGGTGGCGTTGCTAAGGTCAGATTAAGGTAACTGTGATTTTTTATGAGTTTTTCTATTTTTCATTACATTATCTTGTAGATCATGTTGTGTCATTTTCAAAATAGTGGTTTTAATCTCTTAAAGTAAAATCTATAAAAAGAAATAAACCTGATGTTTTTGAAAACTGAGAATCATATTTGTACTAATAACTCGTGGATCAAGAGTAACAGATAATAGCATTCTTAACCTTGTACACTATGTTTAGAACGTGATCCTCTCTCAATCAACGGTGGCGTTTTACGTCCTTTACTTACCTCCTTCTGCTTAACATATTGTCTTTCCCCGCATAGTAAGAAGGAATTTCATAATACAGTAGTTGGTTGATAAATTTATCAGCCCTGCACAGTTCCAAGTACGCCCTGAGTGTAGTTTTGGAAGAGTCATTGACTATATCCCTCACCTTTTCATTGTGACACATAAAATTTGGCGTTCTGAACGTATACTGTGAGACGGGTAATGGAACTGACTTATAGTCCTCAATATTGATGAGAGTCTGAAAGATCTAAAAGAGAAAATATCGAATGGCACCACTCAGAAACTCCCCAGCTCCCTTTCATTGGCCTCAATATTGAAGCCTCCATGTCCGGTGATACCCACCTTTACTGTGTATATCCATTGTCACCAGTTTGGGTCTCGCTGATGAAGAGTTTGGGATACTGCTTGGTGCAACTGTCACCTAACATGCATTGAGAGCATTTGTTGAAACTGCCACATGGTCCATTGATCATGTTGATCTTCAATCTCCCGTACACGTTGGGATCTACCTTAGGGTATATTATATCAGTGATGATAGCTTGATCGATATGTTGTTGTGAAATCCTGTTCTAAAGACACAGCAGTGTGGAAGGGCTTTATTTATCCATTTCGAAAGTACACAATACACTTATTACTTATTACACTTATTACTTATTATTATGTTGTCTTTCGTCAATAGTCTCATCATCTTCTTTACCTTGAGGTAAATCCTGACTCATTACGTAGTGTTGAACCTGAGTCCTTTTATATAATAGCTAGGCCTCTACCACACTATTTAATTTCGAGTTATAAGTAAATGTTATAAATAAATCAGGGCAGCCGTTGTGGAATACATATGTCGAGGCGTCCCACGCTCTTTTATGCATGTTCTGTAGTCCACCAGTAAAGGACGAAAGCAACATTTGACCCAACTCAATGATATTAGCATCAATTTGATTTGCAACGCATTGGAGGTAAATTTAGTTTAATGTATTCATTCTATTTTGATTAAGTCTTATGAGATTCAACCTCTCAGTTTCAATTTGGACATACATGTCCACCAGGAATAATTTGAGGAGGCTGAGGGAAAGATGAAGGTAATTTAAATTTTTTCTTTCGGCATAGTATGGTAGTAGTAAATATGGCTGTCGAAACTGTCAACTTTAAGAGAAGTTTTATCATGACTTCAACCTGACACTGCATGATTACATACCCATTCTCAATATAACAAAATATGAGGGGATACAGCATGGTGTTGTAGGCACTGTGAGTTTTGTAGGTTCTAATTAACTTGTTATTGTGACTCTGTAGAACATTATTCCTTCTCCCGAATACCTGGCCATGAATCCCGACAGCTTACTCCTTTGAGGTTAGTGAACATTCGTGGGGTTCTTATCGGCATGGATAACACTTGAAACCGCTTTTTATTATCAAAACACTATCCACGAGTGACTTAGAACCTTTCACCAATGTATTGTTATAATTTTACTTCGTCTAAACCTGGGCCACTATATCAAATTTCACGTCAGTGTAGATTCTCACAAGATAATAATTCCTTCACACCATCACCCACGAGTTTAATTTGACAAAACTTCAAGTCCTGCTGTGGCGCTGAATGAAAGCCATCCATCTAGTGATACACTTGGCCTTGAACCTTAAGCATCACCATAAAGTTCTCTTCTGACAATTTCCTTGCCTTGAAGGAAGTCATTTGGAAGCTACCATTATATTTTCCAATGATATTCAGGAGATGCCAAGAGTGAGAGGATGATATCCATTCAGAAGTGTGGTGAGGGTTACCGGTAGCTTATCTAAGGGAGGGAGCTGCACCTTGCCACTGCTATGGAACATCCAAGGTGTCTCGTTCTTCAACGTCTTCACTTTGCACCATTGAGACATGTTATAAAACGCTCCTAGCTCAACTGTATTATCTGATTTGTAACTGATATTAGGACTGTAACTTGAAGGATTGTTTATTATCCTATACCATGGAATCTTCTTGCATACTTGTCAATTTATATAAGATGGATCATTTTTCGCCATTGCCTTCCAATAAAACTCCGGACTATTTAGGGAAATTTCAATAGCAAGAACTCAACTATTCTCTGGAATATTTTGGGTATATGAAGCAACAATGGCTTAATGAAGATCCATATACATTTGGAGATATCCAGCGAATTGATGTCCCTTAGGATAAATTTTAAGCGTATTTAGCAGAAATTTCAGACAGTGTCTTCTTCCTTAGTGAACCACTAAAACTGGCAAGGCGTTTTTTGTCAAATAGGTTTTTTAATATCATAGAAACATTACACTATTGGAGAAGCGTGTTGGTGTGGAATAATATTAGATATAGGTAAAAGCTTCACAATTTTTTGGTACACATCAAAGTGACCCCTGCACAGGTCACAAGTGAACCTGAGCCTCCTCATATCCGCATCAAGCTCCCCAAAATCAACTGAGAACTGTCCATTCTGGTACACCCTATGTCTGCAGGGAAACAACTGCACTGGCACCTCCAGCTCACACTTGTTAAATGTCGAAGATTATTTACTTCAGCCTTCAGCATCGTAATCATTAAATTTGACATTTGAGTACAATACGTCTCTTGCTGACTATGTTGTCCCCCACACTGTTCATGATAAGCCCATTAAATCTTTCCCTTCTCTCGGAAATATACTCAACTATTTTGTACGCCAACTCACAAAATTAAAGTATTTATTTTTTACTATCAACATATATATTTGACAGATGATTCAACAATGCAAATCCTACATCTGTTGGTTCTCAGCCTGATAAATCCTCAGTAAAAACGTAAGAGTTTGGGCTCCTCGAACTCATCCCAATAATGCATAAGGAATAAAAATCTGGCTGATGACTGTAAAAACCATCTACACTGGGAGTTTTAAGCAAGAGTTATGCTTGCGGGAGGTTTAAAAACAATGTCAAAGTACTGTCTGGATTTTACTCTCCTCAAGTCATTAAATGCATCTGCGCTTAGTTTATGAAGTCGTTTCTGTGTTATTAATCCTAATGTTTGCCTTTTAAAATGATTTTATAATTTTTTCCATTTGAATTTTAATCTCAAACAACAAGCGCAGATTAACGATTCAGGTTAATTGAATTCTAATATTAAAATCCTTGAGGAAAATCTACGAAAAATGGCATACATAACATGCAATGAATGTTCGGTGGTACTAATATAAAAATTGATGAAATTTATTCGTATTTACATCAGCTGAGTAATAGATTAGTTTTGATATATTTTATTTTATTATTTCCCTTACATTCATTTTTCTAAAAAATACTATGACACTTCCTTTCATTAAATAAGATTTGCGAGATATGTGAACTCCTCCATTACGTTTTTTGACACTTTTTCCTTCATCTTTGCTACAATTATAACGCCATCTTTCTTATTCCAAGAACAGAAATCAATGCCCCCTTTTAAACCAAATTTGAAATCCAAAGAGTAATCGTTATTTATGAAAAAAGAATCATTCTCGTGCAAGGGTCAATCATAAAAGTATTCCTGCATTGCAGGGGTTGAAAGTATTTGTACATTTTTACTTAAGTTCTCAAAAATATCAAATTTATCCATAATTACCTCTAGATTAAATGGATATACAGAATTGCTGAACATACTATTTTTTAATGCATTACATACCAAATCCTAAAGTTACTATTTTATAACATCAATGGAGGGTCGAAATCGTTCCCTTTGATAATATACATGTATCTGTTTGATGGTTGGTGTTCGTTTAATCGTAGGCGGCAAGTCTTTTCACAAGCCAGAGCGTAATCCAATACTAATGATATTAGCCTTTCTCTCGTCATTTTCTTTGTCCTTCTTATCCTTGTTTCCCAGACTATATCTACAGGATTACTAAAAAAGTTGTTTGTCAAAAACAATACGCTGATGAAAATTTAGTATGGCATTTATATGATATAACCTCTACAATCAAAATTCCATGTAGATAATTAAAATTATTTTATAAAGACAATTAAAACAAGATAACAATTACTAATCTATTCCAATAAGATGTGGTGATTCACTTGGAATTGATATTGGTGGGAAACATCCAAGTGTCGAGGAACATTGCCCTAGCGTAACATTTTGGTATCGCGAGCATTTTCACGCCTTGATCGAAGGGCACACGTCGAAGGAAAGAAAGATTATTGTTTCTGCTCACCATCCTTCTGACAGCGATAGTGAGGAACTGGGTTTATTTTGCAACAATCCCCTTCCACTTTCCCCTTAGATCTCATGTTGTAGTCTGAGGAAGTTCTGTTGCTATATAACAGATTCCCGGTGGATCACATTTTTGTATTCCATTGTATTTATTCACCGGAGGAGTAACTACTCCATACGACTTCTGTACCGAAGAATACTGGTGGCAACGATGGGTTAGGCGTCGTTCTCACCACTGCATCGTAGAGGACGTTCCTTCTGAGAATATTGATTATTATGTCAGAATGTCTGACGTTGCTATCTATGTCCATCACACATAGTTTCGTGTATTAAAATATCTTGATATACTTTCTATATCCACCAGACATAATGTATTGTGTTAGAGTGTCTGAGTCATTTTCTATGCCATCAAACATAATTCCTTTGTTCAAGATGTTTAACATTAGTTTCTTTGCCCATCAGACATGTTTTCTATCGTCAGAATGTCTGATGATTATTTCCTTATGGCCATAAGACATATTTTAAATACGAGGGCTTTATGCTTTATATATGTATAGGACCAGGTGATTGAGTATATTTAGTCCGTTGATATTATTTCATTTTTAAGTCCTTAAGACACTGTAAAAAATTTATGACACCATAAACAGTTTGATCTCGTTTAGAATCTATTTATGGAAACAATCAAATCATCTAACACATAGTTCTTGGACAAAGTTAGGTCAGTGATTGGTTGCAGGAACGATTACACCCTTGTTTGTGTAGCTATTTGCGGTGCGCAACCTGTGGGAGCACTACTAGATTTAAGTAGTGGCCTACGAAGATAACCATTTATTTTGGCCCCTTTAGGCGACATATTTATCTAAGTGTTAAAGATGATTTGCACTAGCTATTGTATGCCATAGTAATGGGTATATTTATAAATTTACTATTGATTTCTCTGGCAATACTCATTAGAAACGACCGGCCATAGTAAAATACTGTGTAGATGCCTGATTGTCTGCCATCTGTTATTTGTAAGATGGAAGCTCCTCTTAAATGATTTTTTTTCGTAACTCTCTATGAGGGTTGGTACAAGATAGCTAGCTTAAATAATATTCTTATTAGTTATTCTAAAAATATAGGATTTAATTCTATGTTTCTATTTTCATTTGTTTCACTATTATTATTGATTAGACCTCTCAGGTATTAGTCTGGTATTATCCTGGCTAGATTTTCCTTTCTTACATTGCCTAAAACTTATATTCTCTTTTTTTATTGTTTCCGAGTTGTGGCGGATGATTCAAACTAATATCCCTATTTCTAGAGTTATTTAACTAAACGAAATGTTGTATCTAGCTAATGTCAGTTTCTTGTGTACAAAGTAATAATACCTATTTGTCCACCCTAATCTTTTCTATTTCGTATTAAGGGAATACAGTTATCATTAATTATTTGTATTTAAATCTTGCCAATCATATGTAAATTTATATAGTTTTGTTTACCTTTTAATAAACTTAATATTTATTTTTCTACGTGTTAGAAGTAAACAATTCAAAAAGTAAAAAGTGGTTTGGTATGAAGTTAAAAGTACCTAATTAGATAGAAGTTTTTTGAAAAAGTTATAGTCTATTAAACATTGCTTATTAGAGGATGATTAAAACAATATTCTTTGAGGCAAAACTAGGCCTATTTTTATATTTTTTATGTTAGTAACTAGTTTAAAGATTGTTAAACCCAAGTCCACAATTACCATTCAAAAACAATCGAGATAGCGTATAAAGGTGTTGTATTTTAATATATATATAAATCGAGATTTTCTATTCTGATGATATAAGTCCGATATTCTTTCCCCTGATTTCAATCCCCCTTCAAAGTTTTGGCGCAGAGGTTCAGTAAATGATGAATCTCTGACCCTGGTCAAAATATAAGCGTTTGTTTATTAATCTTAACTATCAATCAGTGATCAAGTAATTTAATTTAATAAAATTAAAAACTTGATAAGCTTTATGAACTTAGATATTGGTTTTTCTCTCACCAAATATTTTATGTACGGTACAATATGGAATGTAAATTTCTAAGTTTGTCATACTTACATCGACTGTTATGGCATTAGGAAAAAATCAGAACTGGTGATATAGATTCGGTGATATATTCATAGATTCAGGATTCATACATAGATTAGCTGAATGTTGTACAGTCCTTATCTGTAGCAAATATCCATCAAATTTAAATATCAGTTTTACATAATTTTAGGTGAACGCAAACGAATAATTATATATATCATGGGTTTTAAAAACAATAAATATAGTTAAAATCTTACTCAAAGAAAAACTATAATTTTATTACATTTTCTTATTCACTTTTATTAAACAGAATATTTTGTTTTGTTTGTTAACAATATTTGTAAATTATCCAAGAAATGGAAATCTTAAGAGAATATTTAATGACTAAGTTGTCAAGCAGATTCATCTAGTACTTCTTTTAAAAATAATCTATAATCAGAACATTAATGATAATAAATTAAATATAATTTCAACAGTAAGAACATCAATTTTTCTAAAAATAGTATTAAATAATAACATTAATCCTCAATAAGAGATATTTCCTGGTCACTGTGTCATAACCGGGATTGAATCAAGGTTACTCCTTCAGTTGGACTATCCCTGACACCTATCGGTTGAACTAGAAACTCAGCTATTGCGTAGTACATCACTTAACCACCAGAGTCCATTACCAACTAGGCAAACATTATTCCACTTCAATCTTGAGTCAAAGTACGCCAAATTATAGTGTTTATTTGAACTATGCAAACATAATATTAAAAGTCAATTATAAAGAAACCATTATATCAGTAGGAAGAAAAAATCGAAGGAAAAAACAAACACACAGCCGTGTTTAGTTTGTTAATATTATATAATTAGATTATTTTTAATAGTATTTAACCTGCACTTGCTAAAACAAAATTAAATTATAGCACGTGATTATATTAATTATAACTTTTCAGTTTCCACCAATAGATTAAGTGTATGGCTCTACTAGTCTAGTAGTGTGGTGTCGGGAATGTTGGAGTTAAATCCCAGTGAGTACACTAGGGCTGTTTCTTTTATAAAATGTTGTTCTATTCAAGCGCTAACCTCCACGGAAATATGGGTGAATTTCCTCTAAATTCTACCTTCTGGATTCCTAAAAACCAAACGTGGAATACCTTATAAAACATTTACAGAACAGACATCAACAAATCTTCCATCCATAAATTAATCTTTGTGAAAGGATACAGTAGGCCTATCTCTTTTAAATAATTATAAACCCTCTTCGGTCGTCGAATGGTCTAAGCCTCTTAAGTTTCACTCTCGAAATTAACTAGACCATCAATGGTAGGGTAAGAGGGGTTTGTACCCTGGTAGTGTGTACAGAGCGTTGCTTTTCTGCTCTCCCTCCACCAAATTATGGTACACTTAATACAATTAATTCAACCTTTCTCGTCTAAAAAAATTCTTATTTGGTACTTGTGTATACATCCCGAACGTATAGTAGGAATAGGTGCTAACAAAAATAACTGCTATAAATAAATATTTTGCTTAGTTTGGAATAAAACCCTAGAATCTTCAACCAAGTAGTACCTAGATGTGCTACTGACAAAGATAAAGGCCAGTCAAATAATACTTCAGAAATTTACCGGATTCTAACCTCTACTGGGTGTTATTATATAGATTTACTTTCATGTTTATTCTCACACATTTACTCCATGCAAATATTATATCCTCTTTATTGCCCTACTCATCCCTACCTATTGAAACACATTCATTTTTTATTCGTAATTAAGTATAACAATGTATATTAAAGAACCCAAATCGATAAAGAATCTATGTCTCCTAATTTGAGTTAAATATTGGACAATACGTTAACAATGGATTAAATCATATTAAACACACCGTATATTGGAAGTGAGATCACACTATTGTATATTTTAATCTAATTAAAGTTATTAAACTTCAAAACCTCTAAAATAATACTCCAATTAATATTTTGTAACTTTCTGTTAATATAACTATTTTTATTTTTTGGGTAAGGAAAGATTACCTATAATTCATAAGACTATAATTTGATTTCAGAAATGTGACATATCGTGTGTGACGAGTTTTAAACTAGCTCACACTACAGTTTAATACTTTTTTTTACTATTAAACTTAAATAAAAGATTTTTAAATATTGTTGAGACAAGTAGGCTACGTTATTTCTCTATTTAGGGCTAACACACATTTTAAATAACCAACCAACTCCTAAATAAAGTAGAATTTCTGGACGTCTGTAACTAATCTAAGCGCTGTGGTAGGTAACTCCCGTAAATAAAGTTGAAAATGACAACTTTACACTTGAATATATTGCTGTATTTTTGGCTTGGTGGGTTGATGCCGCACAACTGAAATATCAATGAATAGTCTTACACCAAGATCATTTATTACTCTTAGTTTAATGCAGTCTCTCTAATAGATGTGTAGGAACGTTGGAAACTTAATAGCCATTCGAAATAGATCCTTAGGATACACAAAGTTGGCATTTATGATTCAACTCAATTCAATATGTAACTGTTCACTGTGTTTACATTGAATAATAAACTTCTTACTTTGACCTACTACACTACGCTGATGCGTATAAGATAGGACTATAATGGTGGCTACATTATCAGATATCTCGTGATCAGAGTTGATTATACATAATATGTAGCTGATGATTTCCACATGTTCATCACAGACTCTGCCTTAAAATATGATTGAAGAATGACCTGAGCACAGGACGATTTCTGGATAGCTTGGTGGTCAGAACATCGGCAAGCTAAGCTAAAGGACCCGGGTTCGATTCCCCTGTGTAGGTGTCATTTTAAATTTAAATAATAAGATAATTAGATGCTAATATAACTGTAATAATAAAACATAATATATTTGCTATTTAATTCATCAAAACGTAATATGTTTACTAATCACGCATATGTGTTAGGAGTAAGGAAGAATGAATTTCGAGGAAGTATTTCCATATACGCTTGTAGAGAGAGGTTGGTCACGAAAAATAAATAGAACGAAGATTTAAGTTGTATTGCTTAATTCATGATTAAAAAAACTGATTTTTAACTTGCCTTTAATAATTATTAGCTGTGGGAAAGAAGAGAGAGTTTTACAAAGTTAAACAAATTACCAATAAATAGTTGAAGCTATGTGCGATACAATAAATGTGAATATTTAAAGTTAAAAAAAATTCACTCTAATCTCCGTTTATACAATAATATTAATTGTAAGGAGTAAAAAACAAGAAAAGCTTTCTAGATTGTTTTATAATCCTGTAATGCTTATTTGTGGGAAAGTAGTTTAATCGTAAAGCTTGTTTAGTGAGTTTCCGTTGTTCGAGAGTTGTAAGATTGAATCCCATCAGCATGTATTGGAGATATTTTATACTAAATGATTAACAATTTTCATTCCACACAATAAATTATGTATCTTTCATTCTTGACACACTAGCCTTATTAATATAGAAGAATTTTTCTTAAAGTTTCCAGTTGTTTATCTCAAAAAATATACAAGATACGAAACATATTTTCATACTAAAGTTGTTTGGCTTAGAGAGGGAAAGGACACAGCATTATTTATTCTTGATTTGTTGTAATTTTCAAGATTATTTCAAAGGTAGCTCTGTTTATTTATGTTTAAACCTGTATTGTTTTTAGTACAATCACATTCGTCGCAATGAAACAATTTTGTGTTAATCATTTTTACATTAGGTCTCCTGTTTTCAAAGATGTTTGACCAAATATCAATCCCTTTTACAATGTTTAAACTATTACTAGACGATATTATTTGAATGTATTAATATTTTATCATAACAAGGAAGTACAATAAAACCTCCATAGTGTTCTCCGTTTTACTTTCCAAGCAGTTGTACAGTATACCTTCTTATGTACATTTGACATTTTTGATAAACATTACTAGGAATATTTGTGCAAGATGTGATATTCCTTTGTAGTCTTTCTTCGATCGTGGTAGGCATTGTTTTATAGACACTATATAGTACCGGTAACCCCATGTAAAATCAAAATAAATTAGATCTGAAGGCCCTTCTCTGCAATTTCATTGGTTTGGAAATGAATAATTGAACCCTTGTCGAACGCCATTTGTGCAATATGGTGGTGCTTCATCATGTTGGAAATAAAGAAATTCTTCTTCAAACATATCATGCAGTGCACCGTTGTATAGGGATCAGTGCACCCGGTTTCGAACCTAGGAGTCCCAGATTAGAATCCTTGGTGGTACCTTAGTTTTGTTTTTCTTTAGAGGACTTATCCCAACCAAAATCTAGGGTTGATAAATTAGTCTTAAATTAGGTTCAAGACTCCCACTGGTCCACTTCTCCATATTCACTATCATCACACCATCTGATTTCGGGTACTTGTAGACACCCTCCATAGGTGTACCCCACGCAACACTCTGTGCCATCAGAGAGACAAATAATCCACATACATGGCAGCCTAACTGGATGTCAAATCCCTCCCGGTCAGTATTTTCATGTGCTTAAAAAAATCTCATACACTATCTGGTTTTTTATTTTGTGTGTTGTAAGAGGATTAATAAACATCTTCCAATCTTTTTAAGTACAGCTCACCACTGAGATTTTGCTAAAAAAATGGCACAGTGATTGTAGGACCATCTCTCAAAATATCTCCCAAAATTTAGAAAGAGAGATTTAGAAAAAAAAATTCACACAAAAGTTGTTGACTTCTCCCCCCCCCCTTTCCCCCCCTTCCCCCCTTCCACTTAGAATTAGATTTAGCTAAAAATAGTATGGATTTCATTTAAAAATGTATACATTGAAATAACATTGAAAACGCCACCCAAATCAAAAATAAATGATGAGGTCCTCTTTCACCCTAGAAACAACACAATTTTAGAATGAGAAATTTTTTCGCATCTTGCATGCATTTCGAGATGAAAAGCTGGAAACTTAAAAAAAAGACCTTTATATGCCTAGATTATTTACTTACCCCCATGTCTTACTACCCGTTCCGGTAATACACTTAGGTACTAATTATGCTAATGGTTAGGAACTGGTAAGGTTGGATTTAGGTAATTGAACACGAATTTGCATTGAGGGAGAATAGAAACCATTTAGGAACCACCATCCCCTCCTCCAAGATCACCCGATTAAGATTCGAACTTCAATATCCCTCTCATCCCTCCGTCCTCGGCAGTCTAGCTCAACACTAAACTAATGCGTTAGCTAACTACGACACTGAGGTGGGCTGTCTATATGAGCCTAAAAACCGATCAGTAAGTGATATCAAGCAAAAAATATATATATATTATGAGTGTAACAATTTTTTTTATCGAAAAAACTATGGGGTATTTTCGCAAGCTATTGGTGAACACCAAGTGTTTGGGAAAGGCTCAAACGCCCTCGTATATTATAAAGTGTTTGTTATAGACCCAGGCCTTCATTTGAACGGAAAAACGGTAAAACTTTTCGTCTTGGTCTAATTTGACGATAGTAGTGAGAGCGTTTAAAATGTGTTAGTCTACGTATCTCGGTGTATCTCTATAATAACACATCCAGAGTAAGACTTTTTTATTTTTCGTCACTGACCAACACCAACATCGGTGCAAGAACGTTTCAAGCACATATTATTTAAGACACGTACTGACGTTCTGTAGCAGGTTATTGACCTCGAGATAGTACTAGAAGAGATTTGAAATGTGTATTATAAGGAATACTTTAATGTTATAAGAAAATTGAGTAATATTTTCCTATATATAGAAACCTTGCAGCAACCATGTGAGATTAATTACTTTGAAATTTGTTAATGAAACTCTTCCAGGGACTTCAATACGTGCTTTTACCTTTATTTTGGTTATCTTATTCAAAATTTTAATTTACATATATATTATATAGTTTAAAGAATGCTATCCGCCTCTGTGGCGTAGTTGACTAACACGCTATTCGTGTTGAGCTCAACCGCTGAGGACGGAGGCAGCGAAGTTTGAATCTCGGTCGGGTGAACTGGGGGTAGTTTTTCCTAAATGGTTTTCCACTCCCCCTCCACGCAAATTCGGGTTCACTTCCTCTAATTCATCCTTCCCAATTCCTAATCCATTAGCGTAATTAGTACTTAAAGCGTATAACCTGAACGGGTAGTAAGACGCGTTGCTAAATAATAATAATAGTAATAATAATAATTTAATGAATGTTGACTGTAGTATGGGTACATTCTTATTTTAATCTTAGGCCTACTTGCAATGGTGATTAAATTTTAAAATAAACATTTACACATAAACATCAGGGAACAGTTAAATTGGTGGAAATAATATCTATTAAATAGCTCAGCATAACACATTAGAGTCGATGATGAAATATCAAATAACTTGAATATTTTCAAACTATATTAAACTAAAAATAGAAATTATTAGTTTTGACTACTTTTATTTTTCATATATAGTTACTTTACACCAAAAATTATTTATTTTTAATACTGAAATTTATGTAGTCATATTTAGGATACTGTACATCTAATAATTTAACTTCAGTTTGAAAAAAATATTATATTTCTAGATCTACTCCAATTAATATAAAAGTTTAATTCAAGGGTTTTACATCAAGTAGTTTGTATAGAAAAAATGCACCAACACTGGAGCGAAGAAGAGATTGGAGAGCTTTAGTTTTATAGGGGAAAGGTGTTGGGTAGGAAGCAAAAATACCCTCCTCCTAAAATTATGGTTCGTTACACATTTTTGTATTCCTCGTCAATGTAAATCTAGTCTTTTTTTTTTGTGTGTCTTAAAAAATTCCTTGCAACTACAACACATTTTTGTTCTTAAAATGCTCAAATTATTTTTAGAAAGTTTTCATATTAAGATAAACTTACAGCTCCTATTGGGGACATGATTACAAGCCAAGTTAGGTTAATCTCCTTAACCCTCCCCAGCTCACCTACCTACTGAAAGCATATCCATGTAAGAATTTGTGATAAGTCTTCTGTCCTCGATAAACTATTTCTTAAATCGTAAGCTGATAAAACTCAGTGTTAATAAAATTAACTTTAAATAGACTAAACATCCAAACTATTAACATTGATAAGTACGACTATAGTTGCATCTATTACAGTATTGAACAAATTACAACTGGACACGGGAGTTGAACCCATAACATTTGGCTTATCACGCGAAATATCTTAACTACTGAGCTATCCAGGATACATTTCATGGCTAGGGTCATTCTCACTTAATCTTTAAGGCAGAATCTGTAAAGGACGTGTTGAAATCATCAGCTACAATTGAGCTATCAATTAAAATGATGATTTGTCAGATAACTCAGCAACCTTTGACATTTTTTAGTTGGCTTTTTGCTGCCGATAATGCAATGACAACATTACGAATACGCATATAATAATGGGTTAAATAACCAAGCTATTGTAGTTGTTAAATATGGTTAAAGATAATTATAATAAAAAAGATGTATATGCTACATTAATTTAGTGGATATAAATCCTTCTGGCAGTTCGATCGTATAATTACTCCGGATAAGAAGTGCGGAAAGCAGGTGGCTTGTCTCGCTTGGCGCTGTCAAGGTACCATTCTGATCACGAATACATTTGAATTTGGAACCGGTAATTAGTTCATCTCGGTAATCAACCGAAGTATTGAGGTGGCGACTGAAGTGGACCCTCAATGTTACACTTCAATGTTCGTACACACCGCTCACAAAAAACAGAGACTTCGGCATGCCTTACGACTATGTTATATAATGATAAACAAATGAGTTTATATCTATCCTCTGTGTAAATTGAGTGAGTTTGATCAAAATAGGTGTACCTCAAGTATTTTTTAAATATTTTAATAACATTTGGGCCAATTAAAGAACTCTATATAAATGACATCCTTAAATTTGATAGTGACATACTTCTTTTATTATTATATTTTAGTGTGTCTTTGCGATAATGTTTTCCGGTTGAACCATTTTTTAATATACCTGCCGAATTAACTTGACTAGTTCCAAACATTGATATTGTTTTGTGAGACATCTTAACCTAATCATGCACTTGGTAAGAATGTTATTAATTCATAAGAAGATTAATGATCTACATGAAAATATAAGCTTCCAATCCACTTTTTAATAATAATAATCATTCCAGAAAAGATTAGTATTCAAAATAAAACAGGACTTACACTGCATTATTAACTATATTTATCATTTCAAAGAAGATGATTGCTATAAATATAAAATCAATTCCAGAATATATTAACTATGCTAATAATTTTACAAAAGTTTAATCTACTCTTACATCTACTATTAATAATAATCGCTAATTAAAACATTAATGATTTATACGAAAACTTAACCTGACCTTAGCCTTAACAATTATGTTAATCAATCAATATATATGAAATATCTTCAAATAGTCTTAACTTAATCAACACCTAATATGCATGCCACAATTTACTAAAATTTTTGTGAATATTATTTATTGTCAGGAAGTCTAGTTTTTATTGATCAGAGCATTTAATTTTACTAGGTATATATAGAGAGAGACTGCTGGGAAAAAAACTCTTCAAATATCAACAACATCGTAATTTGTGTTAATATATTCTTAACACCTTAAGTGTTGGGAAGCTTAATCAAACACATTCCAAAAATCTGTTCGTGAGGGGGGAAAAAACTTGATGAATGCTTAGCTTATAAAAATAGTGGCTTTAGTCATTGCCTTCAATGAACGTGTACGTAATTTAGTATGTGTTAATTTTAGGCTCAGGTGTACTACAACGGAGTAGACTCATTTATAGAATATTTGATCCGATTTAATGGGCACTTCCTTGATAGTGCATCGTTTTATTTTATTCTACATTCTTTTGCTTCAATTAGATCACAATTAACGTAAAATAAAACTGTTTCAATAGATTATCAATTTCATTTTGGATATATATTTTCTACTACGGTAAAAAACACTAATATTATAATATATTTACTTACTGAAGGAGATGTTTAAGTGCTGGTTTGCCATTTTAATATCTGTGGAAATATGTTGTTGATTGTAATTTAAATCGTGCAGTTAGTCCATTCGGCAAGGATTCCCATAAATAAACAAAACGGTATATATTATTTTCTAATGATACATAAGGCATCGAGGATGCGCTAAAAGGTTTCAAAATTATTCAAAAGGGATGCTGCAATTTTAGAAACTACTAGCTATTTTAACAACAACTTCTTATGTCCTAATAAAATAATTTTAACTTTTTTAGTAATATAATTTAGTTAGGGCGGAAATAATTTTATAGCCATAAAAATTAATTTTCTTCTCATGGTGACAATTAATCTCAATATTTTGAAAAAAACAAAATCTTAGTTATTATGGCCAAACAATGTATTGCTATGAAAACTGTAACAACACTAGGCGTTTATCGTGATCCCTGCATCCACCTTGAAGTATTAACACATCAAAGCTTACAAATTTTCAATTGAGTGCAGAAATATATGTATATCTTACGTTAATCGTTGAATGAATACAATAATTATAGGATTATCAATGTCATAAGAAATTGGATGAGGTTTCTAAAGATAGGTCTTGAGCTGTATATTTGCGAGAAACTCACAAATATCTTAATTGCTACTGGACTTTACCACGAGACTTGGAAAATTAAATTGACTTTGGTATATTTTTCACTTTGGTAAGATTTGTTTGGAAATAAATTGGTAAATTTAATAACCTATAATTTCGAGACTTAGCGTTAACTATAAACGATTTTTTAGATCTAAAAGACAAATATTTCATTGGAAAAGTGAAAGGTCCCTTATAATTTAATTTGAAAAAATCGACATCATCTGCACAAAGGGCCAGTTTCATAGTCAAATATAGTACGTCTTTAAGTGTGGCTCAATATTAAATCTAGAGTGTCACCTACCTAAACTCAAATGGAATGAGCAAGTTTCATATAAGAAAGTGACCCATTCCATTTGAGTTTAGGTGTGTGTCGTCTTGTATTTTGTATCTTAACGCATTTGAGGCATGCTAAATATGATTATGAAATTGGCCTAATCTTTACAATACATTTTTTTATTAATTGCATCGTAGTTTCATAATACTAAATCTATTAAATTGTATAAATTAATAATTTTTGTATTATTAATGACATATTTCGAACTTTGTTCAATATAAACCTACAACTATACTACGTTTAAAGAAGTTTAACTTAAAATGATAAAGATTGGAGTATATATATATATATATATATATATATATATATATATATATGTATATATACTCTCCAATCTTATCCAACTTAAAAAAAACACCATGTATACAATATATATTATAGATGTTTTGTTTAAGTTGACACAACGATAAATCTTTAAAAACAATGCATTTAGGAAAAAAAATTCGTACAAAATTGCTTGGTTTTGAAACGCTGACAAAACGACATAATCTCTTTTTTTATTTAGTGGACGCCTTCAAGGTCATCTGATAATCAACTATTATTTTTCAAATGGAAAATTGTATTTCTTTTATTGCAGACTCGTATTCTAAGGAAAAGAAAGCAATTTTTAGCCTTAAACACCTTTTTACCCGAGGTCTAATTTTTGATGATATTTAATGAAGTAAAGAAATACGTATGCTGTTTTTGCCTAATAAATCTAATGAGTATAAGTAAATATGAGCAAAACGCTGTCATCCCAACGAGATAAGGGGATGAAGACGATGAATATGATGGTGCGGAATCAATGAAGATCTTTTACTATTTTAAGCTTAATTAACTATACCCTGAGTACCACGGGAGTTATTCCCCGTTAGAGAAAAATCTCACAGTACCAGCCGGGAATTGAAGCCGAGATCTCAAAGTCAGCAGCCAGGTGCTCTGATAACTAAACCACGAGGCTGACTATTAATTGAGTGAAAGGGCTTGGCTGGCCACCTTAAGATATTATATTTCTGCATAGAGCATAATGTGTTGATGGATGAGTGGCATTTAAGGCCCGTTGACACGGTATTAGTTGACTAATGCAAGTACTTTAATTTGGCTGCGCGCGCACAGATTTCCCCGTGTAAACAGACAAGCAAGCTACTAACAAACAAGTTTACTTGCAAGTGAAAAAGTTGGTCACCTTCCAACTTTACTAATGCAAGTAGACATTTCAAAATGGCGGCAACTAAAATATTGGTTTTGCGGGGGACACTTATTTGTGGAATGTTATGAAAAGAATGAGTTTTTGTTGAATTTTAAGCACCGGGTTTATATAAAGATGAGAATGCAAGGGATATTGCACTAGAGAATATTGTAAAGTGATATCAGGCGTACATATTCTTAAGAAGTGTCCAAAATAAAATGTTTCGTAAATATTGCAAATGTTCCTTGTGACAGATATTATTTAACATCGGTAAATAAATGTTATAAATAATTTTATCAAACCATTAGTTACTACCAATCAACGCAGCATGCGTTGTTTTTTTTATATACAACCACAAAATAGAATAAAAAGTTGTAGTACCGTAATTAATTCCGGCGACATAATATTCGTGTTATCGGCAAGTAAGGTATGAATGGCCGGCGGTTTTCACACGAAATCAATGGCACGTTTTCCAATATTCGTATTTGACACTTTAATCAATCTTTATAAGTTTTAATTATTAATGTTCAGCCCATACACTTCAAAGACTTTATAGTAATGCTTTGGCAACTTGAGTAAACACATAACATAATATTATTGTTTCAAAGCAAACCAGATAGTTTATATTTAAACCAATCTACAAATTAATATTATATTTAAGGAATACTTTAGCCCTAGTTAGCATTTAACAAGCTATTTTGTTATTAGTATACCACCATTTAAAACATGGTTGAAAAAACCTGGGTTAGGCCTATTTAAAAAAATGCCAACCTGAGTTTGGTTTTATTGGGATTTAATTACCTTATTTGAGTTTAATTTTATTTATCATGTATGCCAAATGAGTTAACAAATCAATCAAATAATATAATAATTATTTGGGATCAATTGAAATGTGTTTGAATGTATTAAGTGATTAAGAAATAGGAGACATACTGGTCACTATCTTTTTTATGTTGTCTGTATAGAACGATTTTTTTAAATAGGTCAACTATTGATTATAAATTGCATTTACTGAAAAATTGTAATTTATCTGGCCGCTTATTATTGTTCTAAATTTCCCTTCCGAGCTCCTAACATATAAGCGTAACTAGTATATGCGTATAAATAACACGAACGAGAAATGAGACGCAGTGGTAAAAAGAAAATGGCTCCAATAGAGAGACCAGTTAGCACCACTCTTCATTTTCAGCCATGTTTTTATAAGCGATACTAATACAAATGAAAAATGTGTGTCAACACAACTACATGTTAGTAAGCTAATACTAATAAGCTTGCATTAGTCCACTAACACCGTGTCAACGGGCCTTTAGGCGTGTGGGGAGAGGGGGGGTTGCAAGGAGGGTTAAAAATGGTTATTGCATACTTAAATTAATCTTTAAAATATTTCAGTTATATTATTGACAATACTCGTATACTGAAAAATATAATCAGACTAAATAATGGCAAAAATATGAAAACTATTCGGTAAAGATTTAAGTTCACGTAAGTGATGTGTATGAATTCGTAAAGGCTTTGTTTGTATTATTTAAATATTAATATAGCTAGTCTATTCCAGAACCAAAGTTAGTGAGACGTTCAACCCCCGATGGCTGTTTATAAACGTGAGATTGATAAGAGAAATGTTATAACGGTTATTTATTTATTATCTAATTTGGTAAGGTGTTTGGTGTATTTAATTTTTAGAAGAGATTAAAATGAAATGGTGAACTTTAAAATATTGTAAAATAATTATTTCGTGGCATTTGAATTAATTGTATTTTTTGGGTGATTAAATAATTAAAAATTTTCCATTTCACACTTATACTCATTCATACTCTAATTAATGTAGATTATGGATAAACCATGTGATTATTAAGCTGCGTTAAGGGTTGATTAAATACACCAACACATACTAATCAGAGTCCAGGTTGCTATTCCACCGATAACAAAACTAATGCAAGTCTATTCCTTCCTCAACAATTTTATTCCCGAACTGTAATTTCGTTCACACGTATGATACTACTGAGAGGTTGATTTACTTCATAGCTCTAGGCTATACTCATAAGCGGTTTCTTCTGAACGTGTCTGTATACTTAAACTTGTTTTATTTGTCGATTATTTATGTACAAAAAAACACATTGTTTTGATCTTGTTCCTTATTTCGTTTATTTTTAAACGCTCTAAATGCCCACATTATGCCGGGCACTGTTTTGGTTACATCACGAGACAGAAGTAGTACTTGGAAGAAATGGAAGGAGGGGTGGGGGTATGGTTAATTAACTTGAGATATTTAGGTTTCTAGAAGTCCAAACTATTAGTGTTATGCTTTCATGACTTAATACTTTGCGAGACAAATTTCTTAAACGAATAAAATAAATATACTAATGCCACAAAACAATCTATATACCTGAAGGGATACACTGAGTTATAACAAAAATAAACTGTGCATAGGCCTATATTATTTAATATTTATAAAAACTTTGGCTTTTTTATTTTTACGTTAACCACGTCTTACAACCAATCCAGGCTGGCCACATGTTTACACTAAATGGTAAAAATAGGATAATTTTAACATTACGTGAAGGGGAAAATGCTGTGCTCTCCTCTGCTAAGACGTTGCCAATTTGGTTCCACACTCATTGATAAACTAAGCTAAGCAATGGCTCTTCCTTTCACTCAAAAACTCAGTGTTGTTTCTTTCTGGTTTGTTCCAGTGTGATTTAGTTATGATGTCATTCTCCAAAAGTCTTGTTTTAGTTCAGGTTATAATACTGAGTAAAAAAAAATTCTGCTGTTAGCAACTTTTTTGGAAAATGAATAAAATTTGTTAGGTGGAGTTTTGACTTGTTCAATTAACGCTTCCATTTTAATATAAAAACATTTATTAAATATAAAACCTAAATAGAATATTACTTAAATACACGCGAAACAGCCTGAACCAAACTTCAACACTTCTTTAGTTATTTTCACCAAACCAACACTGCGTCTGTTCAACACAGAGACCAAGTTGTATTATGCTCATGCGCAACTTAAGATGGCTCAAGATGGAAGATGGAAAAATTTCCTAGCCAAGCAATTGTAAAAACAATATCGTGGCGTAGCAAGGCATAGCTTAGCTTAGCTTAGTATTTTAGTGTGAACCAGCACATATAAATACATGGTTCACTGTGGTTTTTTTTTTTAAGTTAGCAGAGAAAATCTTAGCCTAGCTTAGCTTAGCGATCTGTGTGAATCGGCCTTCGTACATAACTAAGAGGGTCCTTTTGACCCTCATATGCCAATTTCAATATCTTTTACAATATGTTATTTTTTAAAAAAATAATAAATTGATATATAATATATTATTTATATTTATATATATATTATATATTATTTATTCATATATATGTGTGTATATGTGTATGTTACATATATATATGTGGTGTTATACATGTATATATACTATATATGTGTATATATGTGTATATTTATGTGTAGTGTTATATATATTATATATTTATATATTTATATATATATATATATATTAAGTAATGGAATAGATTCATTTAATAAGGATTAATATTAATGATATAGGTAGACTATTCCGTATACATAAAAAAACAATATTTAATATATTTATTTGGGTATAAATTGATCAGGTATTATGACGTGGCGTTAAAAAATTTATCAAATGTATTTTTCAGGATTTTTTTTAGTTTTACTCATAATTCTATAACTTTTTGGAAAACATTATGTTATATTTACTTTCTCATTTAGAGCAAGTATTGTAAGCGGTTGGTTACATCTTCAACCTCTAGCTAATGATGAATCTTAAAGTTTCATGTGACTCAGAAGTAAAAAAAAAGAGTGAGGCTTACAATTTATGTCTGTACCATGAGTTTGGAGGCTACAGAGGAACAGTTTCATGGATTTTGTTCAAACGTTATATGTATATAATATTACTAGCCCTCTTCTTCGTAAAAAAATATTGTAAAGAATCCTGTAAAACAAAGCTTCAAATCATCCATCATTTCAATATAAAAACAAAACTTCTTATACTTTTTTTTTTTTTTGAAAATACAATCCTACCATCACTGTATATCCCCTTCCCTCTTTTTATCCTCCCTCCTATTTTGAACTCATTCCTCTATAAATTTGTTTGCTCTAGGCACGAAAGGAATTGTGTATACACTAATCAAATAAATTGTTAAAATCAAATTAATTTTTCAGCTTCCTCCACTTTAATTTACTCCCCTCGTTTCCCAAAATTTTATTTTAATCTTTTATTTTTGCGTTCCTCGTCACTACATCCATTTCTCTTTCCTCACCCCTCCCCCCTTCACCAACCCCAGTCTCCCTTCAACAACTTATTTTTCCAACGGCTATATAATATACTATCGACATTTTTATGAGGAATAAATTAAATTTTCAAAATAAAATATAGCCTATGTTACTCGCTGATAATGTATATTGGTGAAAGAATTTTTAAAATTGGCCCAGTAGTTTTTGAGTTTATCAATTACAAACAAAAAACCAAAAAATCAAATCTTTCCTCTTTATAATATTATAGTAATAGTATAGAAAAACAAAAAAAACAAAAAAATCTTCCCTCTTTGTAATATTAGTATAGATTAGTATAGATACGGTCACAACTCGTGTTCACAGTGAAATTGAGATTTAGACTACAAAATTACCTTATTTTTTTTTAGCACCACGTCGTATTACTATTTGCTTATGTAGCAATTAAACTAATGGTATTTAGGAACTTGGAAGGTTATATTTATAGGGAGTTTACCACATTTGCGTGGAGGCAGAGAGAAAATACAGAATGGAAAAGTCACTTTAAATATACCTGGCTAAGATTCGAACTTTGATCTTCCCGTAATCGGCAGTATAGTCAACGCGAGAGTAGCACCTTAGATCATGCATACACTGAAGTGGATAAGGATTCTTTAAAATTTGAGATTTAATGAAAAGAGTTATAATAATTTTTATTTTATCTATTATTGGTGATTATTTTATGTGATAAATAGCAACGTACTTTATTTGCACACATTTAAAAAAAAAGTTCACTAATAACTGATTTCTGAAAATTGTATATTTTTTGGAAATATTTTGAAAATTGGTTTGGAATAAGAATAGAGGCTGAGTACACAATACATATTTATGCATGTTTATCTTTATAGAAATTATATATTGTAAATTAATTAATTTTTTGAATATTAAGCCCTGTTCAAATTGTATATCCGGGGAGTGTTTTACATTATTAAAGCATCGTATACAAATGAGGAGCTAATTTTATAATTAAGTAACAGCTTCGGTCTAGAAAACTGAGATTAAAAGCAATAGGGCACGTTGTGCTGATTACATGAAAACCTCTATATGCAAATGTTTGCACTATAATTATTAACGGTGGTGGCCGCTCGGTCGGTATATATCACTTGCGGGCTCTCGAAATGAATTTTTTTATTGTCCTACCCTTTATATTTTTATCAGTTAAATTATTAGATAATGTCTTTATATGTTTTTTTATTTTAGTAAAAACGTTAGTTTATTAAGAGAGTAAAATAGTTTTTCCAACAAAGTTGAATGCCAGGCCTCCTTCCTACCATTACACATTAGCGTAAGTGCATATAACCCTAATGGAACGGATAGTAAGACGCAGTGATAATAATAATAATAATTAATAATAATAATAATAATAATAATAATAATAATAAAATAATAATAAAATAATAATAATAATAATAATTTCCTAACAAAAACATAAATGTTAATGTTCATCCCGTCTTCCTAACAATTCAGGTTATACAAATATATGATAATTACTCTAATGTCTTAGGGATGAGGAAGGAAGCATTCTAAAGGCAATATACAAATATTTGCGTTGAAGGAGAGTGGAAAACCATTTAAGAAAAACCACCTTCTGTAGAACTGACCAGGATTTGAACCCCTATCTCTCCATCATCAGAAGACCAGTCTAACACGAGAGTGACGCCTAAAACCACGTGGCCACTGAAGTGGTTAAATTTAAATTAATTAAAAATTTTCTCAAACAAATCTAGATAATAATCTATTAGACTTACAGGTAATTCAGACTGGCTTCAATAAAATAATCATGCCATTAATTTAAATTAGTGAATGTAATTTTAATTTTAGACAGAGCGTTTTTAAACGCCTATCTAAATATTTAAACCTGTCTCTTACGCATTACGTAAGGGCGTTACTGTTTGATCCTTCTCTTATAGGAAGTAATACTGAAGTGTAATTTTAGCATAATTTTACCCGACTTTTCGGGGAGAAGGTGATGATTACGAATACAATAGAAGCCAAATAACTGGGTACCTCCCCGAAGTTCTAGGCCAGTTACGTATGGACCTAAATGGTAAAAAAAAAAACTACCTGTATCGGGAACGAGAGATTCCAACAACTCATAAGCTACATATTTTATATCGAGTAATCTTTATTAAAGTACAGTTATGTACTGTAAGTAAAGAAAGCATTGAGTGTACTTGAGACAGAGTTTATAAGCCGTCTACTTGTTGATAAAAACAAAAAAACTTAAAGAGTTCCGTTTATTACTCTCTTCATATATGGCCCAAGGCAACCCATTTTAAAAAGGTTGAAAATAAATTAGTTGGCCACCGTTTGTATCGCCTTAGTGCTCAAAAATTACTGGCCTGTATTCGTGGATATCTAATTAGAGTTGTCGACCACATTTACAGTGGAACCATGGTTTGATTCCAGATGATCCGGGAAAGATGTTTTGTAAATGAGTTTTCTCTGTTATAGGCCTATAATTAGTAGATTTCACCGAGAAGTTTCCTGAGCACACTCATATACATTTCGAATGGTTTTCTCGTTCAATTTTAAAGGTGAAACCCCTCTAAATATTCAACAGTTCACCCAAGAGCATGAGTGGAAGTATAGAGGAGTATTATTAGTAGTTATCCCCTAGATGTAGTTGAGGGGTAAAAGAATGGAGTTCATTTTTTTTTTTATATTTAAGGCAAAAAACCTTTTCCCCCCCAAAATAAATAAAATCTTGTTTCAGTAGCTATGTTAGAATTAATTTTATAAACGGAGTAATACAAAGATTTCTTGGATATCTATCATAATAATAATTAAATTTAACCATACATTGCTAAATATTAAAAGAGTTTAAGTTAAAATGCTACGATGATCATGATATATTTTTAAGAAATGTTAATATATAATTAAGTGGCTATCAACTAGATTAAAATACTAGTTTAAGGTCATTTGACAATAACACTTTATCATAGAATTTTAACATGTGTGTATAAGGTAAAATCTTTAAAATATATAATTGTTATATAAACCGTCTAACATATAGTTAATTGATGGCGCATTTTCAAGATCCTAGGGTGGTTCTGTGAATTATTAATGTGTGTACATTTTATAGAAAGAGATTGTGATTCATGCACTAAAATTAAGAAACATTGCTTTCAAAATATTACCATATCTTTGATCAGTACACACTTTACATTTTACTTAATAATCAGCGTATAACCCGAACGGATAGTAGTAAGACGTGGTGCTAAATATTATTTTTAATAATCGATCGTATCTTATTTACAATCGCTCTTATTTACGAATGTTATATTAGTTCCTCCTGAAACACCATGGGGTATAAAATAAAAACAAATAAAAAACTCTCAAGAATTAAGGCTTATTTTATTTTTTTAAATAAAGAAAACATACTATTTTTTTCGAATGTTGCACATGAAACATTTTTTTTATGATAGTATGTTTAGTGTGTGCATACATCTATAGTTACAAAATGTAACTATTTAGTTCTGATCTTAAATTAAAGTTACTATGCAATTTATGTTGTGATTGTATTTTTTTGGAAAGAAAATATTGTAGTTAGGAGTATTAACATATATTCATACAAGTTATTTTTAGATCATTCCACTTAATTGTATAAAAAAAATTATATTTAGTAACTTGTTTATATATTAATATAGTTTTATTTTACATTGATTCTTGATCTAATTGAATTAGTAAAAATTATTTATATTGTGTAATGTGTATGTAATATTTATATTATTTATATTTGTGTTAAAATGTATGTATTTATATTATTTATTTATGTTTTAAATTATCATATTCATCAGTCATCATCATCATCAACTGTTGCCGTCTGTGGCCAGGTCTGTTTTGTAAAATTCTTCAAACTCCCCCAGTCTTCCACCATTCTTCCTCCTCCTGCATTCTCTTCCACTCTCCTCCTTTCATTTTCACACTTGCTCCCTGGCTGCTATCTGTTACTCCCATCTCTTCCTTGGTCTCCCTTGTGGTCCCTTCCCTACATACTTCATATCCATTAATCCTATTGGAATCCTCTCCCCTCCCAACCTCACTACTTGTATATACCACCTCGCCCTTGCTTCCTCAACTATATCATGTGCCCCATGTATCCAAACTCTTGAACATACATCTTCATTCCTAATTATATCTGTTCTCATGACAGCTAGCATACTGCTCAAAAACTTAATTCCATGGCCTCCAATTTCCTTGTTTCTCTTTCATCCAAAGTTAAAGTTTCCTCTACATACGTAAGTATGGGTATGAAGTTTGCTATATACAACACTTCATTACACTCTAAGGACACTTCTCTCTTCCCTATAAGGTATCTTACCCTACTGTATAATACCTCTACCCGCTGCTCACGTCTCACTTTATCTTTTCTGCTGTCCCCTTTTGCCTCAATAACACTACCAAGATACATTACGTCATTTTCTCTTCCAACTCTATTCAATTCTAGATTTCATTCCACACATTTTCACCTCCTCTTTAAATTCCTGCAGCTGTTCCTGTAAATCTTCTTCCTTTTCTCCACATACCATATAGTCATCTGCAAATATAATTACTTTCACTTTGTCCTCACCAGTTTCCCTACCACTTTATTGATGATCATTTCCATCACCAATACAAATAATAATGTTAGGAGGGAACTTTCCTGCTTGACTCCATTTTGTATTGGGAAAACATTCTGTCCACCCTCCTTCCGTATTTACACAACTCACAATATTATTATACATATTCCATAATCTCCTAACCTCTCCTCTTTCTACTCCAACATCCCCCTATTACTTTCCCTACTTTCTTTCTATTCACACTATCATAATCTTTTTCTTCTTCCATAAATGCTACTTTCGGAACCTTTCTAAACTGCTATTTCTTTTTCATAAACTGAATGATTCCACATATTAAATTTATCTTCATCCACTTCTCTCTGAACCCAAATATTTCCTCTCTCCATCATCCCTTCAAGTTTTACCCTACTCTCCAATACATACTCTTTTAGTACTTTTTTGCACGTTGACACATTGGCATTATGACTTTATAATTTTCACACCTCTTTATATCTCCTTTCTTGAATATTGGTATTATAATAACTTTTTTCAATCCTATGGCAATTTATTTTCATTCCACATTGCCCTTACCACTCTGTACCACCACTGTAGACCAATTTCTCTTGCTTCTGTTATCATTTCCACCGTGAGTTCATCCACCCTGGTGTCTTTCCTTTCCTCATCTTTTTCAAGGCCTCTTCTACCTTATTCCAGGCTAGGTCTGTTACTTCCTCCTCCAGATCTTCCTCCATTCCTTTCTCTTCTGTTTCTTACTTACATATCAATATCCAATTCTGGGTTCAACACTCTCTCAAAATATGATTTTCACAGCTTCTTTACCTCCTCATATATCTCCATTATACTTTCATTTTCATCCATCATTCGGACCTATCTCCTATTTTCCATCTTTGTTTTGCTCACTTAATTTGACTTAACAATATTATCTTGCACCCTTCCACATAAATATGTACCACTTTTGTCCAATCTTCAATCTATGTTTTTCTACATTCTCTTTACATTTCTTTTTCAATCCTAATTTCATCTTCATTCTATCTTGTTATATTTTTAATTATTATCAAAAGCTTTGTTCTTAGCATTCACTTCTGCCTTTATCTTTTCGTTCCACCATGGAGTTTCCTTCCATCCTCTCTTTCTGCTAGTTCCTCTGCATACCTCCTAAATCACTTCTACCCATGCACTTTTTGAAACTTTACCACTCATGTTGTTTTCCTCTTTTCAAGTCGTCCTTTGGTGATGTTCCTTTTACTCTTGTATGAAAGTTCACTATCTCCTCCAATTTGCTGGCTTCCGAATTCCTATAATCTTTTCCTTATTAACTATCTGGTACCCACTTCTCCAGCCTTTCATGTCGACAACTAATAGTCTTTGGGCATCGTCCAAAGACACACTTGGCAGGACCTTAATGTTTAATGCGCACGCCTTTCCTTACCAATATAATAGAAATAGTCAATAAGAATTTTTTTATCACCATTCCAGCTGTATCGAAAATTCTTATTCATATTCCTGTTATTCTTAAACCAACTGTAACTGACCTTCAGCCCATTTCTTATGCACAGTTCTATAGGTATCATTCCGTCTTCGTTTATTTCTCCCCACCCATTAGATTTTAGTACTCCTTCAAAACCTCTTCTTTCTTTCCCAACCTTGGAATTTAGGTCCCCAGTCACCACTTGCTTTTCCTTGTTTAGGAGCCTTTCCAGTTCTTCTTCAAATTTTTCTTACTTCCCCAAATTACATTCAGCTTGAGGGCATACACCTGCACTACTTCTATCTGCTCTATTCTCTCTGTAATTACCATTTTCATTATTCTGTCACCGCCATATCTACTTACCAGGCTATTCTCACTACAAACCCAACCCCAATTCTCCTCCCTTCGTCACTCCCCATCCGATGTTATTGTATGTACCATGAGATCAAATTTAAAAACTGTATTTGTTTATTTAATTTTTTAATTAAATTAATAACTTCAATTGTGCAACTACATTTATTTTCGATATTTAGACGGATAAACCCTAATAATTATTGTCGTTTACATTTTTTCCAACTTTTAAAAATCAATAGTACGGTAGTAAAATATTGATATTGGTGGTGTAATATGTGTATTTTACAATTTTTAATGAACCAAAGATAGATTTGCTTTAATTTTCTTTTAATTTTAAAACTTTCTAAAAAAAATTTAAAACTGTATATTATTTTCCTAAATTTATGTTTATAAATTGTGAGCAAATTCAATTTAAAGGTTTTAAGCACTGGACAGTCATTTTGAGTTTACTACATTAGGATTACTATTGAAATCTTCACATAATGATTTTTTCAGGTAGATAAAACTTATTATTAGTACTGACGACCAAATAATCTTTTATAGAGCCAGAATATTTATTAATAGAATTTGTTAAGGCCACCGGTGTTTTATATATATCATCTTAAAAGAATAAACTAAATTCTTCATTAATGTAGAGTACCTATTCAAATAGATTTACATTTTTTATGAGTATTGACTTCTATTGATTAATGTAAAATTTAAATACAAGAGGCTGTCACTACTAGTTTCCTTCATAAATTATTTAAATCAGGAGTCAGAAACTAGTCAACCGGTTGATCTCTTAGCAATTTATATTTGATCGATTAAGAAGACTAGAGTATAATTTAAAGCCAACCTTAGAATCTTATTATCTCACAAATATATCAAGTACTTTCAAATAATATTTGAGTATGATTAAATTTACGTTGATTGGTGAAAATAAATATTTTTTTTAATTCAATTAGTATAAAATGAGAGTATCCATTTAATTTATTCTAATTTCTTTTTTCTATGAAGTTGAGGGACACAAGTATTAGATCAAAGATTTGATTGACGGAAGGTATAGAGTAAAAAATCAAACGTAAAGTGGAGAAAATAGGGGCGATAGGAGCAAAAAGATATTATAATCATTTTCATCCACCGCTTTGTTGAGATATCTTCAAAGGTCTTAAAATATTTAGTCTTATATGCTGATGGTGGGAAAGTAATAATAATACAACTGTTCTTATGTCCTTCAAAAATCTATCTCTAAACCATCTAGAATCACTTAATGGCACAAACTAGATATGAGATCAATCTAGAAGCAGTTTATCTATAAGAACATTTAATAGTATTAAACAAAGGAACATCACTATCCCCAAACTAGGTATTATATTAAAAATGTTTAGGATTGATGAATGATAGGTTTTGATCGCGGATAACCCGGTTGATTCATTGGACACCTCATGTGCCTTTACTTTATATTGAATGTCTTTAACTCACTTGTCACTATGTCAATTCTATAGAAATCACTTTAGACGGACAAACGATAAGTCTAGTTTAAGAGTTTGAAACAATAAATCAATATTGAAATTCTTTGAACTAGAACTTCCTAATATATAATCCAAATTGATTGGTTGGCAATACCTACCACATTATGAACAATGATTTATTAGTTGGAAACATGGAAACATAAGTTATCTTTATATTTATTGTTCTTAGTCCACTGGGCCTTTCTCTTGACACATCGGCAGCCTGGAACATACATAGTATTTAATTTCTAGTACTTAGTAATAGTGATATTAACGTGTAAATTAAGAATATAATGCAGTTTCAAAATATATTTTATTACTCAGTCTGTATTTAATCGTTACTATCTCGCCTGTTGCCAATAAATCTTAAATTCAGTGTATACAAAGCAATAGCTATTATTATTAATAATATTAGTAATATTTTACCACGCCTTAGTAGCTCGTATCTCTCAATCACTAGTGAATATTGATTGATTTAGCTCATCCGTCCTTATTGATTTCACTTGTATACAGTACTTATTGCTACAAAAATTAATGACACTCTTACCACATATATTGACTATGCACGTGGTGATTACCTTAATCCTAACAATGACCTGGCCACTGATTGGTCATGTGTTTATTCTACTACGGATGTTAATTTGTTTGTAAATAATTTTACTATTTTAGTCCAAAGAAAAATCAAAACGAATATTCCTCAAATTACCATTCCTAATTCATCCAAATATCCGAATAGATTTTCTTCTACACTTAAATAATATAATAGGAAAAAAACCAGTTTTTCAAAGGTTTAAACTAACAAATAATGGTGTATGATATTCACATTTTCCTCAATTCCATAAATTAGTTAAAATTACTTTGATTATAGACAGAGCCAATTGGATGAACTAAATAGAAAATGGTATTAAATGCAAACCCAAGGAATTTTGAAAATTTGATCAAAACAATCGGGTTAATAAAGTTTCCCCATCTAACCTAGAAATTAATGGCAGGATTATAGTGGATCCTGTATTAGTTGCTAATGAGTTTGGGAGCTACTTTCATTCCGTTTATTATAATTCAGCCCTTCCTCTCTTACCATACCCAGTTATTGAAAATAGTGCGCCCTTGTATCCATGCCACATCCTTGGATGTTGCTAGTGTTATAAAAAAAAATTGAGTTAATTTAGATGTGCCAGGACAGATGGAATTCTAAGTTTTATTGTTAAAGGCATTTTTAGCCCCTTGTTAGCCTATAGGCCTATCTTTAACATTAGCCTGTCAAATGAAACTTTTCCTCTTACATGTAAACAAACTGTTGTCATATATATTTATAAATAACGGGGAAAAAACAAATGCTTGTAATTATAGACCAATTTCCCTCTTAAACACTTTCTCCAAAGTATATGAGAAAATTATAAATGAAATACCTTCCACCACCATAAATATACACATTCAGATAATCAACATGGCTTTATAGAAATAAATCTACTATAGTGTAACGTGGGATTCAAACCCCAGTGGAGGCCTGGCATTCCATTCATTCCCAAGTTGTGATTAATAAACGTCTTGTCAGAGGTGAAGGAAGGGTTTGGCAATCAGATAAATCTGTGCTGGGACCGAGAATTTAACCCCGGACCCCCAGCACAGAGTTCTGATACCTTACCGCTGGACCATCAGGTCAACCTAAAAGGAATAGCTACACCATTAGTCTTAAAATATTTATATTGTGAAATATGCTCTCTCATCTTTTGAAGAGAATAAGTTTAAGATGTTCAAAACAAAGGACCTAGAAAAAAAATTGTCCAAAAAGGAATTTAAGATTGTAGAGGTCGGATGATGTTGCATTATGATGAGCTACATACCCTATATCAATCACCATAAGCTGTTAGGGTTATCACATTTTTGGGATTATGGTGGGTGAGATATGCTGTGTGAATGTAATAAACCAGAACTGCATTCAAGGTATTGACTGAAAAATCTAATGCAAAGCGATCATTAGGATTACCTAGACTCGCATAGGGGGATAACATTAAATTGTATCTGAAAGAGGAAGGGCCTAATAAGGGGGACTAGATAGAATTAGCTGAAGATTGTGATATGTGGCGTAGCCCTACTTTTGTCAGTGTGGCCATTTACTTTTCAGTTCCTCATGCCATAGAGTAAGGAGGGTGAGGCATGGGGTAGAAATACGTATGTTCTTTTATTAATGTGTTATACAACATTGTCCGCCATCTCTTTAATGGTCCAGTCAATGTCATGTGTTAATGTCACTTCGCCATATCCTAAAATTATATAACTATATAAATTGGACGAAAGCTTACGCCACATATATAAAAGTATAATAATTTAAGTCTCAATTATAGCTTATCAATATTTTTCCCTTGTCTAACTCTTGTTTTACCTCAATAAAAAGAATAAAAAATAATTTTGTTTCCACATATATTTTTAAAGGTTAAATTTATTATCAGTAGATGGTGGTTGTTCAAAACCCCTGAATTACTCTACCCACTTGGCTACGTTCATGAACATAAGTTCATTCATAACAAGCCAATCTTCACTAGATTTACCTCATTCACCAATGCTGTCCATAGAAGCCGCAGTGTGTAGTGGGAAAATATCATCATTCACGTGGGTGGAAACTTGTGCACAGATCTAAACATCAAAGTGTGTACATCACTACGTGCGATGGCCTATCAGGTGTGAGAACTGGGCGGTGCCGTGCCCTGACAGCTAGGACGAGATTATAGATGGCAGCACTGAAGTGGAGGTCCATTTAGCCTGTTATTAAGCCGCTACCTAGGAGGTACGTGGGAGGAACAGATGGTTTCGTATTGAGTTTCTCTTGTTTTACTCAACTCTACACCCACTGAAAATGTAGGCTATCGGATAAAGATGAGAATTAGTAGTATCTGAGATTGTATTATTTTATAAGGGTGGTGATTTACTGTTACAACATGTGGGATGAACGATTGTCTGGTAGGAGGATAATTTATCTCATTGGTAGACTGGAAATTTACGGCAGTTCTTAGTAGGTGAAATAACAAAATAAATGTATCGCTTGATTGTTTTGATGGCTTTTTCGTTTGTTGCTAATCATTTTAGGTTAAATTTAAGAAAAGGAACGATTACAGTAAAATAAAAACAGATTCACAGCTATTAGTTCATGAAAATGAGAGAGGTTCTTGATTAAATTTTTCTTTCAAATTCCCTGGGACTTGTACCAATGGTCAAGAAGGCAAAATGTATTTGTTTTGTCTAGCTTTGATTATGATGTGGAGATAAAGTCAGGAATAAAATCTTTGAAGAGTGTAGAAAGGTGTTTTTTCTTAAATATTTTCTACTTTTTAAAAATAATACAGGTACACTACCTATCTTTCTACCTTTCTCGAACCACAACAGTAAAAATACGCGTGTTGAGGCTGGTAGACACATAAGGATAAGTTAATTTAATCTAAGCTATGTTGTGCTAAAACTTTGTCACTTTAGTTTCACACACATTGTAAAGCTAAGTTAAGCAATGATGCTTCTTTCTCTTCCTGAATTCAGTGTTGTTTCTGTCTGGTCTACTCCAGTCAATTTTAGTTATAGGATTCTCCAAAATATTTGTTTGAGCTCAGATGATAGTGCTGAGGAAGATAAGCTACTGTTTTAGAAGATTAAGAAAATATAGGAGGTGGAGGTTGGAATTTTTCAACTAACGCTTCCATTTTAAATTAAAATCCTCCATTAAATATAAAGTCTAAATATAATGTTACTTAAATACACGTGAAACATAATGAAAAACAAACTTCACCAATTATTTGGTTATTTTCGCCTAACCAGCACTTCGTCTGTTCAAAACGCTATACGCATGCGCAACTTAAGATAACTCAAGATGGGGAATGGAAAAATTGGCCGGCTAGCAATCGGAAAAAACATAGCGCGGCTTAGCAAGGCATAGCATAGCTTTCTGTGTGAACCAACACATTTAGAGATATAGTCCGTTATTTTTCCAAACTCTTATCAGAGAAAATCTTAGCTTATTTTAGCTTAGATTAGCGTTCCGTGTCTACCGGATTTAACTCTTAGTAGTACAGAAAGTACTAAATGAAGGAAGAAAAATTATTATTTTTGAAAGAGGAGAAATATATTACTTCACTTTTTAACTACTTTTCCGGGATTTACAAATTTGATAAATTCTTTTAGGGTAGTTAAAAATACGGTATAGCTTGGAGGAAAATCATAAACATTTTGGTAGGGGAAGAAAGGTACAACTTTTAGGAAATTTATCTTCCATAAACTAAGCAGAAATATTAACCTCAAACTCTTGTCACCGTATAACAATATTAAGTGAACTTGTCATTTAGTACACGGGTCCAACGTAGTGAATGAATGAAGAATACTAACTAAAAACAAAACTACAATAATCTTTATTAGGGTATTTTTTATATGGCTAAAGGGTTTTTATTCCTTGTATTAAATTTGTATCGTTTTTTAGTTCTTAAAGGTTGGCTTTATTCAATTTATATTCTACCATGATGATTTAATAAGTGTTTAAAACGTAGCACACATTGTTTATTTTGTTGGTTTGCTTTTCAAGTATTGAATCCCAGTGGTGCAAGTTCACTCCCTAAAGTGCTTTGGACAC
Source organism: Timema cristinae (assembly GCA_039000515.1). NCBI lineage: Eukaryota > Metazoa > Arthropoda > Insecta > Phasmatodea > Timematidae > Timema > Timema cristinae. The sequence continues at coordinate 43,576,216 of JBCFYV010000012.1, forward strand.
ATTTTCTATCAGTTCCATATGGATGTATTATTTTTAATAGCTTCACTAACGCAAATTAAAAGAATGTTTTTGTTTGTACACACTGACTTTTGAATGCAGGTACCACGTCTTACTATCCAACCAGGCAACCCGCTTATTCATACTATCAGGGTAGAGAAGAGAAAACTATAATTTAGAGAAATTTTATACGGCATTGAGGAAGGTAGAATGATAAATTAGTTTCTTACTACATTCGGCTCGATTTAAAGCCTCAAACTACCGCCATCGCCAAATAGAACCAGACGCAACTTCCGCCTTGGTCTGTTTGACCATTGGTGTGATTAACGCAAGTTTTAACTAGATCAGTATAAGTAATGAGAAAGATATATTACATAAATTGTACCAACATTTATTACTATGGGATAAAACGAATTATATATCATACTTCTCCGCAGCTTTGTTCACGTTAATGTCAGTTTTAAAAACATGTTAACTTAATAATTATCGTTTATAATCCCAGAGTTTTTAATTTCCCGCACAGAGAAGAAATTACACAACGTATTATATCAAGATTACAGTGATGAGAACCTTAGAGTTGATAAAAGATGTATCTTTAGCGTCAAAAAGTTCAATATAATGTAACTCAATATTAAACACACAAAATATTTATATTAATTAAAGGAAATAAATTAAATAAATTTAAGGCAGGACCTCTTTGTAAAAGATTTTAGTGGTATCATCATCAGAAGTGACAGTTACAAGTTGCTACTAGAACTATTACGGGAACACACCACATATTGCTAGTTAGTTACCCGTCCATGGGAGAAACACTTGCTGAGGCGATCAACGCCTACCGACCGACTTTAGGGATTGTTCTTCGCTGTATTGATAGTCATCGCTTAGCGAAACTCGATAAGAAATTGTATGCATTTAAAGATAAAAGGTAACCAGCAGGTATGGGTATTTTCGGTATCAAGACCCATTTTATCGTAGTACAACCCGTCATAACAGTTACCTCTATGATAAAGTTTAGTAGACTGTTTACTTGTAAGTGAGCCTCATTACACAGTTTAGGTGGGTTCAAACTACAAAGCAAAATAATGAGTGCTCGAATTATAATTAAAGAGCGTGGACGAGTATAACAGATGGATTAAGAGAATTAACAAATTACACAGAATAGAGCTTATAGACATAGAGGTGTGGTATGACTCTTCAAATTGGTCTAAAATTATTATTTTATTATTATTATTATTATTATTTATTATTATTATTATTATTATTATTATATTATTATTATAACTAGGTGTTCCATCCTATGACAAGTACTGTACAATGTACTGTACATTCCTTTTGTCAGTTAACTTAAGCTGTCAATGCACTCTGTCCTCTGCCTTCTCCTTGAGCCCCGAGAATATTCAGACTTCCTTCAAGTCGTCCAATATTTGAATCATCCTTCTATGATGTCACGCAGAATACTCTTTTTACCTAGGGATGTCTAAAATATAGTAATTAGTTTTATAAGCAGATTCATTTTTGGGAGAGAATAGCTTGCTCCTGAAACCAAGAAATAGGATTATTTTCTAAAAGTGTATCAGGATAAATAAAATTTACTTATTTCATGATATATTTTATCAAGACGCATATCTAGGCGTTAAGTTTGACTCATACATTCACCGATAAATAAAAAGCAGAATATGTGCAGTAATTCACACACTTTAAGTTGACCCATGATGCATTTCAACGCTTTATACAGTTGATTATCAACATATTTTATTTTCTAGGTGATAAACATATATTTTAGATCACTGTCCCGGTGGTTGTTTACAAATTATAATGCTGTGTCGTTACACAATTCAATACATCAATAACGCTTTACATTAACGAGTTATTTTAAATATACTCGCAACGGCCAACGAAGCAATTTGTTAGCTTTTAGCTGTAGAGCGCATGCGTTGACAAATGCGCATGTGCACTGATTTGAGATGGTTGGTTCTGAGATTTGATTGGTTCTCTTGGGCCTAATATCTCGAACAAAGCGGTCAAATTAGAGAATTGTTTCACTTCAGCAGAACAGCTCGCGCTTAGAGCGCGTCACGTGACCACGTTTCTGTTCTGCCCTAGCTTTTCAGTGAACGTGTGAATCCACATTTATTCACGATACCCGTCCTTTGTGCTCTGCGACGACTCCATTGCCAGGTTTTAAATATATATTGTTAAATATGGCTATTATTTGTCTTCGTACAGAAAGATGAGCATGTTAGTTGAAAGGTAAATTTTAAAATGTCTGGGAAGATCAAACATATAAGTATAAAATTATTTAACTAGATTTAACAAGAGATAATATTATGTATATAGTTAATTATCAATAATTGTTATTAATATGATATTATAGGTGATTTATGAATATATTATTAGGTAGTGTTTTACCCTAATGGGTAGTAAGATGCGATGTTAAAAAACAATCAAGGTAGCTAGTTTTATTATAAAACTTATTATTAACTGTTATAATACATATAGGGGTTAAGCTTTTATGTATAGTTGTAATTAACATTCATATTTATACTTTATGGGCTTGAAATAATTAGTCAATATAATTGAGGCGTTGACAATGTCTGTTCTAGTGATTTTTAATAACCAGAAATTTGACTCAAGTTTCCAGATTTTTTTTTTTAAATAAATATGTTTTATTTTATTTAATTCGTATCTAATTATTAGCCTTAAGCTTTCCCTGAAAAAGTATACATAATATAACAAAAATTGAATTCCAATCAGTTATGTTAAACGGTTCCATAGATGTTAGGCAACAATAATCCAAAGATCTAGACCAAAACTTTGTTTTATAAGCAGTAGAGATGTGAAATTACACGCATTCTACGTGACGTATTCAGATCCAGGTCAATGGTGGCCTTGCGTAATGCGAGTTTAAAAATTTAGAGCTTTTGGTCTCAGGTTATAATAGACACACTTTCTATTATTGCTATGATAATCGTATTTCTTAAAAAAGTTACTAGTTCAAGATTAATATATGAAAAGGGAAATTTACAAGTTCAAATTCACCTAAAAAGATATTATCCTAACCATTTTGAAATTATCTACAAAACTGTTTTGGAGCTAATTTTTATATTTCTTCATTTATTACAAAAAATGATTAAACTAAAAATCTAGTCAAAATTGTATGTGCACATTTTATATTTTTATTATTATGTGTCATAAGTAGTATTTTAATTCTTTTTATAGTACTTAACACAAAGTAATAGTAGTATATAGTACTAGTAGTATAGTAGTATAGTAGTATAGTAGTATAGTAGTATAGTAGTAGTACTATAAATATTATCATAGAATACAAAACAAATGAAAATATCTACTTTTCATAAGAAGTTTCAACAATAATGTTAAGAGGGACACCACCGGAAAATAGAGACGCGTTTCAGACATTCAGAACCTCCACGTTATTTAAAGAGCCATTTGCTATTTTTAAATATGGCTCATTATAAGGCAGTAGTGAAAAGTATAAACATGTTCTTATAAGATATGAAGCGTTGTTTTTTATTTTTTATTATTTAATATATCATTAAAAAAAAAGGGAATGATTAAATTTTCAACGACGTTTCACGTGAAATGTTTCAGTTCTGAGATCAAAGTAAATTTTTATAATTCTATTCCTAGCCTTCCACACACAAATAAGTGATTTTTTAATCAGGATTACACCGTTATATTATAGGACATTTCTAAGAGTGGATTTGAGAAAGGAATCCTGGATATTCAAAATTAAAAACAATAAATAAACAACTACTTACCTGTGCGGTAGAAAACTGAAATTTGGCAGGAAGTTAAAAATATATCTTCAAATTAATATTAAGGTGTAGAAATGTTACATATTTAATTGGGATCTTATGAAACAGATTAAACACTTTTAAGAGTATAAGAAAATTTAAATTTACCAGGCAGGTAGAAGGATAGTTCAAGATAGCCATTTAATCGTTGAAAATCATAAATTCTAAAGAATATATAACCATACAAGATTGAAGATTTTAAACATAGAAAATAGTTAAGGAGAGTGAAGGAAGGCTTTAAATAAAAATGAAAAATAAATATTTTAAGAGAAAGAAAAAAATTAAATTTTCCAGTTATGTATAGAAACTACAGAATACCAAGATAATTATAAGAAGGACGAACATAACGGCCAGTGCGGGTATAAAGGCCAGGCGGGTTTGTAAGGCTGTACAGTGCTGCTATCCTGCGGTTAAACGCGTGAATGTTACCCACACAGTCCCCTTAGATGGGTTGAGTCATTAGAAGAAGAAAGAAATGTGTGATCACAAATTATTGCAATTTTTGTGTTTTTCATACCCTCTGATCTAAAGTAAGTCCTCACTTCATGTAGTGATTACAAACCTAGTAAAACAAGCTAGGTGTTTGAAACATAGTTGTTTTAAAAGAGTGGTAACTTGCCTACAAAATTCAATGTTAAGAATTTGTTCATCGCTGTTTGTTGAGGTCTGAAAACAAGCTTTTGTTAATGGCGTCTGGACGGGCACCACGGCCAGTAGGTGGCTAATATGCCCACCACTGTGGCCATTATGCCCGTCTGCATTATTTATCATTGTTTTTAATAAAATCATATTATAATTATAATTAGTACAAGTTTTAAATATAATTATGTGAGATAAACTATTATTTGCAGTATGTCATGTTACCTAATATTGTATTAAACGTAAAGAAATGTATTCATTTAGAATAGTTTTAAATTTCATAATTTTTATGATTGTTTTAACTATATTTTAATTGTGATTTATTTAGGAGCGATGATTTACAGTTACAAGTGCAAGGGAGAAAGGCAATCGTGGGATTCAGGTAACATGCTAAAAGCAATAGAGGCAGTGAAGGACGTCATGGCTTTCTTAACTACTGCAACCACATTTAATGTTTCTAGGAATACTTTGAAGAGGAGCGTGTTGAACCAAAATATGCGTGCTACGGGAGCAACGAGGAATTTGGAAATTTTAAGTCCGTATTTACTAGGGAACAAGAACAGAAAATCTAAAACCATTAATTAATGTTGGAAACGAGATTCTTCAGTATGAATATTAAGGATCTGAAAAGTTCAGCATTTGAAATTGCTGAGAAGAACAACCTTCCTCATAATTTTAATAAATACATCAGGATAGCTGGAAAATGGTAGATCGTTTGTTTCCGGAAACGCCATCAAAAGTAAACGATAATGTCGTCTGAGCCAACTTCTTCAGCAATTGGTAGGGGTTTTAACAAGGTTGCCGTTATTAAATTTTTTACATCCTGATTGAGGAAAGAGGCAAACACAATTACCCAGCTCATCGAATTTTCAATGTTGACGAGACTAAGCTCGCTAAAGTCCAGTCTAAAAGCTAAAAAGTTATTTATTTAAGGGGTAGATGACAGGTTGGGTCTCTCACCTCAGCTAAAAGAGAGGTTTTGTCTTCTTTGGCAATGTGTATGTCAGCTGGGGACATCTATATCCCACCTTTCATTATCTTTCCCCGGGTTCGGATGAAGGCCGTATTAATGGATGGAGCTCTTCCTGGGACTGCATTAACTTGCCACCCTACTGGATGGATGCAGACAAAGATTTTTGTACAAAGGCTTATGCTTTTTCTAATAAATGCTAGGCCCACAGAAGATGACCAATATTGTTGATATTAGATGGGCATAGCACTCATATAGAAAACATTTAGTTCATTGGGCTGGCCAGGACTAATCATACAGCTGTGGCGTGCATACCACCTCACTGCAGCCATAAACTGCAGCCCTTGGACGTTTCTTTCAAGGGGACTTTGAACACTTTTTACGTTCAATCTATCGAAAAGTTTTTAAGGAAAATTCCCCAGACGAACAGTGACGAAATTGCAGGTGAGTCATATTTTTGGGGAAGCCTACGTGAAGGCTGCTGTTCCACTCAATGCAGTGAATGGCTATAGAAAATGTGGCATTTAACCACTCAATGAACACATTTTCTCAAAAGAAGACTTTACTGCAGCAGAAGTAACGGGAATACCACTTCCACCAGCTGCCATGGTACCAGCAGTAAATACTATAGAGCCATCAGCCATTATAGGACTGCCGCTCCTTCATTGCAAGCTGGATAGTCGAGCAGTAATATCTCCGTCCTAGATAAAACTTGTGATCCACAACTAGGGTCATAATTTAACATCCGCTGTGCCTCGTGTATCTGAAGCAAAACGTAAAAGAAATGCGTGGAAGAAAGTTTATGCATCTTTGTTGTAGGAAGTCCTCATAAAAATGATCTCTTAGCCAAGAAAGCTGATAAGGAAGCAAAAGAAAAGGCTATGAAACAGAAAATAGCTAAAGAAAAACAGAATGCTAAGACTATTAATAAAAATCCTAAGAAAAAAGCTAAGAAACCCCGGGTCAACACTGGTAAAAGAAACCTGTTTAAAGACATCGATGATGACTACGATTCAGAATATTTAGTTTGTTGCGAAAATTTTTCAGCTTCAACTTCCAATGAGCGTTGGATAAAGTGCCAAAGATGGGTTTGTGTGCCCATGATAGTATGCATTTGTCGGGGAAGAGGACAATGGGTATTGATGCGAAACTCGTAGATAACTCACTAAAAATGGCTTTCCTTTGAAGAAAAAAAAACACTTTTTTTTATAATATGTATTTTTGAAAAAAAAACCACATATTTTGTATTCAACATGCTTAAAATTTTATTTATTTACATTAAATATGTAAACATTTCCTTAAAATAATTTTTTCCTAATTTAAAACCCGTTTTCTCAATTTCTTTACCACTTTTCAGCTATGTGGCCATCATGGCCTACCTCTATGGGCATAATGGCCACTTAGATAAATTTTTTTTAAATTGATTATTTTTCCAAACACCACAAAAAAATTCCTACCTGCATTAGGATGGTTTATGTGTATATTCTATGACTTTGAAGTTTCTGTATCGTTTGAAAGTCAATTTAAAACTTCAGAAACTTTAGCCTATCCGTTATGCCCACCCTTCCCCTACTATATTTTTATTATTTATATAAGGGCCTCAAAAATAGTAATAGTAGATTAAAACTTTCCAAAATCATTATGAAAACTTATTTTTAGTTATAATAAAATTAAAAAATACCAAATATGTAAAAGGATAACCCCACAATGACTGTAAAGGTTGGACAGTTTAGAATTTTAAATAGGGAACAGTAAATGGCTAATATAAAAAAAAGTCTTCTCGATACGTTAGTAAATTAGGATTTATTATAGGCAGGTGAGAAAAATAAAAAAAATAATAATAAAAAAGATGATCTGAAATGTGATTCATCAGCATTGTGTTGACAAAACCAAAAATTACAGGATACATTAGTGCTTAAATAGCAGCGACAGAGCTATCAAAAAAAAAAATTGGCTACATATCTCGGTGAACCGTAATGTTCTTTGAAAAACCACGATAATTATTGTTCATTATGCTACTGTAAAAGAGAATATTATCAATGTATGATCTTTTGTGAAATATAATGCCCTTCCATCCAAAATATTTATGTAACAATGTATGTTAGATCGCTTATATTATTTTATGTCCCTGCTTGGTTAAGTATTGCCTTATTAATGGGATGCATTTATTTGAGCACCCATTTTGTGAACATGGTAATATATCTTCTCTAATATTTAAATTATTTTAATTTATTAAATAACATTAGTGTTTTGTGATTGCCGCAGTTATCTGAATATAATACAAAGAAAAAATATGAAAAAGTGGGCATCTGGATAATGAACCTTTAATATAGTTTTTGTGCGGCTTAACCGTGTGAAGAACGGGTCTAACTGCTAGTCTCCTTATACGAGTATGTTAGCTCTAGCCAACGGTTTTGCACATATTATATTTACCATGAAGTTGTGTGCATACGGCAACATAGATTCTATGATAAGATAAGGATATGTGCAAGGGCGAAGAAGGCTAATTTTATTCAAGTATTAGAAGAAGGGTCTAAGGGAGAGTAAGAAAGCTTAAAAGAGCGATAAAATAAATAGAAAAAACATGCTGCAAAATGTGATTAGTTTCATTAGAGGAAGGAAAGATAAAATTAATATTTTCCCCGTACAAAAAGCACTTTTTACAGTTTTATCAATATGAAAATTGTTGTTAAAATCAAATTGGCATATTAACCTAAACTATTTACTACTCTCAACCACCCGTGGAAGGCTTTGAGAGACTTAGTCTCTTAGTATAGTCTGACGCAACGTCCTTGCTAAAATGATACCTTTCTCATCTTTAACTCATTAGTATAAATAAATATGTGAACATCCCGAACATTTAGTAAGACGAGCAATAGGGGAAAAATTGTTTTTAAACTTTTTAAATACACAGTTCCTTAAAGAAATACAAAATTTGTTTGGAAACTTGTCAGTAGGTTACTTGTGTATTTTACTATTCCCAGAGGCTTCCTACAGGAATTACGTCATATATTGTTTAAATTGCTCACCTTGAAATGGTCGTGCATTCCAAAACGCACATGCACTCACAGAATTGAAAGTGAAGCACAACATCCTAACGTGCTTACAATCATTGTCGCCAAACAGCCAGCCCATAACGATGTTGAAATACCTTCACAGGAAGAGGAACTAAGAAACAATCACATTTGTTAAAATCGCCATGTCCTTCGTGTAGAAATTCAATGTGTTTTCAAACATTGAGTGTGACAGAATGCCCTATAATAATAAGTTGAGGACTTATTTCAATCAATCATTCTTCAGGGATTTAATGATTCGTTTCATAATGGTGCTGTCCAACATATTATATTAATCGGTAGCTAATCTGAATTGTAATTCTAATAATCTTATTCTTTGAGGCTTAGAATTTAATACTCGTATATTCGGTTGGATACCTTTTATTTATAAATAAATTAAGAGATTGTGGTTGACTACAGTGGCAATATCACTTTTTTGGTGCTGACTGACAGCTATGAAAAGTTACCAGACCAAATTCTTATCCATACGCTGAACCATATGATCTGCAAAAACATATATTAAGCAGCTGTCACTTTTGACCGTAAAAATTTAGGTCTATACAAGAAACATATCTGACAGTTTTATTTATTGTTTATTTTTAATTTATTGTTGATCTTGATATGTTGATGTTAGTCCTATTATTAATTATTATTTTTTTCAAACAGTTTTTAAAATAAAATTTCTCCTTGATTATTCTTTAATGTTTTATATAATTTGTATGTAGACCTTTCTGGTTTTAGGTTAGAGTTTTCACCTCAGGATCCGATGATCGGGGGATCAAACCCAATTGATGTTGAAGGATTTTGCTTGACTTATAGAAATGTGTGACACAACTTATTCCAGAGGGGGAGTAAAGCAATCAGTACCATGTCGACCGTGGCATGTAAAAGAACACTGGAAATTATATAAAAATTGCTTTCCAGCAAACTTAATTGTCTTTGTCGTGCTCACTCATATAAATTGAGTGTGGAAGGCAACGAGGAATCACCACGATTCCTGAAATCGAATATATTCTTGGATTTCCACCAGATGTAGCAGGCAGCACTAACCAGACGAAAGGCTAAGTGTATGCTCAGATCCAGATGGATATAAATAACATCAAACCATATTTCAGGTTGTAGACTAAAAAAGAATATGTTTTGTAAATGATTCAATAAAAACAGTTTTTTTTTTCTTATTTTATTCTCAATATATACATATGAGCAAATATAGTATTAGGACTAAAAACACTTTAATTAAAAATCTTCCAACCATGAAATTTATTTGATAAATTTAATTTTCAACATTTTACACTCCAACCTTGTATTTATACTTATTTTTAAGGTTTTTTTTATGTTATATAAACTGTACATATTATTCCTAATTCTAAAAAATATGTACAGTTTTTAATCCAAATTAAATGTGTCAATCCTTACAAAATTACATGAATATTCTTTAATGTTCTCATAATTTTGACTATCTAAAAAATTACACCTTTTTCAACCCTATCTTATCTTACAAGGTTCCTTACATGTATTTTTAGAATGTTCTATTAAGTATTTTTAATATCCCAATTGTAATATATAGTAGCATATGGAGTAATATGACATTATCACTTGAAGAAATAGATGTAAATAATGTTTTATTCACTTTACATTTTGAGTCTAGTTCATTGCCATTTGTTACAATATCGAGAATATATCAACATCTTTTATTTATATCTTACAAACCATCCAGGTTATCCACAAATGTATAAAAGAGGGCTAGACATGAGGAATTTAGCATTTAAAGGTAATGTACTTGCACTTGTGTGGAAAATGAGAGAGTGAGTTTGGAAATCACATAAAATACGATACTCACTCACTAGTTAGTATTCTCATTGGTGCGGGTTTTAAAAGGTTATAATTATATTATATAAAAATATGAGATATTATATAAATTAGGCTATATCCATTGGAAAACTAGTTTCAATATATCCATTACTCAAATCGAATCAACTATCAAGAAAAATAAAAGTACAGTTGTACAAATCCCTGATCCGCTCAGCCATCCTCTATGGTTGCCAGGTTTGGGGGTCTGCAGCGAAAGGGCACATCAAATTACTTCAAACTACACAAAATAAAATTTTGAAAACCATCCTCGGCATTGGGAGGAGGTCGTCAACCGATATGGTGCACACTATGTGCAAGATCAACACCATAAGTGAAGAAATCCAAGTCATCAATGAAAGATTTTACAAAAAATGTCAGGAAAGTGAAAATCCCGTCATCAGAGTACTTGGGTCATACAACCTCCAAGAGAAAACCATGTATAAAAGACCAAGAACAAAATAAGGAAACCTATCCCAAATTCAACCCTTTATCCCTCACACCCGCACTAATGTCATTTTCTTTTACAGGTTCGACATTTCATTATCATCCAAACATCTCATTCCACAAGATAATACAAGTTTCCTACTTACAGGTTCATACTCCATTAATTCACCATCCACCTCATAAGGACTCAACAAAACACGAAGAAAGACTCGTCAATACCTGCAAGCCCTTGCGGCCTCTCAATGACCGCAAGAAAGCAGCAGGTAAGGACGAGGACTAACACAAACACAATGGAGATTTACAAATGTAAATTTGAACAGACACGCAAACAAACAGACATGTAACAGAGGTAACACAATACAAAGATGAGAAAAAGATAAGCAATTATTTCGGCACTCAAAATCAATCAAGCCTCTCTCGAACTGGTGACACTTATTAATAGTGTTAGCATAAGAGAGGGTCGACAAGGTAAAAAAAAAAAAAAAAAAAAAAAAAAAAATTAGGCTATATCTAATCTAGTTGGTTTACCCGTACTCCCAAAAGGGAATATATAAATTTGCATTGTTATTTTTAGTGAATAAAATTCTCTCATGCCCTGCTGAAACATTACGAGGCTTAGCGTGAGAGTTTACTAGACCACCTCATCACCGGTGATGTATCACCCTTAGGGTACGGCCAGACTGAGCGTGCGAGCGCGCGAGCAACTAAAATATAAAATAGAACACACTGGTTGTAATGGGAGGTGGCCACACTGGAGCGAGCGAGCGCGCTTGAAAGATATAACTGGTTCTACTTTTCAAGCGCGTGCGCTCTACCCGTTACAGTCTAATTTACAGGCGCTAGGCAATATTATTGTATGTTGGTTCATTGAGTGCTAGGGAACCTTCTCATTTTGAAATGATATTTGACTTTTTTCTATCAGTGATAAGTTTAACACACTTGCTATTAATGGCCTAATTTAATTGGTAAGACCATAAATAATATAATGTATATATGTAAACCCGATATGTTAAAATAATTCAATATTATAATTAAAGTAGGCCTTTACAAATAAGAATCACCATTAGTTTGGAGAGAGTATAAAAAAACCAAAACAATAAATAAGTTTTAAAAATCACCTTCAGTTCACTGAGCCAAGATTCGAACCTTTGCCTCCTAGTCAAAAGCTATCGAGTGCAACGCACCATTCCGCCACTGGTGCGGCTAATCTGATTTTAAAACACTTCAGTACAGTACCTTACACATTTCTCAATTTATTAATTGGATGCACTCCTACATTTTTCTCTTTTATAAATACATAATATTTTCTGTAAGAATTTTTGAAGATCAGAGATGTACCAAGTGTCTTTGACAGAAACATCTTCTCTAATGAACTAGGGTCTGCTGATCACGCGCTCGCTCGCTCGCACGCTTGTCAGTCTGGTCGAACCCTTACAAGCAGTAATCTAAACGAAGTCCATGGAGTGGGGTTAATAATAAACACGAAGCTACCTTGAACGGATACATACAGCCTTTTGCGAATGACACATGTTTGTACTACGAAGAGGAAAACTTATAAGATTTACTAAATAATGCTTATGCTGACATCCCTGCCTTGCTTGACTGGATCTATATGAACACTTTCTTGACTGCTGCAGAACTGATATGTCTGAGTAAAAAATAACTATTTTCAAACATTAGCCTTTAAAGGAATACCGTTGCAGCAGGCATAACTGATATTTCAGGTAATATCAAAGAACAAGTTGTAAAGAGAACTGTAAGTTTTATTGCTGTTTCTACAGCCATTGACGAAAGTACAGATATAAAGATGTGGCACTTCTGGCGGTTTTTCTTCGTCACATGGACACAAAATTAAGTATAACCCAAGAACTTCCAGAAATAATTGTCTTAAATACACTACCATAGAAGAAGGCAAATTTTTCTTTAGAAAAAGTGATAAATGGTCAAATATTTGATAGGAAAAATAATATCTACCCTACTACTGACAGTGCTACTTCTATAGTGGTGGGTTAAAAAAACGACGTGGCTGCGAAATTAAAAGAGAAACTAGTGATGTTGAGGCTGCCATCTGAACATTTTGTAGCATCAGATTGTTTCTTTCACAATGTAGATTTGTGCACAAAATCATTAGAAATGGACCACTTGATGAAAGCAGTTGTACAAACTGTCGATTTTATTCATGCTTACCTTGTAATCACCGTTAGTTTGCCTCTTTTTTAAAGAAATTGTTGAAGATTATACAGAAGTACCTTATCATTCCAAAGATAGGTGATTGAGTCAGGGCACAGTCTTAAAACTTTTTTTTTTAACTGAAGGATATTATTGAAATATTTATGGCTGGAAAAAACAATTTTATCTATGAATTTAATGACAAGTCTTGGGAGATATTTTTAACTGTTTTATTTGGTATTACACAGCATCATAATTCACTTGCTATTCAACTTCAGGGAAAGGACCAGATCATCACACATTTATTTGACTATGTTAGAGCGTTCCAAGCCAAAAATAGAGTTTGCGAATACCAGCTTGACAACACAATCTTTGTTCACTCCACTCAAATCAAATGTGTAAACCTATAACTATACGTACAACTTCAATAATTATGTCACACTAATTTAAGCTCTCCAAAAATAGTTCGAAGACTGATTAAATTATTCCCAACAGGATAAAATTGTTTTAATTATTCTCAGCTCCATTTAAACTGATGTAGAAAGTATTAAGGAAGAAATAGAACTTGAATTTATAGATTTTCAGTTTAGTACTATTCTTCAAGACATATTTATGAAAATGTCCTTACCAGAATTTTACTTGAAATATTTGGGTGATAATTGTTCCACAATCAAAATGAACGCGCTAGAATACTATCAATAGTAGGAAGTGTACAGATTTGTAGTCAGTTTTATTTCCTTTTATTACTAAATAAATTCAAGCTGGGAAGTCATCTTACATATGAACATTTACAAAGTACAATGAGGATTGTTTCAAGTCAAAATATTTCTCCAGATTTTGACAATTTATTAAGTAATAATAAGTTCCAGATTTTCAACAAACATATTTGATCAATTTATATCCTGACATTTCTTTTAAATGAAAAATATTGGAATTTTGGACTAAGTTTCTTATTACTGTCTTTATCATGGCTATTTTGTTTTTTATTTAGTAATTAATTAAAATAATGTAAATTTATAGTTAATAAAAAATTCTTGTATATTTTGCATGATAAGTAAAAAAAATTCTTGTATATATCAGTTTATTTTAAATTGAAAAAGGGGTCAAGGATAAACAAAAGTAGGCCTAACCATATTCATTCTGTATAAGAAATTAAAATGATTTTTTATAATAAATAAATATCCCATGTACGGCTCCAAATGCCTTCTTGAAGATATATTTTGTCCCTCACACTTGTTTGAGTTTGGGACCAATCGATTTAAAAATCAACCACTTCTAACAAACAAATAATCAAAATAAATATTAAAGTAATTAAAAATTATCTTATCTATAAAATATAAAGCTTAATATTTGAATATATAGTTTATGCCTTTTAAAAATCATGCATAATGATATAATAAAGAATATTTTAGGGAGTCTAAATGTTATGAAATACGATTGTAGTTTGTGTATTATTTTCTATGAAAAAAGCTATACTCCTAGACCGTGGATGTGCCTATAACCTGTGCTCATGATACTTTAACTACTCTTTTGAAGTACTTCACCTTTCAAAACCTAATATTATTATTTGAGGGAGTTTAAATACTATGCAATTAACTTATTACAGCTCCACTCCTACAGAAATTACATCAGACCACCCACCATTTAGCTATATAAAAGGATTCCATTGAGTGAAAGGTACGAAAAAACAACACATAAACAACGAGAAATTCTTTCTTGATTTCATGTGTTCAAGGACCTGTTTTTAAAAGAAAACATCAGTAAGATTAGGCCACTTTTATCTGACGATAAATGTTGATTTTTCGTTGTGTTTTTTATTAATAAAACTAAGGCAATAAACTATGTGCTAGTTAAAGACGTCTGAAATGGTCCGTTATTTGCACTCAAGTAGGAAATTCCTCTTTCAGAATTAGTGCTATTAAAACCATTTTCTAAAATAAAATCAGTTAAACAAAATCTTATATTAATATTATATTATATACAATGTTAACAAAGAGAATAACGCAATGTGGATCAATCTATTTTCAGCAAGTACAATCACAATTGGAATAATTTTATATGTAGATCCTAATAAAATGTATTTCAAATACTTCCAATTTTATAGTTTCAATTTATTTTAAATTCATTCCACTTTCATATTTAAATTGTTTACATAAAAATGTATCAAATGTGTTTAACATTCGAATTATGTTATTTATACATTTGAAATTATGTTATTTATGTTACATATTTCAGGGACATTTGATTAGTTGTTTTAATATAATACACAATTATAGGGAACACAACAAACAATTGTCATACATATAAATATTTCATTCTAGAGCCAGATATATGAATACCTTTCTATTATTTTGACTATATACAAACATATTAAATTGTGAATTGTGAACTCTGAATTGTAAGATTGTAATCTTGAAGGATTCAATATATTTACACAATATTACGATAAAATTTAGTACTATTTCCATTTATTTATATTGTTGTTTTATGGGTTAGTGTTATTTTGGAAAAATTATATCTGCACATCACATAAATAAGTATAAATATATGAACGTGTATTCTAAATTTCTATTACTTCAAAAAAATATTTTATATCCTGATTGGATTGTATCTTCACACACAGATACAAATATTTAAAATTTTGATAAAATGGGAGGGGATTGTGAGGAAGGTTGGTTGTAAAGGGGGGGGGGGGTAAGCGTAGAGGTATTAAAAATAATGAGGGAAGAGGAGAAAGAATAGAAACCCCTCATATTTTAAACAATCTGGTAGAAATATGTGGAATCTTGCTTCATACCGATGGTCTTATGACAGCAAAAGCAAATGAAAATTTCAGCTCCAGCCGTAACACAATACATTGGACAACTTAATGACTCATATGACAAATTATAGTGCTTGGCAAAATATTACTATATTTCTTAGATAGTAAAATAAGAATTTACAGTTCAATAATTTAAGAATACCATTTATTTATTTTTCATTTAAAGTCTTTAAGAGGTGCAATATTAATTTGATTTAATATGGTAGTATTTGTAATGGCTAGTATTATTTTGGGGGAGAAGAGGAGGTGGTGAAGGAATACTCGCAATGATCTTTGTTACTCTACTAATTATATATAACCTATTTAGGGTTATTTTTAATTAAAACTTTTCTGAAAAAATTTAACAAACGTGAAATAATCTCTAGATTTTGATTCAATGATTTCAAATAATTACAGTTCAAGGGCTATAAAGGACAATCTTGCTATTTTTGGCTTATGTTTTTAAAATGTCAATCATCAGTAGACCACTCATAAATGACATTTATCCCCACAATTATTATAGAGGTTTATTTGTCATGTCAAACGACCCTGATATATCCATTTAGAATCAAGTAGTAAGGGCATTTATTAAAATATACGAAGTTTTTGCAAGATCAGTCATCAATAAAATACCCATAAATGAGTTTTACTCTCATGAAAACTATACAATGTTCGCTCTCATGTCAAACATTACCAAGTTACTCATGTGGAACCAAATCTTTAAAACCATTTGTAAAATATTTCCAGGTATTAAAAAATCATTCTTCAGTTAGCTACCCCAAATGAATTTTTATTCAAAAAATAACTAATTATGTCGTAACACTCTACTTGCCATACCACATAAGCTCCATATATACAATTTGAACTAAATCGTTTGAGCTATTTTAAAATATTTTGAATTTTCAAAAATTTACCTTCATTATACTACCATTCAACGAATTTTTGCTAGAACCAACTTGTAAAAATTTATAATTTTAAAAATAACTCATCAGTATACTACCCTAAGTTTGAGGACTAGGGTTAAAATCAAAAGATCTTCCCTAGATGTAGCGCTATAAAATTAAACTATACAGTTTCAACAAAATTTATACAGCCATTTTGGATCCGTGGCCAGGGACAAACAGACATGTGAGCTGACAGAATGGTAAAATTCACTGTTTTGGGTTCGGTGTCACACAAAATTTCCCCATATTTAGAGTTCAAGTTTTTCCATGATTACAATTATTTCTCTGGATGTGAAAAAGTAGAAATAAATACTACGGTGTACTGCACGTATTTTTTTTTCTCTTTAACCTTAAAATATGTAAATTTATTAAAAACATGTAAAATTTGTGAATAGAAATAATATACACTGTTAGAGAAACACTCCACCAAATAGCATAAAAAGTAATAACATACGTTTCAGATATGTTTAGAAAAGAGGAGCATCTCTTTCCACCAAAGAACATATTATATTTCATATTTCTAAGCACCCCATAAAAATTGTATATGGTGCATATAGCTTTAACACTATTGGTTTATAAAATATATATTTAAGCTTAAAATATTTTAATTTTAACAGTACTAAAACCTTGCACTCACAAGTCATTTTGTATTTCAAATATATATAAGGATATAAGATCAAAATGGGAGATTTTAGCTTCCTTAAAGTGTCCATTTAAAGTAGTCTTCACAGGAAAAACGAGAATAATAGCTATACTCTTGTTAATGTTAAACAATTCCTGGATAAAAAATTAATAAAAATCATTGAAGAGAGCTGATTTAATAAATATGTTTATCTCTTTTTGCCTTCAGGAAACTTCCCTTAATTTTAAGGTTTGATATCTAATTTTCAAAACGCCTTGGGTGTACCTTATAAAAACTCTAGATGCCAAATTTTATCTTGATCATTAAAAGGGTTTCGGATCTTGTTCAAGAAATATGCAGGCAAAGAGACAAACAAATAGCATTGCGAAAACTACTTTACGGTTTCACGAAGTGATGAAACGTGGACATATATCAAAATCTTGAGATTGATTTTATTTTTACAATCACAATACTTTTCTATCTGAGGGTTTGAGACAAAATAAAAAGAGCATCACATTTCACCAAAGAGCATAGATAAAATAGCTTACACTTACGCTGTTAGAAAACCATTAAAAAAGAGGAATAGCTTCATCCACCAAAGAGAATAACAGATCATTTTCAAGACTTGAAATTATATATACTGGCTTATAACTCAGAAACTATTGATTTTATAATAATATTTTTTGAATAAAAGGGTTTAATATTTAATAGTACTACATCATTATATTGATAATTTATTTCGTTTTTCGAATTGTTGAGGAGAGATGAACCATATTGGAAATTTCTTCTAAAGTATAGTACCTTCAAAATAATTTTCATTGAAAAATGATATTCACCTTTTAGTTTTTAATGATAAACAGTGTCTTGATACAAAATTTAATGAAAATCGTTGAAGCTAATTTTGAGAATATCGAGTTTTTTTTAATGTTTGTACATCTGTAAGTTAACACTAATTTTAAGGTTAGGTATTTTATCAAAAGTGTTTTGTTTGATGGTCAAAACTCTCACTTTATACCATCAGTCTTTTGTTTAATAAATATAATTTAATTATTAGGTAATGAGAGCAAGGAAAATAAAAAAATAATTAAAGGATAAAAAAAATCTACAGAAAATAAAGATACAGATTCTGGGAAACTTCTGCTGGCTAGTTTGTGGAGTTATGTTTGTCTACATCATAGTCAACAAGTAACCAACCAAATAAACAACCTTACCGGTTAAATGAGCTGTTCCAGTTCACACATCTATACATACCTCAGCTAGGGTTGAGTGGTAGAGCACGAGAATATATACAACACCCTCCCAGAATGAACATAATTTTTACTATTATAGAAAAATAATTAGGCCTACTTAGAGGTTACAGGTATGTACAGGCACTTGTAAAAACAAGAAACACGATGATCTGTAAATAAGTAAAATAAAGTCAATATATTTAATATACTTGAAACAATAAAAAAAAAGAAAAACAGATTATTTTTTACGGTGATCAATCCTCCGGTATATTCAAATAAGTTTCCCTACCTATCGGGTTGACCAGAAAATTACAATTGTACCATACAGTATTATTTACACAAGTGCAGATTGATAGAGACATGATGGTATGGTTATGGTATGAGTTAAGTGACAAAGAAAAAAAACGTACATACATAAAATAAAGATAAAACACACAAATTGTACCTCACAATGTTATGGTTTGGGAAATAATGAGATGAGAGGTCCCACGTTTTCTGGTATACTTACAGGGCCCTAAATACTTCAAATAATTTAGTTTTTTTTAATAAATATAATAGGGGGTTGTTTAAATGCACCCAAAATATGGCTGGAATCGAATGAGTTGGTTTGAAGTCCTGGAAATGTATTGCGAGCTAGCTATTCACAGAGAAAGGAATGGTCTCATCATACAAATCTGTAGCTGAGGCATCCCACATTGCATAATAAGCCTGGCCCCAACGGACAGTGCCGGGTGGAATTTCTCCTCTGGTAAAGCTGATTCACACACATACAGTGATAGTTTTATTTTATTATAGGTAAATTCACTAATATAAAGTTCTTCTTTCTATAAAAATTACTCTGAGCTCCGCCACGGAAACTCCGCTCACCTCCGTCACTTTCACCCCAATGCCGCTCTCTTCTCAGGAATCCTCCCGCCTAGGCCACTTTGCCACACATCTTCTGAGAACTACACCAAAGTTGCCCAAAATTGGTGGCAAGATTTCCTCAAAAATATCTAATCTTGTAAAATAGTATTTTCATAACCCAATACCAAAATGTGAAAACACTTAAAATTAACAAAAACAAAATTTTAGTCCTTAAAACATGTTTTGCTCTCCTCCAGGTCCAAAAAAAACTACCCACCAGATAAATAAACAAAAAAGGGACAGAAAATGTATCTTCTCTTTCTATCTATCTCTCTAACATCTTGTGGTGAAACGCTTTCCTAGTATCACGCTCATGTGGCGGGTTCGTGAACTACTTAACTAATTAAGATAGATCCCACATAAGGTATTCTAATAATTGAAAATGAGCTGAAAAGAGAAACAACTATAGAAAATTTCTACAAAACAAAGTACGTTATAAAACAATTCAAATATTAATATAATGCTAGATTTAGGAAAAGTTTTTTTTTTCAAAGAAGTAAGCTACCCAAGGAATCACCTTAAATTTACCAAAGTGCTGGTAAGGCGGCCATTACTAACCTCCCACAAATATACATAACAAGTTTCTAAAAAGACTAATATAATTAAATTACGGCGGGTAATTTTTTTTTTTAATGTAGCTAGGGATTTTTTTTAAATCCTCACAGTATCTAACTCCAAAAAATCTCTGCAGAACCTTATGAAAGCTCAATATACCAAGTTTTAGCCCAATCGGTAAACTGGTTTTGGCTCTAGTCCGAGATAAAAACGGATATACAGAAAGACAAACGGCAACTAAAAACCACTGTTTCTGTTTCAAGGGATGATGAAACGTCAACATTTATAGTTAATTTATTTTTTTATTTTTTATAAGACGCTTTTATCAAAATGTTAAGATACCAATATAATTTTAGCAGCACGAAACTAAAACTTATTTTAAAGTCACAGCTAATGCGTGCCTATTCCACCCTTTAGCTTTAAATATAGTTTTCATGAGTTACATATTACCATAAAATAGTTATCAAATCATAAATAACGACTTAACTGATTCCTCTTTTAAACTTCGGTTGCTGCACCCATATTTTGTAGTAGATAACTCGAATAGCAGATTATATAAATATATATGCTTTAGTTAACAATTTTATTGCTTTTTTTTAACTGGTGTAAGAAACAAACTGAATAATTATTTTTTCTTGTCGGAGTCACTGATGGATAAATTGTTCTGTTATAAAATATATTTTATCTCAATTAGTGAATGTTCAAGATAATCCTTTTAGTGTATTTATTTAAGACATTGTAAATTATATATTGTTAGTTTGTAAAAGTACAGTTGATTCTTGGAAAGGAGCACTGCTAATAATTGAAGAAATATTAGTTTCACTAAGCGGTGTTTTTATTAAAATGATACATATTATTTGATAATTTGGAATAAATTTAAACATTGATCAATTATTTATAAAGGACAGAGACATAAAGGGTAGCTACGTAGAAAATAATATGAAATATAATGAAGATAAGATGGTAAAAATTAAAGAAATAATTTACTAGCGTGTCCAACTGGGAATATAAGCATGATCTTTCCGTCAGTGACTAAAGATCTCAATATGAGTACACTCATTTTAAAATAAGGGTTATTTTATACCATGAGCTATTATTATTTGCAGTATGGATTAGTAAAGTAGTAGAAATGAATATTTAGTTATAAGAAAAGATTATTGGAAAACAGTCCCTAAGGTAAGTGAAATGTGATTTACCTCTCCATCGCTGTCTTAAAGACGCCTTTGAAAACGGGACTAATGGTAAAACGCCTAGTTTTCAGACATAGAATTTACCATCCAGGGATAAGGCCACCTTCCAACAGGAGACTTTTTGGACTTCTTGCGAAGTCCCTTCCCTGTTGTTTTGATCCTTTTTTAGATCTTTCATGACAAGGGGTAGCTAGATTTGAGTCTATGAATTAAGATACGCTAAGTCTGATATCATTAATTCTTAAAGTTTCGTCTTTCTTTCACCCAAAAGATGTCATACACCTTAGAGTCCAATACCAAATTTACGCTCTATAGGACTTAATTTGTAAATCGCGTCCACCATCTTGTATCCTCCTCCATATTGGATTTTTAAGTTTTAGATTTTTCTCATAAAGATGGAATGCTCCATAGCATCCATACCATATTCCAGATACCTAGGGTATCTATCTATAGGTGGAATAAACAGCCCCGGAGGGAGAGACAAACACTGAATTGGTTTTATAGTTTACCAATTATTATTAACTAATATGTAACCGTTCAATTATGTTAACAATATTGTAGAGAGTGAAATATTCT
The DNA here is from genome assembly GCA_039000515.1 of Timema cristinae. Taxonomy (NCBI): domain Eukaryota; kingdom Metazoa; phylum Arthropoda; class Insecta; order Phasmatodea; family Timematidae; genus Timema; species Timema cristinae. The sequence continues at coordinate 43,597,976 of JBCFYV010000012.1, forward strand.
CCGTGGGATGTATTGGCTCACCATCTGGTTAGCATAATTAAACACCAGTAGTTTTCCAACCAACATAGGGCAGGCAGGGGACAGTACTTAATCCATAACTTAACGTAGGCTTGCTTTGTCCTATGTCATAATTAACGTGATACGAGTCACCAACCTCATTTACAAAATATAAAAATTACATATACTTTTGTATGTTAGCTAAAGACAAGGACTTGCACATTATGGTTATTTGTTTCATTTTTATATATTTTATATACCAATAATATTAAATAAGATTTAATATCTTTGTTATTCCTTTTTATTTTGGGATGGTTCAAAGTTTATTTTAAAGTAATTATCCTTTACTTTAAATTAATTAAGGTACAGATACAGATGTTACTATTGTGGACTAAAGATATAATAAGATGCAAGAAATTCACTATTCCACCATCTTTTTGAAATATAGTTATCTGGTAACTGAAAAAAAAGAAGATATAGATCAATTTTATATCGTGAATCGTGAAAATTATAAGATATTTTTTTATTCTACTTAAGGACTATTTAGAAATACAGTAGATATAATTTGAAAGCTAACAATTTTTATGTATTGTTATAATCATATACGATTAAATCATATACATAAATAAAATGGAGGGTTAAGAATTTAATGCATTATAATTAGCAGCACAAAATGATTACTTAAAATAAAATATTTTACATCATCCTGGATACAAAACGAATTAGATAAGCAAATGGGATGTGCTAGTAAAAAGTTCCCTCGAAGGATTTCCCAAATTGTTTTCATTCAAAAAATTTGGAGAATTTAAGAAACTAGTTTAATGTTTATGTCCATTCTTTTAAAAATGTTACTAACATTGGTCATCATTGTTATTCAAAGATTAATAATTTCATCAGAAAGAAAGTTTGTTTTAGTTTTATTTGTAGTGTTACTTAAGAGCACTAAAAAAAGGTAATACAACGAGTAAGAATACAATATAAACCAGAAGTTAAAGTAAGGTCTGATTGTATAATGTATCTTGCTTTGCATATTGCTACTATTCCGGGCTATCCATATATTTTAACCAATACGTTACGTGATCACGGGATAGTTGAGGGAGAATTTAAAGGAAGTTAACACGTATTTGCTTGGAGAGAGAGTAGAGAAACCCTTTGAAAAAATACCTGGAATTATAACCATGACAGCAACATAACCATAACCACGACCATAACCGGAGACTACACCAGACTCGACTGAGGCTTTATTCTACGTGTCCACCAATGCATATAAGCTATAAAATAAAGTTACGCCTAGATTTGTCAGACTCTAGTTACAACTCTGTCAGTTTTATTTATTTTTGAAGTGGAAGATATTTAGAAGAAAGTTTAAAATAAATTGCCAACGTTTCGGCAGGTCTCTAAAAAATGGGGAAAAATTAAGTCTGCTCATAAAAATGTAGAAGGTCAAATTAAAATAGAGTTGATTCAATATTGTAAAAGTATACGACACACAGTAAACAGAATGAATATAATGCAAATCAGTTAAATAGTTAACATTTATAACGGATCCCAAATTGAGCCTAGCTCAGAGCGATGTAAATAAATTATGCATACCAAAATATTTAAATGTGTTATAGGATCAAACATGTTTCGCTATCGATGTTAAAGATTGATTAATTCTGTAAATAAGATAACTTTTGTTTAAAATCAACGTAAACAAGACAAGGGAAAACCACAATAATTTAAATTCCATGAGCTATAAATTTAAAATGCAATCAATCCTAATAAGGTTAAATTTTAATTCGAGATAACATACTTACTATACGATTATAAATAACACCTTAAAATCGACAATGGCAAACAAATTGGTGTTGCACTTATGGGAAACAATAAAAATATATTTAAAATGCTTAGTCTCTTTATAATTTTATGTAACGAAGTAATCTACATGATTTAAAACTATCGCATGTTTTTAACATGAAAATGTAGCTTTATAAATTACACCATAATTTAAATGTGTTTAATAGAATATTAATACCCACATCGGTGGTCGCATGGTCTAGTGTGTCACTCTCAGGTTATACTGTATTTTTGGTGACGAGGATATCGGTGCTTTAATCTTGGGCAGGTGTATTGTGGGTTTCCACTTTCTTTGCATGAAAATTCTTGTACATAAACTCTAAAATGCTACTTTATGGTTATTTATTCCAAGATCTACACTGGACATCAAATTTGTTAAGTGACAATGTTGTTTTAGTTAAGCATTAGCTGCTTGGGAGTGTATCTCCTAGTGATAAGGCGGGGGAGGAGAGAGAAGAGATTCTGATAAATAGTGGTGAGTTTTATAGGAGGAAGAGGAAATTTTGTAAGATTTGTAACTTCTTTAATCTATCTTTCAAACGCTGGGCACAAATTTGGTGATAATCTAAATTGATAATGTAGCCAGTGAGCTGCCAAATTATCATGAGGGAGGATTGTTGTTGGGTGCGAGGAGGGCATTTCAGGAGGTCATTCCAAGGGGCACTTACCTTGGTCCTGATGAGACGGTCCTTGCAAGGAGAAAGGGGGTATGGAGTGATGTTGCAGATTTGAGTTGGGGGATATTCATGAGAAACCACTAGATGAAGACCTTATTATTGTAAAAACATTTTATTGTTATATCTCTTATATTGTAAACGTGCTTTTATATGGGTGTCACTGAAAATGTTTCTGTTTATTAATACTCTTTGATATCTATAAGTTGACTATAATGAGCTCGTTGTTAAAATTCCAGTTTATGTTAGTAATTGTATTCCATGTCATGTCTGAATAAATAAATGATTATCATATTTCGTACACCACTGTAACTCAATATGGAAGCATGAGCATGGTTCATGAGTGGAATAAGTATTAAATAAGTGTTTCTACCATTTCTTCTAGTCTTTATTTTTCGTTTTTATTGTTGATATTGAGTACGTGGATACTGCAGTGATTGCACCTGTCTGTGCATTTGGAAATACGCTACTGGACATGACAGTGAAATATCACGGAATTGAAAAACTGTGAAGTTCCTAAAACTGGAGCATTTGGAAACTTGGTACAAAAACTTATTACGTGACTTTAAAGGTTCGTATGAAGTTTGTGTTGTTAATGTCAAAAATTCTACATCATTAACCAATGGCGCAATCGTCACTGAGAAATTTACGTTTATCGTAACCATAAAGAAATGGGACAAGGTAGATCGAGCAGCGAGTCACGTTATAGTAAAAACTTTGGGATCCAAAGTGATGGCATTGCTGGTAACATGTGAATCTGCCAGATATTTATGGATCAAGCTACACGCACATATGAACAACAAACCAAGCAAGCAGTTCTTACTGTGCAAGCTGAGTTTGTCGGTGACCCACTTTCCAAGTTTGAAATATTAATGTTACGTATGCAGCAGTTAAACGTAAAGCTAGATGTGTCATTATTAATGGTAAAAATATTAGATATACTATTTCAGACAACTACGAAATTATTCAACGGGTGTGGTGGGAGGCCGGAGGACCAACAAACATTTTATAATTTAGTGCAAGTGCTGACATCTGACAAGAAGTGTCGCTAACAGAGAAAGGAAATTTTGAAAAGTTGGTAGTTCTGATGGCAGCCAGATACAAAATCCAAGGTAAGAGCGAGCCTGGTAAAAATTGTATTGGTCGTGATGACCAATAGGGAAAAATAGTTTGTGGAGCTGAGGCTGAAAAGAACACATAAATAAAGCTTAACTTTAAATGTTATTGCTCTGGTGATAAAGTTCGACGTATTTGTGCATAACAGAAGAAGAGCCAGGATGGTGGTCCGTTAACTGGTTGTTGCATTTATCAAGCTTTTATAAGTGAGGTTATGACTGCTGAACTTGATTTTGACGTGTGAATTGTTGACTCTGGTGCTACCAATCATATGCCGTATCACCGTTAGTGGTTTTAATTATTTTAACGCTTCACAACACCAGTAAAACTAAAGTTGATGATGAATCTACGATGTTGGCAATTGGTAAATGAAGGATCAAGTTTGAGGCAATTTTACACGGGAAATGGCTACCATACTACATGAAAAATACTCTGTATGTGATGAATGTACGAATAAATATGTTTTTTTTTAATATTTACACTTGACAAAGAGATGAAATTCTATTAATCCAGGACTGGGTGTGAATTTATAAAAGGTAGTCTTGTTAAGGTACGTGCCTTTAGGGTTGGTAAAATGTTCAAAATCGAAATCCTTTTGAAGAAATCAGAAACGACACCGTGTGAAGGTGAAGCAAACCTTACATCAACGGACAAGTTGCAAATCTGGCATGAGCGGTTGGGCCATCAAAACAAACAAACGTCGTGTAGACTAGAGAAAATTTGTAAACAACATGGAATTGAACTTATGATGGATTATGCATCTGTGGGGCATGTGTTGAGAGGAAGCAGCACCGAAACAGTTCCCAATCACTTCAACAAAGTGCCAAAAAATTGATGAAGATATTCACGCAGCTCTATGTGGGCCTATGAATTGTGAGTCATTGGTCAGTGTAGGGTATTTTGAAAGCTTCACATTTGGCTATTCTTGGTTTCAAATGATCTAATTTATTAAAGAAAAATCGGAGACTGTGTACAATATAATTGACATGGTAAAAATTTCTTAGAATCATTAGGGGCTTGCAGTAAAAGATTCCAGTATGACAGCGGAAAGAAGTTTGATAATATTAATATGCGAAAACTCCTAGAACTTAAAGGTGTGAAGCTTGCTATAGCAAAAACATATGTGTCAGAGCTGAATGGCTGGACTGAACGTACACATATAACAGTAGTCAAGCTTTCTTGTAAAATGCTTTTGGTGAAAAAAATTCTAAAACTAATATGGGTTGAGCCGATGAATACTACTCTCTCTGTTATTAATATAATAATACCTAGTATTATTGATGGGAAGACACCTTATGAAATATTTACGGGAACGACTGAACATTTTTACTAACTTCGTGTATTTGATATAAATTGTTATGTGCATGTGCCAGTAGAAAAGTGGAAGAAGCAAGGATGCTAACGGAAAGCAAGAAAGTGTTCGTTGGATATTCAGGTGGTGTGGTTGGTTATCACATCTGGATTAAGTCTGAAAAGCACGCAACTGAAGCAGAAACGTCATGTTTCAGCCGGAGGAAGTTAGTGAGATGTTGGCTTTATTTCCAGTGGACTTAATACAACTCAGAAGTTGAGAAAAGGTGTCTGTTCCAAGTTTGAATGATACCCCACATAAATTGACAAAACTGTCGTTGCTAGACCAACAAACATAAAACAACCTGAGCGCCTTTTTGAAGTGTTGCTATTTGAAGTACATGAGCCAAGAAAGTGTTCTAAGGCATCAAAGTCTGCAGAACACTTACATTGGAAGCAGCGTACGAAGAATAAATGAAATCGCTAGAGGAAAATTCAACATTGACATTAATCGAATCACAGGTGGGTCTCAAGACATTTTTTTATCGCTGGATGTGTCGGGTTGTGCCCAAACTTCTCGTGGACAATTTTACCACTCGTGGAGACAGCTCAAGTCCGTACTTGTTGACTTGTTGCACCAGTACCGTTAATTAGAAGTTCGTGACCCCAGAATTGGGGCGTGGCACAACTAGGTGTTATTTAAGGAGGTTTGCATGTAAAAAGAACGTAAGATATTGCCACCTAAATATTTATTCAGAGTGTTAACAAAAAAAACATGGTTGATCAGGGTGCACAATAAACGTGAAATGGAAACCTCTTTTCAATGCTCACGCATATGCGCAACCAAATACATCAATAAATGAACGCCATAACAAAGATTTAACTATAACTGGGTCGAGAATCCCTTCAATAACTAATTAGTTCATTCTCTTTAGAGTTCACAAATCATTAAAAATCTACGCATATTTTCGTGCACGTGCGTGTGCACAATTTAACAAGTTGCTCTTGCCCTGACCATGTTTTAGCCAACGTGCTCTAAGATAGCTCCAAGGTGGAAGTTCACGACCAACTCGAAACCAGAACGTCCGAGCTCATTATGACCATGCGCAGTCAGTTGTCTGCTCAGGAACAAAAGAAAATCAGTGCCGAGCACACACATACAAAGTGTAACTGTGGATTCACACGTTCGCCAAAAAACTAGCATAGAACAGAAACAAGGTCATGTGACGTGCTCTAAGCCAATCACAATATTTCCCCTTAATCGGCGCGAGATGTTCTGCTAAAGTTCAACTATTTTCTACTTTGTCCGCTCTGCTCAAGATGTTAGGCACTGGAGAAACAATAAAATCTCAGAACCAACCATCTTAAATAAGTGCGCATGAGCATTTGACAATGCATGCGTTCTACAGCAAGAAGCCAGCAGGCAGCTTCGTTGGCCTTTGTGAGGAGATTTGAAATAACGCGTTAATGTAAAGCGTATGTATCGATGTATTGGATTCTGCCATGACACAGTGACTATTCCATTAGATCAATCAATTGAAAACTGTGACTGTGCTTCTAGTGGATAATGCAAGTGCTATAAGAGTGGTCTAGAGCACTGAATTTTTGTTCTGTATTTTATAAAAAAAAACACAAATATTGTAAATAGTGGATAAGACAACACGTAGAAGAAATATACCCATCTCCGTGAGGAGTGATTGTAGGCATGATGGTGTTCTTCGTATCGCATTTAAGCCTCTGAGCCATCCTGCTACTCTTCCATTTCAAACACTCTCCTCTTCTCCCGAGGGGAGATCTCCACCCCTCCAACCAAAGGTACTACCCTTTCCATTCTTAAGGGGTGATTCAAGAACACATATTATTTCAAGGTCATAATTGATTGAGGCTATACTTAAGTCAGGACTTGTCTATCATCCCCCGACCAAGAATCATCTTGTCGACCGGAATTGGACTTTACCCACCCCGAACCGACTTTACAAACATGTAAGCTTCAAAGGACCATTGGTGAGGTTACAAACCTAAGAGATTATTCATAAATAGTTTAAGCCACGATGACAACTACTCAATTGAAAAACTTTCCAATTTTCATAAACATGGTATCCTCAAATTACAATATTTGACACTCGATTATATCGAAAGCCTGAATACATTTATATATTTGAGGAGGAATGGACTTAGATCAAGTATACACTTTTTAAGCGATGTGTAGTTGGCCTGCTACCGTTATGCCCTTTATCGATTAATACTTAAATATTAAACGTGCAATTTAAATATTTGATTACAAACAACCCTATCGATCCACACGCATACATTATAAACAAATAAATAATAGATTAAGACGATTAATACATATTCAACCATGAATTTCGTATGGGCATACAGCTCCATTGATTCTTATAAGTACTTTATAAACATTTATACGAATAAACGACTAACATTAAGAATATACGTCTAATCAATAATCTCTTAAGAAAATTCATCCTTATTTCCCTTTATGGATAAAATATAAGCACTTAAAGAGATTAATAATTGTTGCTCTTTAATCAACATTTATTTTATTTCTTCATCCAAATACCTTGAAAGAAATTCACCAGGAAATTTTAAAATTGTTTATCATTGGTGTTACACAGCTACAGGAACTACTCGACCTTGAGAGAAAGCTAAATCCTTGCTTGCCCTTAGTTCCTCCCTCTCTTGATAAATCCCTGTATAAATAGTTTGGAGATAATTTTATATTTATCATTCATACACTATGCTGGATATATTAAAGCACAGGCTGGAAGTGGTTACCAATATCCTGATAGAGGATATGAGGTTAATCTACCATACAAGTGGAGAGGAAAAAATATATATGGAGAGTTGTGATGGCTGCATTCATTACCTAGGACTATCATATCCTGCAATTTGGGAGTATCCCAGCGTGAGGATAAGTATACAGAAGATTGATAAATATTCAAATTAATAAAAAAACTAATTATTTTAGATAAGACCTCAAAGCTATGGAATAAGCTTTAAATCACGTAAAAGACATCTATAACTTAACTGTAGAGACAGCACCATACATTGATTCATATCAAGACATCGAAATACTCGAGAGATAATTTGTCCTGGATTAACAGAGCGCAGAAGATAGCTCGACTTGTCGTAGGAATCATGTTGGGTCTTCGTGGTCATATATATATATATATATATATATATATATATATAAAAGAGGATGGTCTTAAGATAGGTGAAGACTTGTATCTTTGTATACTTGAAGATAATGCCTAGTCTGCTACAGCAACTCTTGAAACTTGAGCCCAAACGGATTTTAACAAATCAAGTTTTTAAGAGAACATTGTGTATTTTGCCACATGAACTAAACTCCTCATATAATCTGGCTTACCGTTAAAATAAAGATCAAGCTTTCAATCATTTGACTACAACTAGTTTATTTTTATCTTTATGATTTCCCCACTCTCCCTTCACGAAAATGCGAGTGCACTTACAACTTAAATTATACCTGCCCCATACTCATTCAATCACTGTATATAGAATGTGTGTGTGTCTGTTGATTGGTATGCTATGAAGGTAACAAAAAATGTATCTCAATTTTCTGGAATATAATTTAAGTTCTAACGCTTACATCTGAAAAATAAATTAGTTTAAGATACATAATATGTCAGCATATGCAAGCATTCATGAGGTTTATTAACCTTCAACGCAGCCCAGGCCAAAGCATTTAAATAACATATCACAGAAAACTTTGATCCAATCCATGCTTGGATGGATTTTAGTATTTATTATGTAATAAATTATAACAAGATAGTATCCACTTGAATATCATTTTAAAAGCTGTAACAGGCGTTATCAATAATATTAACCAGATTTTAGAAAAAAAACATTAGCGTGTTTCTTAGAATAATAATTCTACTGTCCTAGGCTCTCAAAAATATATCTTTCAATAAAGAGGATTAGCAAGAGAATTAATGATTATGAAAACTTATATTTTAATCAATTATTTATTCTAAGTATTAAGAGGAAACTGCCGATTTATTATAATCAGCACGTGGCTTAAGAAACTAGCGTAAATATAGAACTGACACAATGGGTTGCACCTCAAGCGTTTCTTCATCATTGTGAAAGTGTAAATCCTAACTTCTCTAATTGTAAATATCTCAGTCTTACTGGAAATGGAACGGTGGATCCCCAGCTTAATCGACAAACATGCTACCGACTGAGCTAGGCTGACGGACACAAAAGAAACAATAATATTTAGCACATTAAAATTTACATTAAATCTATTAACATTATTTATTATAGTTTAAAAAATCTCTTAATTGTTTTAAGGACGCCATAGTAGATTATCAGATACTTTTTTCAAAACCTTTAATAAAATCAATAATTAAAACAGTATCTCATTACAATATTTCAATAATTTAAATGATAAAATTCTGTTCCACGGAGATATTAAATTGGTCAAGCCACTATCGAAATAATGACAATTCCAGAAATATTTAATAGGACTTTCTAAAATATATTCTAATATAATTTAAGTAAGATTAAAGTAATTAAATTATTATAAGTTATTCTAAGTAATTAACTATATTTATTAATGAATCCTATTTGAATATTTCTGTGGTTTCATAACTGCTGCCATTATGGCACATCCATTCTTGGAAGAGGTTTATTTGGCTTACAGTGAACAATTAATATTAAGTAAAGCAAAGGTGTGTTTTATTCACTACACTGCTAATACTAGTAATATATTTTTAAAATTTGTCATGTTATTGTGGCTGTGTTTCACATAGTTATAAAGTATCTAACGATCCCATATGTCTATACTAAATCATCACCTAAAATAAGAAGTGATCTGTGACCCTAACAACAGGTTAAACATGGATAGCTAAACAGCAACAGTATTGGCACAGTAAATTAAAAAAAGCAGAACTATATTTTCAATGAAAGATGTAATTTTTTTAATCAGATATTCATAAAATATGTATTAATAAAGGATAGTCCATAGGCCTACACACTATTAGTAATAATATATATATTTGAATATGTAGTTTAAGAGCAGAATATAAATAGGGTGAAACTTCGTTTAGAGTAGTGGTAATCAACTTGGGGTATGCGTAGCCCTGGGGATAATTGAAAATATTTTAGAGCCAAGTAAATTTTAAAAATATATATCACCTTGGATGCATTTATTTTGTATAAAGATTATAAAATATGTATAAATTGAATTGTGCAATAAAAACTTTGGGGGTTAAAAGATGAAGATAAATGAATATAATAAAAAAAACTATATTAACAAAGTTTAAACCTATTGGACATAAATAATGAGTTAATTCACCTATTAATATATATTTTACTATTTTTATTAAGAGCATTACAGTTAAATACATTTAATAAATATGTTGTTTCAACAAAATTTAAATAATTTTAAATTACATTTTAAAAAAATCTTCTCGAATGAAAATATACTTTTTAGTCCAATACATTGCGTTCAGAAGAAATTGTCCACTTCAAAAATGAGAGGAATTAATTTGGGTGAACTTTGTTTATGCGATTCAAAACTATTATTTTGATTCAGAAGAAGGCAATAATTAATTTATCTCTGAAATAAGTTAAGTGTATAAATTTGTAGTTGTAATGATCTTGCATAAAAATGGCTATGTTTCAAGAGTATGCTCATAAAACATTTTTTTTTAAGTTAAGTTTTTGATCTCGTTCCTATAATAACGCAAGGCTTGGGAAAGAATTGTACGCCCCTCCCACGGCAGAATGAAGCACAGAGGGCTGCCCATGCAGGAATATGCTGTTCCAAGACTGATGTGATTTAAGACTGTAATCTTCATGATTGGCGTTGCAAACCGTACCCGTGGTCAGTTCAGAAATAGGTGATGAGTAAACTCTGAAATTGACATCACCATAATCCAAGTTGGAAATCAAAAAGATCGGCATTCTATCTGACATCACCCACACGTTTTGGTTGTCGTCAATCTTGACGTCGCTAGGAAATACCAAACCAACATCATCTTTGTCGACAATCCCTTGGTTCTCCGGAAGATAAGGGGACTTTGAGTTCCAGCAACCAACGGCATTCTGGTCAACCAGATTGTATAAAAGTATGCCATCATCACTCATCACAGAAGACGTTGAGTGAGTGTTCGGGCCTCGTTCCTCGAGAGCTGCGAATTCGTGGTAGCTCTCCGTCGCTAGGTTCTTGTCACGAAGGATCCTGGTCGAAACGGCGAACTCTCTGTTGCTTGCTAGAGGATGGAAGAAGAGCGTCCTGAAGCCATCGCCTTTGATCGGGGAAAGGGCTAATCCGAATATCCCTTCCTCCTCCCATTGATAGTTTAACCCACCTACGTTGAAGTCACCTTTCAAAGGGTCTGGGTGGAAAAACCCGTGTGTAACCCTCCATGAGGTGTTTTCCGTGTAGGAATAGACTATGAGCCCGTATCCAAGCTCATCGGAGGCGTAAACGAAGGTGTCATCGCAGGTAGATCCAATATCAACGGCAATGTTGGCGATGAATGTGTTCTGGTTCGTGTCCTCTTCCTTGTATTGGTATCGACGGAGCAGCTTGTCCGTGGTGAGGTCGAAGACGAGCAGGGCGTAGGGGCAGACCTGTCGAGTGGTGTTACCAATACCTACCGTGCCTGAGTCAAGCACCCACAGACGGTCGCATTTATCGGCTTTGATTCTGTATGTAGTCGTGACGCCCCCGCAATTGCCTTGTCGGTTCGTATTCCAATCTGGGTATGGTGTAAGTTTGGGGGAGTCGGGAAAACTTTTCGTCAGAGAGATGTAGTTCAGGGTGGATGGTACACCTGAAAAAATATTCAAGTCAGTAAATCAAAATAGCTATATCTAAAATTATCTAATAAAATTGGTAGATATAGGTTAAAATCGTTTAAGTCATATTTTTAATTGATAAATTAAATAACATATACATGCCAAATATTTGTATGTATTATATTTATAGCAATAAGTTTTTATTCTAGTGATAATATTAATGGTTTATTCTAATCGTTTGAAAATAATACCATTTTTTGTTAACATTATGAAATAAATTATTTTCAATATAATATAAAATAGTTAGGGAGGATTCAAGTTTGATATGTTGATTTTAAGGAGAACTATTTTGATTTTAGATTTCTTAAACTACACATAAAAATATTAATTTGAATACGAGATTATGATATATATTTACTTTTTATATGTCCAAACAAAAATAAAAAGGATTATAAAATAATTGTGTCCGTTCCCATACATAACTGTCTATAATGGCTGAGGGTTTTAAATTGAGTTACCAGAATGTCTCTAAATGGAAGCATTTTATAGAAAATTGTTTGGAACAAAAGTTTTTGGTTCTCGAGGAGGAAAAAGAACAGAACTATTTATTTTTGATTTGGTGGATGTCTTCAATATTATTTCAATGTCAATTTTTTTTAAAATAAAAACCTTCACGTTGTTAAGGCATTTTATTTTAGAAAAAAACTTTTCCCATAATGTTTTTTGTCAAACACATATTATATTTTAACCTATATTATTTTATAACAGTTTTTAAACAAGAATGTTTGATTACATTATGTTATTTTTATTACGTTGAAAGCAATATATTATTCACCAAATTATTTTACTAAACGATACAATTATCTTCGTTGTAATTTTCAATTCGCTTGGTAAAAGATTGACGAATACGTAGTAGAGTATCTCCATCAATATTTTTGAAATCATATTTGATGCGTTCTGATATGTTTTCTGGAATGGTTTGAAGTGGCTGTTCCTTTTTTTTCTTAAGGTAGTCCACTAAAAATATCCAGAAGTATTATAGGAGATTTAAAAAATGTATTGGACTAATTTTTTGAATATTATCAAATTTAACTTAATAAAGAATAACATAATGTAATAAAAAGTTTTTGAATAAAAATAATTGATGTAAGAAATATTTTTTAATGTATACATATTAAAAAACACAGGCAAGAGTTATTCGCCATTTTTTGTATAGTAGATTGTTGTTAAGAGTAAATGTTTTTAATTTACATAACACTATTGTTGACCTTGAAGTAGACTCGTACACGTTCACCAGATCATAAATAGTTCGTGATGCTCTCTTTTCCCCCTAAAATAAATAACTATTATTTGAAAAAGAAAATTCTTAATTTAGTCATTTCTGGGATAATTTGGTATACAAACAGAAATACCTCACCCGTTACATCTTTTGGTATGTATATGGCAACATTTCTGAAACGGTTTGATGAATTTTGTAAAAAAATTATGTCTACATGCTTTAGTGCAATAGCTCGGGAATTTTTTTAAGAAACGCTTACATATGACAGATTCTTTATTTTACAATTTTTTTTGTTTAAAATGTGTATCTATTGAGTGTTTTACCAGGACTTCATTTATAGGGAAGGAGGGTTTTTAAAGGGGGGCAATTGTCCCATACCTCCACATTCAAGGGGGTTACATTTCTCTCCAAAATTATTAACTAAATTACAGTTACTACCCTAAATTTCCCATCAAATTGTGTACAGATAATTAAAAGCAATAAGTATTCGCTTGATGATATAATTCCATTCCAAATTCCTGAAAACACTAACTTTATGTAATTTAAGATTTACATTACTCGATTAATGTGCTAAAATACAGGAGATTACGTCACCATTGGGCTACCACTGTCGGTCCACAGAAAACTAACAGTAAAATGTAACCAAAAAGGAATATACTTTTGTTAACTTAATTTGTTTGCATTTAATAAAGTACAGTACTTTATTGGTTTGATTTATATTCCATAAGACTAAAGACATTATTAATTAACATGAGTACCGAGTACGTATCAATATATTATAAAAGCTCGGTTCAAAAATTGAAAAACTGTCGTAAATTGAGGGTTTTGGGGGGTGCCTCAGATATTTTTATCCTGGAGCTAAGATTTACTTAAAACGGCTATGTTTTTTACTTAACAAATAGCACTGTGTAGTTATTTTATTGCGTAAAAATTCTTTAAAAACAGTTTTGTTAATTCATTTTTTGTAAATTTAAAATATTATGAAAATGGTTTTAATTATATGATAATATATCGTAAATCAGGGTAATGTTTGACATGACCAAAGACATTTTATTTGTGTAAAGGGTGAGTATCATCTAGGGGTAGTTTACGGAGGATTTTTTTATTTTAAATATTAAAAAAATGATTTGCTTTAATGTCAGAAATGTCTATCTGTTAAGTTCTTATCAATTATAAATAAACATATATATTTGTTTTTCTACAAAAATCATCTATTATAAGTTGGTGACTTATTTTGAAAAAATATTTTCTATGTTGAAATAACCATAGCGATTTTGGTCCAAATTGGTATGGTGGATGGATTTTATAAGATTTAGAATAAATTATTTCTATTTTTCTAAAATGCATTTATTTAAAGGTAGTTTACTTATGAAATTAACGGAACATTTTAAATTTGGTCAAAATAAGCCTTGAGTATGAATTCAAAATTGTATTTAAGAATAATTTCTCATGATACATAAGAAGAAGCTATATTTTTACACATTAAAATTTATGTGTACCAGTTTACAAATAATTGTTTTTTTATGAATTTTTTTATTTGTTAAGAATATTTTTACGATTTGGTTCAAAATTTATATTTAAAGAGTATTTATTGTGATTAACATAGGGTTGATTTATGAGGATAACCTAGTTCAGTGTATTTTACTGTAAACATAACTTAAATTATTCATACAAGCTATAATACACAATATGAGAGCGTTAGCCTTATGTTGTTCTACCAATTATTTTGATTTTGATATGAGATCCTAATTTAAGAGTAGTTTAAGGGAAAATTATTTGTTTGATTTTCGAAAATGGATGTAATGATTTTGATTAAAAGAATATTTATAGGGTTTTTTATCTCTCAGATAACACTATATACCTAGTTTTTTTTGTAAATATTTGTTTAAAGTTAGTTTCCTGATGACTGTTTTTGTATTTTAGATATTGTAAAATAATACAAGTAGATTAAAATATGCATTTGGTAATTTCTGTACAATATACATTTTTATTTGCTTTTTTAAAACAATCTATTATATACTTAAATGACAATTGGTTTTGATGATGTTAAACCTTTTGAATGCATATAGATTTAAAGAGGTTTTTTTTTTCAAAATAGGGCTACTTGGGTCTATTTTAGGTGATAAATAATAGTCCATGTTTATTTTTCCAAAAATATTCTAAAATAATATTCTAAATATAGCTTGTTAACGAAAAATTTTAGAAGCTTTAAAATTTTATGATAAGGGCTTAGATGATAAAAATATGATAAATAATATAAAATAGATAAAAATATGTTCATTTTTCAGAGAAAAATTTACTTTAGTGTAGTTAGCTGAATACCTAATTTGTATTGACTTCTATCAAGCTATAATATACCATGGGAAAGTTAATTCGCTTGTGTCATATTATTCATTTAATTTCAGTTTTTACCTTTAGAATCAATATTTATTTCAAGACCACATCTATCTATGACATTCTTTCTTTTCCGCGTCAAGAAAGCTTTGTCTAGGACTTTGAAAACCAATTGGGTATATTAATGATTACAATTTTTTATCACTACATTATAAGATATTTATAAATTATTATTTTTGTGATTCTAAGTAATCAAGCAAATATAACCATTACCAATAGTTTTTTAAGCTACTCAATTTTCAGAAACGGTCATCTAAAACAAAATTAACTGTGTAATATATAATTTTAAAGTATGCTATGGAAACAAATATAATGTATTTTTCTCAATTATTCAGATATAAAAATTTTGTTCAGATTAAATTTAGGTTTAAATATATTAAATTTATGTTTAAACTACCTCACTAACAAAATAGTGTAATTTTTTTAAATTAGTGCGATAAGATTTCACTTATTAAACTATTGGTATACGGATATTCAGGCAAATATTGGTTATTTGGAGAGAAGATTGAAAAAAATAATTGTCTATTCAAGTCTAAGACCTTGGATAACTTGGTGACTAGTCAAGTAAATATACTATTGTGTATTATATGTATTTATATGTAGTAAATATTGATCTATACATATGTATACATGTATGTTTGAATTTATGTGTATAGTATAACTGTATATTTATAAAACTGTTGTAAAATTAATCAATTTATCAAATTATGCACTCACTTTTGTTCGCTTGGTAAGAAAACTCATCAAATAAGGATATTTATTTAATTTAAATTTATCTTCAATTTAAAATATTCTTTAAAAACTATCCATAATTTTTTCAATGTGGTATCATAAGTTTTAGATTTTGATAAAAAGTAACTTGATCAATTTAGTGCTTTGTAAGCAAATGGAAAAATGTATTTTTCTCATTCGGAATAAAATTAATGAAGTTTATTTTAGCACATATTACTTAAGTTTAAGGTTTATATTCTAACTTGTTAATCCAAATAAATAGAGAAACAAATATTTGGTCCAGAATATTTGGTAATTTAGGAAAAAAAAATATTTGAGAAGTTCAAACATGAAACATATTGCCAATATTATTTCCAATATTTCTTAATCTTGAAAGACATCCAAAATAATTTATTTTGTCTGTTCTTAATCTTAAACAGTAACTGCGTGTTCCACAAATAACAAGAGAATTACTATCGCATCTCTTTTCTGAATTTGACTTAACACGTTTTTCTCTTATACTCTTTATAAATTTGTCCAAACTAACCGATATTGTTCAGTAAGGACAATCTATAATATCTAAACACGTAGCAAGGCACTCAAAACACACATCACATAATCAAACTCTACGTGAAGCTGTAATGCAATACAGTAAAACCTTACGTAAACATTTACACACTTATTATAGCCAGGTAATAATGTAATTGAACACCAAATATTCTAAAGCTGCAATTATTATTAATTCGATCTCTCTTCCATCTCCTGAATTTTGTTAACGATTATTCCAATAATACCGTTACCGTGCAGAAGATGTTGAAAGTGAAAGTGGTGTTGTTACAGTTTTAAGTGAGTTCATTTTATGAAAAAGAACGTAGCTATGATAGTCCCCTTAGGCTATAACAACTTCGCTATAATCTAGTCCAAGACAAGTTTGGCGGTCCTTATTGGACGTGCCATTATGTTAGTTGTCTTCCTAGAGAAAGAGGTTAGAAGAAAGTCAGGAAACAAAAATAAGAAATGATCAAAGACATATTTTAATTCTGTTACTCCCACTTTTAACCTTAGTTATGGTTATGCAAACATTTTACGTCCACACCAGAAAGTCTGAATATATTACTAATTGGTTGAAATAAAAATTGACACCAGCTTTATTGTAATTTGACATCCCACACTGAAGTAAGTAGTGGGTAAATTACCTCACTCCCAATATATGATCAACATATGTGGGAGCGTTGGAAAATGTGTCATTCTCCTCTTGTCTGGTATTCTAGTAATGGGAGGTCAAGTTTCAAATCTCAGTCGGCTGTCTTTTACAAAACGCTTTTCTCACTATCCCTTTAAGCCAATGGAGCAACATTTTCTTTGAATTTTGACATACTCATGCCTTATCCCATTAGTTTAAATATGAAGATATCCCGTACGGGTAGTATAGCATGCAATACATAAAAAATAAAGGTGATTCACTTTAAGATATAAATGTTACTGTGCACCGCATATACTTTCTTATCTGTATGTATGAAACAAAATAATAAACATTGTTGGAGAACAATATGGGGAGAAAAAAGAATATTTCATTTCACCAGAAAGCAAACATGAAATAATAGAGATTGTTACAGAAATACATTACTTGATATTATATGTGCAATTTCAACTCCCTATTGCCTAAAGCTGTATTTACAAAGATCAAATTTGCTTGGCTACATTATTATTACAGATTTACGTTGATAAAATATTTAATATCACAAACATGATTATAATGGTAAATTTACGCTCAAGTAAAGTATCTTCAAAGTAATTTATATAGAAAAATGAGGTGATTAATTTGAATTTTTTTTTCGTAATATTTTAATAGTGCTTAGATACTAATTTTAATCAAAATTGTTAAATCTGATATAGAGAAAATACTTTTTAGAATTTTTTTCTCTATGTAAACTACTTATTATTGTTGGATATATATAACTCCTAATACCCACAGACAAATTTTTTTTGAAAACCTCAGATTCTAAATTTTAACCATATCGATAACATGGTTTAGGCTCTCTCCTAGATACAGGCACATGCGGCATCGCAAAAACCCCTTTTTCTTATTCAAGGGGTCATGAAACGCCAAAATTCTTCAAAATTCTGAGTTTGAACTTTTTTGACGATTATAACAGGTAATGTACCATTTCACACTAAGGGTCCACTAGAAAGTAAAAAGTGTAGTCAGCATGATCGGTATTCTTCCATTTGAGTTTAAATAAGTCACGTCCACTTTCATTACTCAAAATATGACTACTAAAGTTATAAGAAATAGAAAGTGGATTTCATTTGATTATTAAATTACTGAACGGTTAAATGTAGGTGCTTAGTATTCATATTTGTTATTTGGAATTAACACATTTGTTAAAATGTTAATTTTATGATTAATGTCAGATAATAATTTCAAAAATTATATATAAATATCAAAGAACAACGTTATTTTGTCTAACCGCTATCATTCTACTCCAGTCCAGAGTGACCACATAGTGTCTTCCCTCCCAAGAAAACTTCACCAGTCGATATGATTTGAATATATTTGGAAAATTACAGCCGTGAATGGGAATCGAATCAGATACTTTAGGATTAGCCCACCAACGTTCTTCCACTGAGCTATCCAGCTTAGTCTTGTGCCCAGGGTAATTCCTCAACCATAGTTTAGAATATGTGATGTACTGTACATGTAGTAATGTTGACTAATTAGCGTATATCAAAAACACCGCCACTGGCGACTTGAAGTCGGCATTTATGTTGTAGTTTGAACACTTAATCTAACTTGATCAATGAATCTGGTATTAGAACAAATTGGAGTATATCATTGATATCATTGGTGGGCCAAACCATAGGATGTAGGTTTGGTTCTCATTTAAATATGTCAGCTTTTGTATTAATTGAAACCTGTTAAAATCAGTATTTGCCCACTAAATTATAATTTCAGTTGTGCCGTGTCTTGGTGTGTTACCAAAGTACTCAGAATATTCTAAACGTAAGCCAGATATTATGTTATTAAGATTCTATTTTTCCTCACCTTCATTTGAGTTTGAAAACGGTTGATTCATAAGTCACAATACATAGGGAGGATTCACAATTTGAATTTAGTATGGACCATGTCTCTGTTTAGTTATCCACACTTCCGGGAATTCGGAGCTTCTCAATAAGTTTAACAACAGTGTCAATTGTCTTCCTTGTTAATGTCTCCTGTTGAATTAATTTGTGACAATTTATTGATATGTCCTGGAGAATGATTTTTATAGGATTTCCCTTTTTTAAAAAGGCCATTACAGAACGGTGCCTAAATAAATATTTCTTATTTATGGACACTTTTGAATCAACCTTTAAATAGATTCTAATTTACATAACCCCCATTGTATTGTCCTTAATACCTGTCTAATGAGCGTTCTATTACTAAATATTTTTTATGTTTATTATTATTATATCAAAACACGACTTATAAGATGTCTTAAATCAAGGATACAACATCCAGTCCCAAATCTTAAATTAATTATTGTGAATGGTTGGAACCTACATACCACAATTATATATTTTTATGCCATGCTAAGAATCAAACCTGGGACACCTAACTCAGTAGGCAGACACGCTTGCGACTTAGATATGATGTAGGTCTCCTGATGATTTATTATATCCATCCAAAGATAGAGTTTAGACAAATTATTCTATTTTGGCATCGATGTACAGTACGTTACGATCCTCTTTATAGATATATAGAGTAGAAATAATATAGTAAGAACAGCCCTCAGCTTATCTGACCGAGATTTGATCTCCAATATTCCTGTCATTGGCAGTTTAGGCTAACATTAAGGTGACACCTTAGATCATGGGGCCACCGAAAAAGTATCTTGATTCGTAAATTCAATTATGTCAATTTATCTACTCACACAATTTGGAAATATCAAGGCTATATATTGTTCATTTAAACAGTTAAATAGTTTACAAATTTAAAAAAATAAAGCTAGGGATACTTTAATCCGAGTAGGTTAACAAATCTTGTATGCTAATAGTAAATCTGTTGACAGCTCATTCCAAGTTGATTAACTAATCTACTGATGTCAATTGGTAGTTTCAAAAAACCAGATTTTTACATTTTTATAAGTTAACAAATATTCTTATTCTAATTGGGTGTGGTAAGAAAATATTGGAAAGTGGTTTTTCAACCTTGTTCCAGCAATTCGAAAATAACGTAACTTATTATTTCAGCATTATTATAAAAGGAATCTAGATCGGGTTTGTTGGCTAATAAGAACGCCCTCTCTTTTTCATAGATATAAGTATATTTTATCCTCCAATATAGATATTCCACGTCTATTTTTTTTAAATACATACATGTTTATAAGCTCGATCAAGAATATATATCTGAAATATTGCCTAGTTTTAAGGCTGAAGAAAAATTTTTACTTTAATTAATACAATATTTTCTTGATGGGCAGTCTAGCGCTTAAAATAATGGTTCGGGAAAATGCTAGAGGTCTATGACAACTTGATTTAGCTTCACCAACATAGTTATTAATGAAGTGACTTAGAGGCAGTAGTAAATAAGTTAATTTAGTGAAAGCGCAAAATTTTACCTCCTCAACACTGGCAATCTACTACGTTCTTAAGCGTGGTTAACGCCATAAGCCAGGTGTCAATATTGGTATTTAGTTTTTTAACTACTACATAAAAGAAAAACAACTGAAACTTGGAATTGAGATAAAATTATGTGTTGTTTGTTTTAAATAAATTAACAAATTTTTACAAAACTTTGCACATGATGTGAGATCACGTTAAAATCTTTAATTAATTTTTTTTTTATTTTAACAGTATCCTTTAGACATTTCTAAATTAAAATTTACCTTTATTTCCCAACTTTAGTAAGGGAGGTGGTGGAATACAATGATGCAATGTGGTATTTTAGGAAAATATAATTTTAAGATAAGGATACTATGTCAAGATATACTTGCCAATAAGGATTCAAAAGATAAGATCGTATTGTGACGTTGAATAACATTTCGACGTGTTACAACTTGTGTACGCTTTATAATAGATGTTAGAAAAAAAATAAAAACAATAAGCTTGGCATTTGATTTCCAATAATTTAAAGGGACGTGTATTGTCAAAATCATGTTATTTTTACAGAATTTAAATATTTTATAGACAATCCAAAATTACAAATACTAATATCTGAAAGTACGAATATTTTAATATTTACGAATAAGCCATAATTATTAATAACAGTAATTTTAGAAATAAAGATGTTTACTTTTAATAGAATAATCTATAAAGTGTTTCATATGTATTATTTGTGTTTCATAGCTCTTATCCGCAAAAAGTAAAATTAACATATATTTGAAAAAACATATTTTAGTTACAAATATAAGTACTTGATTGTGTAAAATGTTTCTAGTAATAAAACAATTTAGTGATTAGTTGCTTTCCAGATAATTTGTAAACGAGACCATATTTGGCTATAATCGTTACAATTGTTCAAAAAAGTGTTGATTGTATTTAAAATTTTAAAATTAGAAGTTATTATCACTATAACATTTTTAACTTAAAAGGTATTTGTAAAAAACATACAAATATATTTTATATAACTGTAGCACACTTTTACCAAGACTGTGGTTGAAGTAACCCTTAGAATAGGCGATGCATCACTAAATTCATACATAATAGCTTCAGCTATTTGATTATTATAATATATGTATTGTAAATAGTTAATTTTGTAAACAAATTAACATTTATTTGAGCAAAATACCATGGATTTTATATACCTTAATTTTCCTTTACTAATGCTTTGTTCAGTTACTACTAGATTTGTAGTATAGTTTTAAATGACCATTTATACGTTACAAGATAATATTTACTTTATATCCATTACAGTTTCCAGCCTGTGGCCTGAGTAATTTTTTATTCAAGCTGTTATTTCCACTACCGGCTGGCTAGGCCTGTCTTAGCTTCATATGCCCTATATTATACCTTAAGACTACGACAAGCACAGCATCCAGTAACCGGCCATTGATTAATTACTTTGAAAGGGTACGCCCACATTTCAACAATTATACATTTTTTGGCCATACCGGGAATCGAACCTGGGATCCTTAGCTCAATGGGCAGACACGCCACTGACTGAGCTAAACTCTCGGATACCAGATAGTTTACATTTGTTATTTTAGAGCAGTGTTTGTGATAATCTAAATTCAACAACTAAATTATGGCTTAGCTTGAAATACATACATTTAGTTTATTTAACGATAATTAATAAAATAAATACTAAGACAATGAAAATGTATTTACTCTAAAACAATTTAATCATCTTTATACCTTTAATTAATCCGTTTATAGCCAAGGGGTCTAATTCAATAAATAATGTCTAGAATTCAATTCACAAAATAAACGAATACATATTTAACTATATTACCCTACCCTTGACCCCACCACCACAAACCTCATGCCGGGTAGATTACCAACACACTGACACATGTTAAAAATAAAATAGATAATTAATTTTTTAATTAAAATATTATATTAATAAAAACTCCTTCTAGTTAATAATTTTTGTTAAATACACAATATATTGGTCATGAAAGAAAATATATTAAATTTAAATGTATATATTAGTAAAAGTAATGATAACTTTATTAACAAACTGATTAAATAATCATTCGACATAAAAACTAGCTTAATTTAAATATGTGCACTAAACACAATACCTCGGGCATCAATTAACTACCGTGAAAAGGAATACATAGATATTACCACTGATAAAATTAATTGTTAGGGATTAACCCTTATGTTAGTCTAAAATGGAACACCTTACTCAGTAGACAGATGCATTACTGACTGAGACACTGTAATAAGTAATATTTTGAGCTGTAATAAGTTTGTATAATATCTTTAGATTAACTCTAACCGGTAAAGAAGCTTTAATTTGTGATGATACTAAAGATGTGGCCATTTTATATCATTAATAATTTTGTGATATGGATTTTTTTAATACAATTTTATTAAAGTGATGTAATTATATCAGATTCTGTTTATATTTATATTTTGAATCTGAATTTATTCAGAGCTTATAGTCTTGTTAATTGGTGTTTACCCAAAAACATATTCATAGGATGAATTAATTTGAGAGAGACCAATAATCAACCCCTTAACTGAATGTTATTATTTAGTGCATTATGACCAAAACATCAATATTCAAGCAACATTTTCAAGATGGACGGTAGTCCGTCAGTGACAAGTACTTCAACTCAACGACAAACACTACCAATTGTTTATTTGCGCTAAAGCAAATGACTGTAATTTATAAACTACTTAAACTTCCATATAATATCTTGTATTATTTATAGAATTTTCACTCAAACATTAATCTAAACTATTTTAAATATTCACTTTTCATTATAACTATCATAAAATATTAATAAATACAACGTAGAACTTTAATATAAAAGGTTTTCAACCACAAATTATCAATTAAAATTATTTAATTTTCACGGGATAATCAGACCAAAAGATTGTAAGACTATTTGAAAAATACAGAAATAATATTGTAAACCATGCAAACCATGAACTAATATATTGGTTTGACTACTCTTTAGTTTCAGTGATGACACATTGAAGCCAAAAAGCGACATTATAGCTGCATGTTAGCAGACATAAAATTAAAATATTTGAGATCCGTTTGAACAACTGATGTTTAACTATATAATTTTATTAATATGTTGGTAATTTAAAAACATTAATTCATAGCAAAATGTATTACCTTGAGTAAAATAAATATAGACTACAATAACTATTGTGTACACATTATTGTAAAAGAATTTAAGTTTGCTTAATAATGCTATATGTGTATTATTTTTAACAAAATTAACTTGGTACAATCAATAGCTATTTTATACACATTATGTCTTATTTATACTGTACAGATTAAAATAATTGTTTATACCCGGGATAAATATTTAAGGGTAAAATAATTTTAAAAAAGTAAAAGAGGAGAATATGTGTAAAAGTAGGGAAAAAAAGTTAAAAATTGTAAGTATAAGAATAAATATTGTAAACAGGACCAATAGGTTAGAAGGGAATTTAATGTTAGTATTTATTTGTTTTTTACCAATCTTTTAAAAATAAAAAAGGTAAATTTGTTAAAGCGGTAAAAAAAAGTGCATAAACTCATAAATTAGTACAAAAAGGAAAGAAATCCTAATGGTGAAAAGGGGAAAATGGTGAATGGTGAAATAATTGAGAAAATGGTAAAAGAGTGAACGGTATGGGATGTAAGGGGTAGAAAGGGATAAATGGCAAAAAGGGTAAAAAGGTGCCACAATTTATAAAAGTAAAAAAATAATAATATGTGCAAAAATATTCCATAAAGTCAAATAATGTTAAAACTGTAAACGGGTTGAGAAAGGAAAAATTACAAAAATGGTAAAAAAGGAAAAACGTGTATGTAGCTCAAAAATTAAAATCAATAAAAATTAAAAGATTAAACAGTGTAAAAGATTAAAAGTGTCGAAAAAGGTTAGGGTAAAAGGGTGCAAAAGAGATGGAAAGGTCCAAAAAGTGCCAAAAATGCAACAGAGGTAAACGGGAAAAAAGGATAAACGAGTTAAAAGGGTTACAAATTATATAAAGTGTAAAGTAGATGTAGCATATCCTCTATATAATAGGACATCTACAAGCATGACAATAAAGCTACGAATGAAATAAAGGGATTAAAAGAAGACAATTAAAACAAAAACTAATCTATACCTTTAGAATGTATAAGAAAATTAAAACTAATATATTTCTTTAGAAAGTAGAAGAAAATGGTTTACGATGGACAGGATGAAGTCTGATATTATCACCAAGCTTTCAAGAGCCTTCACGCAAGCATGGCAGTATGGCGGTTTGGCGGATGTTTTGGCCGTTGGACGCACGAGATGGAAAAGAACTTCAGTATCGCCAGTCGACGCCTCATCCCTAAGGCGCTGATTCCCTAGCGGCTCTTCTGGAAACACTCTTTCCTCTACACTCCCTTCCCCCACACCCTTAACCATCCGTCGATCCCTCCGTTTGGTTCGTTCCTGAGTTATACCAAGAGTATAAAACATGGGAACCCGTGTGCCACATAACTGCACTTATTTGTAAAATTTCGTCAAAGGAAGAACTTCTGAACAAACTCCAGCGCCACTAATACTGGTGGTCACAATGGATCAGTAGTCGGACTCACCACCACGTGTCAAAAGAATCGCCTCACCAGATCCGATTAAGTATCACCTTATATCTCCGACTTTGAATACTATGTCCTTCCGACATAGTTTGTTCTATTGTAGAAATGTTTTTATATGTCCTTCAGACACTAGCTGAAGTTATGCTTTGTAATATTGTTTTATATGTCCTTCAGATATTAGCTGAAGTTATGCTTTGTAATATTGTTTTATATTCCTTCAGACATTAGCTGAAGTATGCTTTGTAATATTGTTTTATATGTCCTTCAGACAATAGCTGAAGTTATGCTTTGTAATATTGTTTTTATATGTCCTTCAGACACTAGCTGAAGTTATGCTTTGTAATATTGTTTTATATGTCCTTCAGATATTAGCTGAAGTTATGCTTTGTAATATTGTTTTATATGTCCTTCAGACATTAGCTGAAGTTATGCTTTGTAATATTGTTTTATATGTCCTTCAGACATTAGCTGAAGTTATGCTTTGTAATATTGTTTTTATATGTCCTTCAGACACTAGCTGAAGTTATGCTTTGTAATATTGTTTTATATGTCCTTCAGACATTAGCTGAAGTTATGCTTTGTAATATTGTTTTATATGTCCTTCAGACATTAGCTGAAGTTATGCTTTGTAATATTGTTTTATATTGTCCTTCAGACACTAGCTGAAGTTTTGCTTTGTAATATTGTTTTATATGTCCTTCAGACATTAGCTGAAGTTATGCTTTGTAATATTGTTTTATATGTCCTTCAGACATTAGCTGAAGTTATGCTTTGTAATAATGTTTTATATGTCCTTCAGACATTAGCTGAAGTTATGCTTTGTAATAATGTTTTATATGTCCTTCAGACACAAGCTGAAGTTATGCTTTATAATATTGTTTTTATGTGTCCTTCAGACATTAGCTGAAGTTATGCTTAGTCATTATGTTTTTGTGTCCTTCTGGCATGGTTGATTTTTAGTCTGAATGACTGATTATGTTTGATGTCTTTCTGACATGTTTTATTTAGCCAAAGTAACTAATTGGTTAATACCTATCGTCATATAGTCTGGTTATAGTTTTCCTATGTCCATTTGAGATAGCTTAAATATGGGGGCTTTGAGCTCTATATATTAGGAGGACCAGGTGGTCAAGTTTTTCTAATCCATGAATCCATTTAACTATTATGAGTGCTTATGGCACAGTCATGTTTCATAACGCCCTAAACGGCATATTCACATGTTCCATATTTGTAAGGCTACAAGCAGTTGGTCTACGCCTTTTGTCTAGGACCTAGTTAGGTCAGAGTCACACTAGATTATTTTTGGGACCTTTTCTGTGTTACTATTTAGGGTGCACAAAGTGTGGATCATGGCTAGTTTAACATAGTGGCCCACACAGTATTTCCTTTCACCCCTTGTTGGCGCCTCGTTTGGCTATATATTAAATTTTGGATTGTACTAGCTTTGTTGTTTACCCCAGGGTATGGGTAATTGTTTATATGTACTATTGAATGCTCCGGCAGTACCCAGCGGGAAAAGACCGGCCATAGTACTACATGGTGTTGACACCTATTAGCCATCTTTATGTATATAATAGATCATTCATTTACTGTTCATTATTTAGATTATCTGTGGACTCTTCTTTAATCTAACTAAAGCTATCTAGCTTGACCCATATTTAACCTAGCAAGTCTAAAGCTATAGGATTTACAGTAGTGTTATTTATTATATTACTATTTCACTGTGTTTTCTGTTTAGAACCTTCTGGCTGTAGTCTGGCGCAAGTCCAACTACCTTTGTGATCGTTCTACTTAACTCCCCTTTAACAATTACTGTTTTGTTCTAGACGCTTATTTACCCGAGCTACGACAAGGTCCTATATTTCTGCAGTTGTTAAATCCTACCATATGTTCAATCTAAAGGTGTTGTTTTGCTTTATGCTTTGAATTTATACTTGATACTCCAAACTGATATTTCTGACACTATATACTGTACCCGATATTAAACTTTAAATCTTGTTCTTCTACTGTAAACCTTTATCTCATCTTATTTTTGTTATACTAAATTTATTTCTGTTATCTAAGTATTATTCTATGTTTCAACAACATGATCTCTCTATTTCCTTATCATCTATTTACCTTGTACTAGTAATCGTTACCTCCTCTACATATTAAAGTGAAGGGGAAGCAACGATTCAAGACACGCATCCGTGCGCGTCAGAGACAAAAATCTGTAAATATATATTATATGGTAAACAGGGCACTTAGGGAACCATAAAAAGCTATAAATGTTAAAAGGTGTTAGAGAAATAAAAAAGGTATGAATATTAAATTGCCGCATAAGAAACAACAGTGGTAAAAAGGTGAAAAATGGTAAAAAATGTAACAGGGTATAATCGTTAAATGGGCATAAATGGTAAATGGCGTAAAAAGGAAGTAGGGTATAAAAGGAATTGGGTAAAAAGGGTGTAGGGTGAAGGAATATATGGCGTAAATATTGTAAAAAGTATATCTAATTAATAAGGTAAATAGGACCAAAAAGGCAAAAATTTAAAAATGTTCAAAAAATAACCAAATTGTGAAAATGGCACAGTGGAGCAAAAATAGTAAATAGGGCAAGTAGCTTTAAAATAATAAAAAGGGCAAAGAACAGATAATTAAAAGGGACATGGATGTTAAAAGGCGTAAAATAATTTTTAAAATGTAATAGATTAAAGCTCCCACAATGAGTAAAAAGAAACAGAAAGGGTAAAAGTTTAACGGAGTAAAAACGAAATAAAAAAAGAAAATTGTCTAATAGGGAAAAAAGGATAATATTGAAAAGACATGTAAAGAAAGTAAAAGTGCTAAACAATTTAAAAAGGGAAAATATATAAAATGAGAAAAAGAGCAAATATTTAAAAAAGGATATAAAGTTAATCTAATCCAAATTTTAATAAATATTCATTTTGTATATGTTTTTAATTCATTTATTAAATCCTAGTCAAAATTTTAAAATTTTTGTCTTGAAGTGCGAATGTTCGTTTCGGGGTGCTATTAATTTTTTAAATTATATACCTCCACAGGTATAGATATTATACAACGTAAGGTAATTTTTTCTTACTAAAATAAATATAGAAGATTGATAGAATATAGATTGTTAGCATGGTGTTTGCGAACCGTTCAAGTTATACGGTTATGTTCTAATTATGCTAACGGTTTTATGGATTATGACTATTATATTTAGAA
Organism: Timema cristinae; assembly: GCA_039000515.1. Lineage (NCBI taxonomy): Eukaryota > Metazoa > Arthropoda > Insecta > Phasmatodea > Timematidae > Timema > Timema cristinae. The sequence goes on from JBCFYV010000012.1 coordinate 43,626,492, forward strand.
AAATTGTAACCACATTTGCATGGAAGTATTGGAAAACCATTTTGAAAAAAGCCTCCTCAGTACACCCGACAGAGATTTGAACCACTATCTCCCCATCATTAGCATTCTAGTCTACTGCGAGAGTAGTGCCTCCTACCTTGCGGCCACCGAAGCGGGTATAGATAGATTACATCTTTACATATTTATATTAATAAAATGAAGAGTTCGTGTGTGTGTGTGTGTGTCATTAATTTTGTGCGGTACCTACCTCACGTTAAAAGTCTGAAATTTAAATATTAGTAGCCCCTGTGCATGAATATGTGCACTTTGAAGCCAAAATTGTGAATTTTGATTAGCATTATCAAATTAATTAAAAACTGAAAAAATGAAAAAATATTAATGCCACGATAAAACTTTACTACATAATTTCCCACAATTAGTAATGTAATTTGGTGTCCGTAGTAGCTTGTTAGCCATGTAGAGTAAACAATAAAAGTTTGGTAACCACAAAAAACTCTTCTTCTCTTGTTGCCATGATATATAAATAATGTGTTAAAGGTTTTGATTTATTTGAAATGAAAAGCTTTTATTTATTAATACTTTTTTACTTGTAATTTTTTCACCCTCTTACTCTTAACACTTCTTACCCTATACTCCTTTTATTTATTTTTTATTTTCATAACTTTTTAATTCCATTAACATAAAGGTTGATAATTAAAATAAAATGAGGTAAAAAAGACAAAATGCTAAAAATAGTAAAATTTTTAAAAGTAAATCTAATCAACAAGGTAATAAGACCAAAAGGTTAACCATTGCCAAAATGTCTAAAAGTGAACAAATATCAAAGAGCTCAAAAAAGACAAAGTTAAGCTAATATATGTTAAAAACGAAGTGAAGAGTAAAAACGGTAAACAGGGCACTGGAACAATAATAAAGGTATAAATGTTAAAAGGTGTAAGAGAAATAAAAAAGGATGAATATTAAATTGCCGCAGAAGAACCAACAGTGGTAAAAAAGGTGAAAAGTGGTAAAAAGTTAAACGGGATATAATAGTTAAATGGTAAATAGCGTAAAAAGGAAGTAGAGTATAAAAGGTATTGGGTAAAGAATGTAGGGTGAAAGAGTAGGCCTATATAGCGTAAATTTTTAAAAAGTAAATATAATTATTAAGAGAAATAGGACCAAAAAGGTCAAAAAAGCTCAAAAAAGCTCAAGAAATAACCAAATTGTCAAAATGGCACAGTTGAGCAAAAATAGTTAAAAGGGCAAAAAGCATAAAAATGATAAAATTGGTAAAAATCAAATAATTAAAATGGGTGTGGATGTTAAAGGGGTAAAATAAGTTTAAAAATTTATTAGATTAAAGCTTCCCAGATTATGTTAAAAGGGACAGAAAGGGTAAAAGTTTAACGGAGTAAAAAGCGGAAAAACGATAAAAAGGGCAAAAAGAAAGCAAGGTTAAGATTTATTATCATTATTATTATTATTATTATTATTATATATTATTAGCACCGGTCTTACTACCCGTTCGAGTTATACGCACAAAGTTAAGAGGTTAACGGAGTGAAAAGCGAACCGCTTAGCTAAGACTTGAAAACACAATCCTCAGAACACCAGACAAGGATTCAAAAAGCAACCCCCCACCATCCCTGTCACCAGCAGTCCATTCTAAATCCAGAGTGATTCCTTAGATTAAACTAACATGATGCGTGATTAATTAGAAAATTGTAATGGCCAGCAGAGAAATATTCGATGAATTTCGTCTTTGTGTATGAATGTTCGGATACCTTTACGCAATAGCTATCAAATATGGAATAATTTTAACGAAATTTGATGGAAACATTTTTTAACCTAATATAAACAAAATGTATTTATAGTTTTTCAATCTTTATATTTCAATATGGAAGCCATTCAAATGGTTTTTTGATATTAGCTCATCTCAATTGATATGAATTTATAACATTAAGACATTGTTTTAATTAAATTATGTTTATATAATATATTTATAATATATATATATATATATATATATATATATATATATTGATACTTACATCACGAGAACCACTGCTATTATTTATTAATAAAATTTTCTCTTAAATGCAATATTTATTTGTTTTCTGTCTAACTTGATAACCAAAGAAACGGGTTATTTTCAATTCAAAAGAGAAAAACTGTATAACGATAGTAAATTAGTAACCACTTCGATGGCCACATGGTCTAACGCACTACTTTCAAATTAAACTAGACTGCCATGACAGGGAATTCGAGGTTCAAATATCAGTCGGGTATACTGAGGGTGGTTTTTCCATAATGGTTTTCCATCTTCCTCTACACGAATGCGGTTACATTTCATTTAAAAAATTTATCCTAATCCCTAAAATCATTAGCGTTATAAATAGTACATAAGCGTAAAAACCGAATGGGTAGTAAGAGGTGGTGATATAAAAAATTAATAATAACTAGGCATTTTTCTAAATATGGTGTACTTAGAATTTTTTTTAATGGAGGGAGCAAAGTCTACAGTTCACAGAACTACTAGGTAGTTATTAAATCGTCCCAAAATAGAAGCTGTTTACCTTCTTTCCAACGTGGCACTGTGACGAAAAGCTTGTCCCTCCAAACCTCGATACCTACAGGAATGTTGTTCTCTGGTCGGTAATCTCCGAGCCTGAATGATTCTTGACGTGAGATGTCGTCAGGGTAGGCGTAGTCCATGTACCTCCAGCTGAATCTCTCCACTAGCTTACTTGTACAGCTCACTAGGTCAGAAACACATCATGATACAATATATATTAGGGGCTTATAGAATGTGCTTAGGAATGAAATGTTTTATAGAGTAATTTTAAATAGAATTATTAGTGATCTATATTAGCAATTATTATAAAATGAGGGATAAAGCAAGAGAATGCAATGTACTAAATATATAATGATAAAGTGATAAATTGAATAGAGATGAAATTTCAAAAATAATTTTAAACTAAATAGATTTGGTAATAGTTTTATTTCATAGTGGTTTAATTCATGTCTTAAAAATGCATTATATAAATGTTTTAATTGCTAGTCAATTAATATTTAAGGCTTTCATTTATCTATAAATGTTAAATTAGTAATATTTAAAACATTCTTATTACATTTTTAAGTTAATGGTGTTCATATACTTAATTGAATATCATTTGAGTTGATACTAACAAGAGGTAAAAAAAGAATTTAAACGTTAATATTATCTTCCCCTTTATTCCTAATTTTATTCATATTTGTTGACCCGTTTTTGCAGGGGTAAGCCGTATCAAAGCAATATCAAGTTAGGAAACTAAACATCCAGTTCCAAAAATTTTAAAGTTTCAACGTGTACAATATTGAACTAAGTATTGCAATATAAAACCAATTATGTCAATAAAAACAAATTAAACTAAATTAAATCTATTTGAGATTAAATTTTACCTAGCTCCTAAGCTGAGCTCACACACAAATACAATCAATTTATCCCGCAATATTTGCCTTAGCATGATCATGATATAATTGAGACTATGTAATATACATTGTTACAGAAACATGAACGAGAAAATAGCATAGCAGTTTCATAAAGAGCATAATGAAATAATAAACTAATATAAACATACATGGAATAAATAAAGTCTTGGCGTGCCAAATAGCATCATGGTTCACCAAGCTATGACCCCAGAAGTTGTTTATTTTCATTATAATTATCGCTCCTTTATAGGCATTAACTTATTCTTCAATGTTAAGCTATGTAATTGCAACGCTATGGATCCCCTATAAGATATTAGCTTTTGGTTGTTTTTTTTTAATATCTTTACAAAATTAAAACTATCTACTAAAAATAAAAAAATAATGTTATGGCAATTTTAATACCCTCTACCTCCTTTTTCCCCCCATTTCTTCGATCCCTAATTTGAAATTCCAATAATTTCAACTTAATTGATATTTGGGGTGGTTTTTGTACAAAATTGCTAAATTTAAGTTTTCTTCCTCTCTAAAGGATATTTTTATCATGGAAAATTTTGAATTTTGAAATTTCCTATTTGAAGTATTTTTGATTATTAGGGAGGTCGTATTTAATTTTAAACCAAACTCAAACACATGTTTGTATTAGTTTTAGAACTTCTCGAACTCTCCTCCAAACTAGATCTTAATTTTAATATAATCTTCATACCTTTCTATTTCCCATTTCAATACCTCCACACTCACCTTACCATATTGTAATTTCAAATTTTAAATATTTTTTTATATTTTATATTCCTTTCTTATGCCTTTACTGTTATTTCCTGGGTCCTTATTTAAAATTTTAAGACTTTTATGGTTATTTTAAGTGTTCTCTATTTCTTCCTTTAAAATTTCAATTTTCGACCACACCGAGATGAAGGTGTTTCTATTAAGTTGGGAAACTTTAATCCCCTTTCCTTTTCCACAAAATTGTCCAAATTACACTCAGAAATTTCAAATTTAAGACCTATTTATTTATCTGGAGATGTGTCCTTCTATCTGCCTCATACCAAATTTAGATTTTTTATAATCTTTAAAAGTAGTTTTTGGTTAAAAGCCAACACACCTTCCCCTATTTAGCCAAGTTAATTTTTTGAAAATAATGTTAGAGACTTTAATTATTATTAGGAGTGGTACATTTACCTATTTTCAAAAGTTTAATTGTATAACTAATATACAAAAATTTTAATAATATACACACATTTGCCGGCACCCCATTTTAAAATTTATTCATTTAAATTTTCTGGGTAATTTCAGCAGTTCCTCTACTTTCCTGCCAAATATCAGTTTTCCATCTCATCTGGAAATGGGGTTTATTTTCTAGACAAACTTTCAGCTGGTATGTTATCTAAATGCTTAACATTCTTAGTAAGTTTATTAAGATTATACATTAAATTGTTCAAATTGTGTTTTTTTAATATTTAAGGAACATAACCCAAAAGTAAAACTAGGTAGTTATGATACTTTCCCAACTGTACAAATTATAATAATGTTGGTGCTACTAAATAGTGGTTAGCCAATTTTGGAACATAGATTAACTTAAATCCACACTAAAAACATTGGTCGTTTATAATCTCATCCACATGAACTGAGATTATCGTATAAAATATTCCAGCAGTAAAATTTGAGTTCCCAATTCTACTTTCCTTATCTATATACCAATGAAGTAATTGCCTAAATACAGATAACCTGGATAACCTGGGTTTTAAGTTTAGTTAAAAAATTACCAGTCATTATAACAAAACCATTTACAAAAGTTGTTAAGTCATACCTAGGTTAGGATAGTTTAGGCTAGATTAGGTTGATTTAAAATATATTAAGCTATGCTATAAGTATTAAACTTAAAAATTATTTATACTTAAATTAGTTTATAGATGAATAGTGGAAGAGGTTTCAAATATAAGTAATCCTCAATACATAGCTTTGTTTGTGTCTAGATATTGCACGTTGTCAGTATAGTTTTGAATATTATATTTATGTACCAATTCATAGTGTGAAATGCTCCAGTGATCCTAGAGTCTAAAGCACTTTGTAGGGGCTTAAAATCAAGCCCGATGTCTGAAGGTGGTTTTTCCAAACTCAAAATACGTTAAATAGGTTGCACTGCTTCTAAACTACTCGTAGTTTCTTTTAAATCACTCCACTACGAAGGCATTGAAACACGTATCAAAAGTAGTGTAAATAATTTTTTAAAGTAGGATTTAGAAAGAATAATAAAGTTACACTAACGGGCAAAGATTACAACTATCTATGATTATATTTTATTAAATAAGACAGTTAGTAATTTCTTTTTAATGTCATGTTAACGTTGTGAGTGTTAGTGAGCGTTAAATGAGGATCGGAGGGTATCAAACAAAAAGTTACTTACCCATTGAAGTCGTCATGATTAGGGCCAAAATGAGGACTTCCACCATCATCAAAAACCCCATCATGTCGCCTTGCGATGGAACTGTCTTATGGCGAGAAGTGTCGGTGGTACGTTTTCAACAGAAGCGCGTAAAGAAAGGATTACGTCATCTAGCAGTCGACAATTCGTGATCCTACGTCTCCATTGACTAACAGCTTAGCGCTGAAGCGGCTCCGCTTTATATAACAAATTTCAGAAACACATGCTTAGAAAGTGGTTTCGAGTGGAGAGTCCAATTCAATTATTACCCTTCAAGATTTGAGAAAACTTTCTTCGCCATGTTAATAACCTTTTAAATCTGCAACGGTGGTCACATGTTATAAGGTGTGCGGTTAATTCTTGTCCAGAGTACTTGAGGTAGTTTTCCCTTCTTCATATTAATGCGGATGCAATCATACCTAAATTGTCCTATCAATATATATTAGTAATACAACGTAATAATAATAATAATAATAATAATAATAATAATAATAATAAGTAAAATGTACTAGTGGTGACACAGTATAAGGAGTCATTCTTGCACTAGCCGTATGGCAAGTTTTAGGGATATCTGGATTCAATTTCTACTCGACCGTAGGGAGGATTTTTCCTAAATAGTTTCCAACTCTCCACCCACGCATACATTCTACTCTCTCACTCTAAACTCTATATTCCAAATATCTACTTCAATATTTAAGATATTTTTATAGACTTAACGGGTAAGGTGGATTACACAAAAAATAAAAATATCAATAATAGTAAATATATGTTTGGAGAAAAATAATAATAGGATTAATTGAGAGCACACTTTACGAATAAACATGCACTTATAACTATGGTATAATGTTCGAAATGTTCATATGCTTAAAGTGTCCCTTGCAAAATACGTGGTGTTTCATATTAGCTTATAAAATGTATATTAATCATTGGTCAGACACACACTCACCCACACACTCTTATAACTTATAGCATTTTAATTAAAGTTACAAGCTCGTAGGCTAGTATATAATAGGCTCCAAGTAATTTTTATTCACATGCTATCTTTTGTCGGGCTACAAAACAACTCAAACCGTGTACTTTGTACGATTAAATCATAGGTACCAAGTCATATAATGTTAAGTTCATGCAACGAGGATAAGGGTCTGTGAAAACAACCTGTAACTTGCATATCAAATCAGCCAAAACTTCCCTCTACTTGTCAATGACTCTATTGGCAAGTGGGGAGGTTGGGGCAACAGGGGAAACCCATTTATTCACATGCTTGCGTACTGTGTAAAAGGAAATATGATCTTATTGGGCTTTTTCTGCACTAATTATCTCGGTATTGCAGGCTATAACCTTAAGTTTGAACAACATAATTTAATTTTAAATGTCATTAGTGACTTAGTAATATTGCCTACAAAACCTTAATGATATTGTGCAATCACTAGAATGACTTTGCCCATTGTAGAGTATTAGAAATATTGACCATAATGTTTGTTTGATCTCACCCATAACACCTTAGCTTTCTTTCCCAAAGTGCATGAATGATATTATCCTTAATTAAATAATGGGCTTTCCCATAACGCTTGAATATGCTTTTCCTCAGCCTTATTGTGAGTGAAATTTAATACTGAAACAGTTTGGGATCTTAGGTTATTATGTATCCCCTTGGGTGAATAAATAGAGGACAGATACTTATTTTGAGGACTAACTAAGATATATCCCAAGAGGTATATTACATAATTAATAATATTTGTTTTGTTTAAATTTAAATTCTTGCTATTGTTGTGTGTTAGTTTAAGGTTTAAGTTAAGGTTACATTATATCAAAATTCCTATGGTTGATTTCAGTGTCTCCCCTATCCCTCTTTTTGTTTTTAGCACTGCGTCCTACTACCTCTTCCGGGTTGTATGTTTATGTGGGCGCACTTATTACTCTAATGGTTTTAGGAAAGAGGTAGGTAATCATCATAGGAAGTGTTCTGGCATTTGCGTGAAGGGAGAGTATAAAGCCTTTCTGTAAGAAGTACTCTCAGTACACCCAACCAAGATTTGAACCTTGACCATCCCATCATCGGCAGTCTATGTGTCAATGTGGTATTTAAAATAAACTAGATATAATTTCAACCTATTGTGTGTGTAGCCAACCCTTTTCAATTAGATATTGTGCTAGCTGTGACATAAACAATGAACTTAATTCAATGGTGATTCTGTTCATATAATAAGTAGACCATTATATAAGTCGAAGACTACAAGGACGTATAGGGCTATTTGTTACGTAACGGCAAGACAGTATTTCCCAATTTAATGTATTTACGTTCTATTTGGCGAGTTCTAATATCATAGAATTGAAATTAAAACTATAATTAAATTTAAAAAAACAGCATATAATAATTGAAACAGTTATTTATTTATTTTTTTTTAGTAATTTTTTGTAAAAATATTTTTGGTAAATTTCCTACGTGTTTATTCACGAAAATGGCCTGTTGTATTCTTCATACCAGAATATAGATTACATAATTTCGTAGATGCATATTCCTATCTAGAATAAGAAACAAGAAATAGGTTCATTTTTATACACAAGTAAATGCTGCCTAGGTGCAAATATTAAAGTGTGTATACTCGTCAGCGAGAGAAAAGTGCTAACATCAGCTAGATTAAATGTATCTCAAGATGAACTTATTTAATTTACTATGTTTATATTTTGTACTTTGGGGTCTTAGTGTGAGTAAGAGTTATTAGGCACGACCAACTAAGTACCAACCCTTTTAGCAAATTAGCTTTAAATTCCTAAAGTTAGCAACGTCGTTAAACTATAAGTGAAGATTAACCCAAGCCTGGTATGAGCACTGATATAATTTTTTTAGAACCACGTCTTACTATGCATTAGAGTTATAGCTCTATTAACTTATTATACTAATTTGTATTTATATGGTATTTATAGAAAGTGTATCCACATTTTCTTACGGAGGATCGAACTCAAATCTCTCAGTCTTTGGCAGTCTAGCCTATTGCGAGAGTAGCACCTTAGACCATGCGGACACCTAAGCAGGTTACTGATATATTCTAGGAAAACTTAGCCAAGGGTCCCGGGTTGGATTCCCGTGACCAGGTGTTATCTTAAGACAAACGAAATGTACTCTTAACACATTTTTTTAAAGCCTTTTAATGACTTATTTAGTGAAAGACACCTTGGAAACACATTCGGTTAATTTGACCTTTATCCTTCATTTTTATAAAGGTGGTTCTCATATTTCTTTTAAAAATTATGAGTGATACTACATATGAAACTCATGAATTAACAAAGAATTATATAATATAAGTTTATCAATGTTATCATATCTTCACTTCGCGTGCAGCACGATATAAACATAAAAATAAAAATTGACTCTATATAAAGGTATATTACTCACAGTATAAAGGATAGAATTTTCAACACACTGAACGTCTTGCTTTTATTTTAAAGTGAAATTAAAACCAGTTTGACAGTGAAAACGGGAGGGCTTGAGAAGGTCAACTATTTAGCTAGTGCCTAAAACACACTCTTTTAACGTGCATGTTATTGTAATCTCCTTTACGACTTGATTTAAATTAACTCGTGGCTAGTGTGGTCGAGAAGAGTAATATATTCTTGTTGAGTACCTACTGACCACTCTTTCAAAATGTACAGTTCAAATTTAATGGAAAGTGCCTCATAGAAAATAAAAACATGTGTTTTTGTGGTCAGCTATATTATTAGAGCTATTTTATGTGTTTTGAATATATCAACCAAACTGAAAGCTGCAGATGAAATAACTTGGGACTTGAATATGTGAAAGTAGATCCAGTAATTCTTCTATCTCTGAGACAATGCTCTTCCTATAAAAATTGTACCATAGTTTGAGTAAATATTGATTTTATAAATATGGATGACAAATTACATCAGAAGGTTCTCCACTCCCCTTTCATAACATTATTAAGGGTGCCCACTACTAGAGCGCTTAGATGCGTTACATAATTACAAAAGGCACGGATTATTATTTTTGTTAAATTTAAATAAATGTATAATATTAATGTATACTATACCCTACAAGGCATATGCTTACCCTCAAAGATACGAGTATTACTTGGATAGATTACACTGTGGGCCTTTCTTATAAACTATGTCATAGAGAAAACGTGCGATATAAAAGGTAAACTTTCTTCCTTGCAGGGTGAATAAATTGTTCTGTACATGCATGTGTTTAATTGAACATCAATATTGGTAGTAATAATAAATAATATAGATTAATAAATTATAAGGCTATCTATTAGACAATAAATCATGTCATTTTTAGTCTATTCCTCAAATAAAATATTATATTATAATTATTTATTAATTTTATATATTTCTAAATATTACTTCCCTTGGTTAAACTCTTCTTTATTTTATTTTTCTAACTTCAATTGAAAATAGTTTTCCAACTATAACTTAATAAAATCAGTTTATATTAATATTAATTTGTAATTTTCTGGATTTGTTTAATTTTTCAACCAAATTGACCAAGAATTACGTCAGTGATTTGTATTGTTCCGTGAGGTGTTAAAATAATAACCCATTTTACTTTCTAACAAGGGACTAGAAGACCAGAGCCCTATCACCAATACGTAACGTCAAAAACAAGTAGCAATAGCGATTTGATTAATCTTATTTCAAGCAGTTCGTAGAGACGTTTGTTTAAAATACAGAGTAGAATCTTCTTGAGTGATGTACTATTACAAATCACAAAGTACAGAATTGTATTTTGACCCATAGTTCTTTGTATTACAAATTAGAAGTGGCTGGATACGATGAGTTTTTTTCAGGGGGTGGAAAAAATCTTAATATTATATATCACGTTCCATATTATCAAATGATTGTATTATTTTGTAATCAAAATCCTTACAGAGCAAGAATGACAAAAACACTCTTCCCATTTGGTGAGCTACTTCTAATAATTTCACTGAAGTGGATACAGCTGTCTGCAAGCATCTTGATTTTTTGGTTCCAACGCACGCGAACTGGTTGAATAATTGGATTTGAAATGTTATTGGATCTTTCAAGTTGATATTTCACATAAAAAGGAAAGCTGAAGCTGTTTTGAGTCATGCCAAGCGGATAGTGCCAATGAGGCTGAAATATTGTAATTAATTTAGAGATCTGCTCTTCTCTGGGTTTTTGGTCGACCGTCTGAATCCACAGAAAGTCACATAGGCTACGCTCTGACGAAAAAGGTCAAAGTAGCCTTGTGGTATCGGTCCTACCTGTGGGAGTGAGCCTTGCTTGATATAACACACAATATAGTAGTTGTATGGTAATGTAATGCGTTGCTAGTTTATAGCATAGACGTGATCATCACTAATAGATTTTAGATAAACATTTTAAGAAAAAGTAATTCAAATACATCAATCTTACTACCCATTCACGAATGGAGTTTTTCTTCCAACTAACAAATTAGAATTTCAGCCAACATCAAGCCAAGTAGCTTATATTTTAACAAACTTAGTACTTCAGCTGAAACCCAACCATGTACCTCAGGCTTCAACATACCAAATACTTCATCTGAAACCCAACCATTTACCTCAGGAGTCAACAAACCAAATATTTCAGTTGAAACCCAACCATGTACCTCAGACGTTAACAAACCAAATATTTCATCTGAAACTCAACCATGTACCTCAGATGTCAACAAAACAAATACTTCAGCTGCAACCCAACCATGTACCTCAGGCGTCAACATACCTAATATTTCTGCTGAACCCCTAACATGTACCTCAGGCGTCAACATACCAAATACTACTGCTGAAACTCAACCATATACCTCAGAAGTAAACAAACCAAATATTTCAGCTGACACCCAACCATGTACCTCAGGCGTCAACATACCTAATATTTCAGCTGAACCCCTAACATGTACCTCAGGCTTCAACATACCAAATACTTCATCTGAAACTCAACCATGTACCTCAGATGTCAACAAAACAAATACTTCAGCTGAAACCCAACCATGTACCTCAGGCGTCAACATACCTAATATTTCAGCTGAAACCCAACCATGTACCTCAGGCTTCAACATACCAAATACTTCATCTGAAACTCAACCATGTACCTCAGATGTCAACAAAACAAATACTTCAGCTGCAACCCAACCATGTACCTCAGGCGTCAACATACCTAATATTTCAGCTGAAACCCAACCATGTACCTCAGGCTTCAACATACCAAATACTTCATCTGAAACTCAACCATGTACCTCAGATGTCAACAAAACAAATACTTCAGCTGAAACCCAACCATGTACCTCAGGCGTCAACATACCTAATATTTCAGCTGAAACCCAACCATGTACCTCAGGCTTCAACATACCAAATACTTCATCTGAAACTCAACCATGTACCTCAGACGTTAACAAACCAAATACTTCAGCTGCAACCCAACCATGAACCTTAGGCGTCAACATACCAAATACTTCAGCTGAAACCCAACCATGTATCTCAGACGTTAACAAACCAAATACTTCAGCTGCAACCCAACCATGATCCTTAGGCGTCAACATACCAAATACTTCAGCTGAAACCCAACCATGTATCTCAGGCGTCAACATACCAAATACTACTGCTGAAACTCAACCATGTACCTCAGACGTTAACAAACCAAATATTTCAGCTGAAACCCAACCTTGTACCCCAGACGATAACAAACAAAATATTTCAGCTGAAACCCAACCATGTACCTCAGACGTTAACAAACCAAATACTTCAGCTGCAACCCAACCATGAACCTTAGGCGCCAACATACCAAATACTTCAGCTGAAACCCAACCATGTATCTCAGACGTCAACATACCAAATACTTCAGCTGAAACCCAACCATGTATCTCAGACGTTAACAAACCAAATATTTCAGCTGAAACTCAACCCTGTACCTCAGACGTTAACAAACCAAATACTTCAGCTGCAACCCAACCATGAACCTCAGGCATCAACAAACCAAATACTTCAGCTGCAACCCAACCATGAACCTTAGGCGTCAACATACCAAATACTCCAGCTGAAACCCAACCATGTATCTCAGACGTTAACAAACCAAATATTTCAGCTGAAACTCAACCCTGTACCTCAGATGTCAACAAACCAAATACTTCAGCTGAAACCCTAACATTTACCTCAGGAGTCAACAAACCAAATATTTCAGCTGAAACCCAACCATGTACCTCAGGCGTCAACATACCAAATACTTCAGCTGAAACCCAACCTTGTACCCAGACGATAACAAACAAAATATTTCAGCTGAAACCCAACCATGAACCTCAGGCGTTAACAAACCAAATAATTCAGCTGCAACCCAACCATGAACCTTAGGCGTCAACAAACCAAATACTTCAGCTGCAACCCAACCATGAACCTTAGGCGTCAACAAACCAAATACTTCAGCTGCAACCCAACCATGAACCTCAGGCGTCAACAAACCAAATACTTCAGCTGCAACCCAACCATGAACCTTAGGCGTCAACAAACCAAATACTTCAGCTGCAACCCAACCATGAACCTCAGGCGTCAACAAACCAAATACTTCAGCTGCAACCCAACTATGAACCTTAGGCGTCAACATACCAAATACTTCAGCTGAAACCCAACCATGTACCTCAGGCGTCAACATACCAAATACTTCAGCTGAAACCCAACCTTGTACCCCAGACGATAACAAACAAAATATTTCAGCTGAAACCCAACCATGTACCTCAGACGTTAACAAACCAAATACTTCAGCTGCAACCCAACCATGAACCTTAGGCGTCAACATACCAAATACTTCAGCTGCAACCCAACCATGAACCTTAGGCGTCAACATACCAAATACTTCAGCTGAAACCCAACCATGTATCTCAGACGTTAACAAACCAAATATTTCAGCTGAAACTCAACCTGTACCTCAGATGTCGACAAACCAAATACTTCAGCTGAAACCCTACCATTTACCTCAGACGTCAACAAACCAAATATTTCAGCTGAAACTCAACCCTGTACCTCAGATGTCAACAAACCAAATACTTCAGCTGAAACCCTAACATTTACCTCAGGAGTCAACAAACCAAATATTTCAGCTGAAACCCAACCATGTACCTCAGACGTCAACAAACCAAATATTTCAGCTGAAACTCAACCATGTACCTCAGGCGTCAACAAACCAAATACTTCAGCTGCAACCCAACCATGAACCTCAGGCGTCAACAAACCAAATACTTCAGCTGAAACCCAACCTTGTACCCCAGACGATAACAAACAAAATATTTCAGCTGAAACTCAACCATATACCTCATACGTCATCAAACAAAATATTTCAGCTGAAACTCAACCATGTACCTCAGATGTTAACAAACCAAATACTTCAGCTGCAACCCAACCATATATCTCAGACGTTAACAAACCAAATATTTCAGCTGAAACCCAACCATGTACCTTAGGCGTCAACATACCAAATACTTCAGTTGAAACCCAACCATTTACATCAGGAGTCAACAAACCAAATATTTCAGCTGAAACCCAACCATGTATCTCAGACGTCAACAAACCAAATATTTCAGCTGAAACTCAACCATGTACCTCAGATGTCGACAAACCAAATACTTCAGCTGAACCCCTAACATTTACTTCAGGAGTCAACAAACCAAATATTTCAGCTGAAACCCAACCATGTACCTCAGACGTTAACAAACCAAATATTTCAGCTAGAACCCAACCATGTACCTCAGGCGTCATAAAAAAAAAATCAGCTGAAATTCAACCATGTACCTCAGATGTCAACAAACCAAATACTTCAGCTGAAACCCTAACATTTACATCAGGAGTCAACAAACCAAATATTTCAGCTGAAACCCAACCATGTATCTCAGACGTCAACAAACCAAATATTTCAGCTGAAACTCAACCATGTACCTCAGATGTCGACAAACCAAATACTTCAGCTGAACCCCTAACATTTACTTCAGGAGTCAACAAACCAAATATTTCAGCTGAAACCCAACCATGTACCTCAGACGTCAACAAACCAAATATTTCAGCTGAAACCCAACCATGTATCTCAGACGTCAACAAACCAAATATTTCAGCTGAAACCCAACCATGTACCTCAGACGTTAACAAACCAAATATTTCAGCTAGAACCCAACCATATACCTCAGACGTCTTAAAAAAAATTTCAGCTGAAACTCAACCATGTACCTCAGATGTCAACAAACAAAATACACCAGCTGCAACCCAACCATGTACTTCAGACGTCAACAAACCAAATATTTCAGCTGAAACTCAACCATGTACCTCAGACGTCAACAAACCAAATACTTCAGCCGACATCAAATCGAGTACGTTAATACGTCAATAAACATAGTTTTTCTACTGACGTCCAACAAAGACTATTAAATGTACTCACACTAAGTAACTCATCAATTTACAATAAAATATAGAGCCTTAGTGTGAATTAATAAAAATGTTCATCTTACCCGATATAGTACGGAATAAACTAAGGAAAGGCGGATATTATTTAATAAATGAGACGGTGCACCATATATATCTCTTGCTTATCCTTTACCTTAAAATGGAGAGTCTCTAGTAAAATATCGTCATATTTTTGAAACCAAAAATAATACTTTGCTCCAGAAACACTCCACCAAAGATGAAAAATGAAATAATATATACTGGTACAAAAACATTGAATAAAGGGGAACATATCTGACCACCAAAGAGCATAATAACAAATTTATTATTTTAAGTGCTTCATTTAAATATATGTTTTAGCTTAGAGCTCAGAAACAATTGAGTGTATCAAAATATACTACAAACTAAAATATTTGTATTTTTAAAAGTACTAAAACTTAACAATGATAATTTGTTTAATATCTCAAGTAATTGAAAAAATATCATCAAAATTGAAAATTTTCGTCTCTCTAAACTACCAGTAAATTCATTTTAATAGAATAGTAAGATTGCCAATTTTGGTGTGGTGTTAAACAATACCTAGACACAAAACTTAATCAAAATCATATAATCATTTTAACCCTTCAGTACCCTTAATATTAGAGCTAGATATTAATTTAAAAATCCTTTGAGGAAACCTTAGCAAAACCATAGATATAAAATTTTAGCCTGATCGATAAAATGATTTCCGCTCTCGTTCGAGATACAGAAAAACAAATAGACAAAGAGACGGTATTGCGAAAACAACTTTTCGGTTTATTAAAGTCATTAAACATTGATAATATCAAAATCTTGATTTGGATCTTTTAACAATCACAATTATTCTCTCTAGGAGGTCGAATAAAATAAATTTCACTAAAGAGCATAAATATAATAATATACACTATTACAGTAACATTAAAAGAAGAGAAACATCTCTGTCCACCAAAGAGCATAAACTTAAATTTAATTGTCAAAGACTTTATATCTATATCATTAACTTTTGGTTTCATAAAAAATTATTTCTAATGAAAGATAGTATTTAATAATACTACATCTTTAAACTGATAATATATTTTGCATCTCAAATAGTTACAGACATATGACCAAAATTGGAAATCTATACATTGTACAGTACACCCAAATTAATTTTCATAAGAAAATTATCTTTTGGTTAGTAATATGTATAAGTATAAACATTACCATCAAAATAGAGTGAATTTGAAAAAAATCAATTTTTCTCTTTTTTTTTTTTTTTTTTTTTTTTTTTTTTTTGTTGACTTTCTCTAGTGCTGACACTATTGAACAGTGCCACCATTTCGAGAAGGACTTTGTTTACTTTTGAGTACCGAAATAATTTCTTATTTCTTTTCTCATCTTTGTGGTGTGTACGCTTGTACTATGACTGTTTGTGTTCTTGTCTCAACGCATTTACTTTCGTAAAATTTTCATTGAGTTATGTTACCTTCCTCGTCCATACTTGTAGCTTTCTGGCAATCATTGATCGACTGCCAGGGCTCACAAAGCATAGACGAGGCTTTCTTCGTGTTTTTTTTTTTTTGTATGTTGTGAGTGATGAAAATATGATTTATGACCCTGAAAATAGAACGGTTTGATTAGACTGGTAGTATGTGATGTATGGGTGATAATGGATATATGAACCTGTAAAAGAAAGCGATATTAATATTTGTGTGGAATGGGATGTAAGGATTGGATTTGGGAGGTCTTTTTCTTTCTCTCTCCTTTTAATACGACCTAGGTCTTTTATATTTTGTTTTCTCCAGTGGATTGTACGTACCCAATTCTCTTATAATGGGGTTATAATTTCTTTGGCATTTTTCGTAAAATCTGTCGTTGAATTTTATGATTTCTTCTTTTATAGTTTTGATTTCGCACATTACGTGTACCATTTCTGTCGATGTTCTTCTTGTTACACCTAGGATGGTTCTTAAGATTTTATTTTGCGTTATCTGTAGTTTTTTTATGTGACCTGCTGCTGCCATACCCCATATTTGGCTGCCATAGAGCATTGCTGATCGAATGATAGATTTATATATCAATACTTTTTTTGCTCTTGATAAGTGATTTGATTTAAGCATTGGATAAAGGGCAACTAGTTTACCTATGGCCGTATTCTTTGCTGCGTCTATGTGAGATTTAAAGGTCAGGTGACAGTCCAGAGTGACTCCAAGGTATCTCACTGTTTTTACATTCGGTATATTTGTACCGAATAGTTGTAATTCCGTGTCTGTGTTAGGGCGTCTCTTAGAAAAAACTATTTTCGAGCTTTTGTTTGAGTTCACTTTTATTCTCCAATTTGTGAACCAATCTTCCAAGTTAGAGAGATATCTTTGGAGTTTTCTTTCCGCCCTTGTGATGTTTCTGTCCGACGAATAAAGCACCATGTCATCAGCAAACATTATTAGCTCACAGCCCGGTTCAATAGGTACATCACTGGTGTAGACGTTGTATAGAAGAGGCGAGAGAACTGCTCCTTGGGGGACTCCTGAGCAGATATCTTTGAATTTTGAGGTGCGTCCTTCTATTTTAACTTTGAAGTTTCTCTGGGTCAGGTAGCTATGCAACACGTGCACTAGCACGTCTGGAGTGTCTACATCTATTAACTTTCTCAATATACCTGCGTGCCATGCTTTGTCAAACGCCTTTTCGATGTCTAAGAAGATTGCTACTGTATGCCTCTGGTCGTTGAAACCCTCAGTGATGTATTCTGCAAATCTTACAAAGGCATGGATGGTACTGTGTTGCGGTTGGAACCCAAATTGGAATCGTGGTACAACCTCTTTTTCCGTAAGTTTTGCTTGTAGTCTGGATAATATGAGTTTTTCGAAAAGTTTGCTGGTGGAATTTAGTAGTGTTATCGGTCTCCTGTTCTGTGGGAATATTGGGTCTTTGCCGGCTTTTGGTAGAGATATTACATTTCCGGTCTTCCAAGCCTGTGGATAGTGACATTTTCTTATTATCTGATTAAATATTTCTGTTAGATATACTATGGTTTTCAGTGGTAGTTCCTTTAATGTTTCGTTGTTTATACCATCCGGTCCTGGAGCTTTGTTTCTGGGCAGTTTGTTGATTTCGCCTTCCGTCTCTCTTGGGGTGATGTATTGTATATTGTCAGTTATTGGCCTCGTGAGATAGTCCCTGATATGTCGTCTATTGTTTCTGGTGAATTCATCGTTTTCTGGCTCCTGGTTTGGCGTAAATTGAGTTTCGAGTGTATCTGCTATTGCATTTGCTTTTTCTTCTGCCTCATAGCATAGCCCATTCATCCCATGGATTACCCCTGTTCGTTGGTATTTTCTTTTACCTGTCAAGTCTCTTGTCAGTTTCCATAATATTTTTTGATTCTCTCCTGCTTCGCCAACTGCTTTGTTCCATTCAGTTCTTTTCCTTGTCTCTATTTTTTGTCTTACTTCTCTCGTTAATCTGTTGAGTCTGTTTTTGTCCGCTGGGTCCCTGTATCTTTGCCATCGTTTTCTAGTTTGGTTTTTTTCTTTAATTGAATTTTCTATGTCTTGGTCCATTGTAATTGGTAGAATTTCTCTTTTATTTGTTCTTGTGGCTTTCTTCGTCTCTTCTCTTATAGTGTTCGATAGTATTTCCACTGCTGTGTCTATATCTTGCTTTATTTTGATGATTGGCTTTCCCGGCAAAGATGAGTTTATTTTGTTTCTGAATTCTTTCCAATCAGTTTCTTTTGCTACTCTCCTTTTGGGACATCTATTGGTTTTGAAGTTAGTTACTATGGAACAATATACGGGTACATGATCTGAGTCCAGGTGGTTCAAAGTCTGTAGTTCGTCAATGGGTAGGTCAGTATCAGTGATTATTATGTCTATTACGTCGGGTCTGTTGGTGTTGTATGGGTATATAGTTGGAGATTCTGGTGCAATCACTATATATCCCTTTCTATTTGCGTGGTTAGCCAGTACTCCTCCTGCTGCATTATTTGAATTCGAATTCCATTCTTGATTCTTAGCATTTAGATCTCCTGCCCACAGAAAGGGGTGGTAGTAATTGGTAATAGCATCTAAGTCTTCCGGCAGGAGTGGTTTTTGTGGAGGCTTATAGATTGCCCCCAACAGACACTCTTCTTTCCTTATTTTGGTGATAATTGTTGTCGTTTCCAGGTTTTGAATTTCTTGGATCTTGATTTCTCTGTATGGAATATTTTTTTTTATGGCGATGGCAGTACCTCCGCTCGCTTTGACTGCTTGTCTATCTGTACGTATTATGTCGAAGTTTCTTATTGTGCATCTTGTTTCCGGTTTTAGATGTGTTTCACTGAAGAATGCTACGTCTATTTAGATGTTTTCTAAGAGTTGTTCCAGTTCTGTTAATTGCTGTTTTATTCCATTTGCGTTCCAATGTAATATTTTTAATTCGTTGTGGTCGACCATATTTAATGTTCTAATTATTGAGTAGGTAGGTTGACATTATCTCCAAGAGGATACATTTTTTTTCCATTTTGTCCTTTGCTATTCTTATTTTCGGGAGTGAGGCTGTGATTATTTCAATGAAGTGTAAGAATTCGGAGTCTCTTAAAAAGTTTACGATCTCCTGAAATTCTGTTTGGTTTGGTTTTTCCGGTGTCCTGTTACTGTATTTTGTCTGTTGTGATTCTGATCTATTTCTTTCTGTTGTGTTTCCTTTTTGTTGACCTGTGACTATTTCGCTGAAAGTTCTATTTAGTGACTGTTTGCTGGTACTCTGTTCTCTTGTCTCCACTGTTGTTGCCGATGTCTTTTCTGTTATTCTTGGTGGGTCAGTTTTGTTTATTTTGTTACTGGGAGCGGCGGCGCAGCCCCTGTAGTTCGCCGGGTGGTCCCCTCCGCAATTTGCGCATTTGGCCGGGGTGGATTGGTCATTCTTCTTACATTCTTCGGTGAGGTGGCCTCTGGCACATTTAACGCATCTTGGAAGTAGGTTGCAATTAATCCTTATGTGGCCCCAACCCTGGCATTTGTGACACTGTGTTGGCTGTTTTCTTGGTTTGTAAGCCTCTATCGTCACTCGAGTGTAGTACAGTACATTAAGGCTGTAAACTTGCCTACTGTGCTCAGAGTTGGGGAGCGTGGCAAAGTATACGCCTAGATTACGCACTTTTCCATCGGTTTTCGTTTGTAGTTGTCTTATGTCCTGTATCGTGAAGCTCAAAGCTTTGAGTTCTTCTTGTACCAACTCCGGCGTCATTGTGGAGGGCAAACCTTTTATGCAAATTTTGAGTAGATCATTATTGCGAATTGAGAATGTGTAGTAGTTTCGTTTCATTTCTTGTAAGTATTTTTTAGCACGGTTGTAGTACTTTTCATTGTCGAAGTGGTATTTGAGCCCCTCTGAGGTATGAACCACTCACATGAATCCCTCAGTTTTAGATTTAATTGTTCTCGTGTCCTCCATGTAGTTTTTAGTGTCGGTAACTATTATTGGAGGAGGTCGTCTTTGTCTGGTTTTCTGTTGTGTTTCCTCTGGTTTTTGTTTTTTTCCTTGTTCTTCTTCGTCCATTGGGAGTGCATCATATTGGTTTGCAGTCTCAATGTTGAACAGTGTTCTTGTTGCCTTAATTGAAGGTTTCTTTGATGCATGTTTTTCCTCTTCTGGTGAGTTTCTAGGTCTCTTCTTTGTCACAATCTGGTAGTCCATGTCTGTAGCAGCTTCCTTAATGGGGAGTCTGTACTTCACTAAGGTTGAAAATTCTTCATCCGTTAGGTAGTCTTCTTCTTCGAATTCATTGTCCGTTGCTTTGTCCGTCATATTGGTGTTAGTGAGTTCTTGGCCCTAATAAGGGCCGCTTTATTGAAGAGTATCGCCTATCAAGTGTACGCCTACGGTTTTTTTTTTGGGAATATTTACTCTCAAATCGCTACTTTCAACTCTTACTATGAAGATAGGGGTGAAGTAAACCTTCTAACCCTTTCTCTCCAAAGCCACCCTGAGTTCCAAAGTCCTATCACTTTCAACTCTTACTATGAAGATAGGGGTGAAGTAAACCTTCTAACCCTTTCTCTCCAAAGCCACCCTGAGTTCCAAAGTCCTATCACTTTCAACTCTTACTATGAAGATAGGGGTCATATATTCTCTTTTTTCATATGCATTTTAGGATTATATATCTAATTCTAAAAATTTCTTAGGGTGGGGACCTTATTAAAATCTTAGATACCAAGCTTTGTAACAATCAATAAAGTAGTTTCAGCTACAGTCTAAGATACAAAAAGAAGTCTTCGCGAAAACAACATTTTTGTTTCAAGGGGCCATGAGATATAAATATTAAGCTAAATCTCTATTACGATATTTTTGAGGTTCACACTACTTCTCTTTTCAAGGTGTTGATAGAAAGCAAATATTTGGAAACTGGTTCAAACAAACACACAACTTTGTGAGATTATATAATTTGATATTAATTTGTATTTTCAATTTGTAGGCCTACATTTAAAGCAAGGGGGCTCTTAATGTTTTTTTTGCAAAGCATATTATTATCCGACCGGGCTACCCACATTTAGTTACATTTATGGTATAAGGATGAGGTAGGACAAAGGCAGTAATATACAGTACTCTAATTTGCGTCAAGGAAGAGGTGGAAATTATTTAGAGAAAAAGACTCCTGCGGGGATTCAAGCCCAAACCTTCACGTCAATGTAAACCAACCCTAGATGAGCCAGACATTTATTTCACGTACCCAAAGAAGCGGGTCAGGATGCATTATTAAAAAAAAAACGCGTGGATCCCACTATTTCAATTTTGTTGTAATTAGTTTGAAAATGTCGGGAAATTGTATAAAGTAGAAAATTGGCTCAGTGTTGCGTATTCAAATAAAGAGTGAGCACCAAGTATTTTGCCATTGAAATGAAATAGTATCGCGTTGTATCCTTTTATATAATGAAACCATCACTTTCATATAAGTCAATAGCATTCATCGGTAATATGGATCCAAGAATGTGACTAATCATTCTGAATTCAAGAGGAAGATTTGTTCAGATAAACTCGATTCTTTAAAAAATCACAAACAATACTTGATATGAATAACATAATTATATTATAGTTTTGAATCTAATAGTAAATTATATATTAATTCTCCTTGCAACTGTTCAAATTTATATTTTATGTCAAATGCGAGAGTTGGAAAACCAATTGCTTGGCGTACTACTACCTGAAACTACACCAAGTATTAACTCTTTTATATGCCCGTCATATAATGAGTTTCCTATAGTGATAATACCAGACTTACAACGACATTGAAATCATTTTGTAAGGTATATCTAATTTAATCATAAATCAAACAATTAGAATTAACATTAAAAAGTAAATTCACATCAAAGAGTTTATTTGTTTTTAAACACCTAACTGTATATTTGAATATATTCTTAAAAACCTTAATTATGATTTAAATTATATTTCAGATGATACAAACTTTACATTTTGTAGAAGAACCACCATTACGGAAAGTATTATACCTAGTTCTATCTGTTGAAATTGACTCTATTTCTCAATGTCAGCAATGTTTGCCATAATTAATAATTAATAATTTCAAATATCTTCAATAATAGGCCAGTTGGTATATTTTATAGGATTGATGAGTTCATTTAAAACTTATTTTTTATGTATCTATCTTCACTATGAACAATAAACAAGAATTAATTTTTCGTGTTGGCAAAGTAATGAAAATATTAGAGCCATCACACTTTAAACGTGTACATAATCAATTGTTTTTTGTGGTTTCATATTTTCTTGAATAGTAAAGAGGCTCATTGTACCCATAAAATGGATAGTGATGAATATGGTACTTAACTTTAAAGAGTTTTTTAAAGGTAAAATAGATTCTTACTGATCATATTCTTAAATTATAAGAAGTCAGTGAGCAATATCAAGGACTAAGTAAACAGAGATGTATAGTCTATCAGTCTGCACTACTATGGCAAGACGTTTAATTTCCAGTTTTGCCACAGTTTAAAATGTGTTTAAAAAAGAAGACAGCCAATTTTTACATTAGGAATGTATTCAGACTAGACTGTTGCATTGTAATCTATTTTAAGGTTTTTATTGGGAAAGGATCTATTTAATAACACCTCAATCACTTTTTAGTTAAAAGTTTACTCGTCAAAGGCTATCAACTTTACATAGATATTTAGTTTTAAGTTTGAAAAAGTAGTGAGTGGTAGTTTGTCAAAATACGTTCAGTCATTTCCTTGTAATTTATACTACTGAAAACGGGCTTATCAGATTGAATGTAAGGATTTCACTCTTGTCAAACTCAAAATGAGACGTAAAGAGTTTCCAATAACCTTATAAGTAGTTCTGCGAAAAAAGTTGTTAGTTACATCATGATGATAATTATGTCATGTTCCTATGGTTAATATAAAATTTAGATTTCCCTTTTGATTTTAAATTGAAATATTTCCTTGAGTTTGGGCTTGGGATTTAAAGTATATATGTTTATTTGGGGATTAAGTTCGATAAAAAATGTTGTTTTCCATAGTATATTACATTAAAAAAGGAAGCACTGTTAATGTGTTTTAAGAGGTCATCATATAAATATTGTGATAAACTAATGAAATTAGTGTGAGCTATTTTAGAATATATGGGGAGCACAAAGTAATTCAAAAGTCACGGACCACTAGTGAAAGTGTAGGGATTTCTTTCAAGTCAACAATATAGGAGGTGATTCATTCATAACCATGGCTAACAAGTATAACCAACAATGTACCTAACAACAATGGACTATAACTCCAACAATAGACAATATATAACATAAAATAAATACAATAACGAAATTTATCAGTGAATTTTAACAGGGATGCAACAGAAAAAATAAAAGGAGTCATCAATTAAATGTGGATTCACGATTTGTAATTTGTTGTTAGTGTTTTACAACTATTTAACATCCTAACTGTGATAATTCGTTTTTATACAAGGATAGTAAAACAATAAATAATAAAATATATTTGTTTAAAAAGTTAACAATTTTGAAGAGAGGGAAAGGCTATGTGCTCTTCTTGAATTGAAACGTTGACCAATAGATATCATTAAGAAGATTATTTAAGAAAATAATTGTGATAATCATAAAATGTAAAGAGAATTTATTTAAAATAACAACATATAAAAAGTTTATTGAAATAGAATGTTTAATACAATAGTATTTTTAGTTGATATTTTATTTATAATATAAAATATGATGGTAGATAATTTTGTGAAAATGTTTGATATTGTGATTAAGCTAAAAGGTAAGTAGTAATTAATTTACTAAGAGCTGATGAGGTTTATGTTTTAAGATATAGTGCTTTGTACAAATTTACCCATTGATATGGTCTAGAAAAATGTAGCAATTTTGTCCATTTTGATTTTTTCACAAAGCATTAATTTCTACACCTTTCTTGACAGAAATAATATTCAACTCTTAACCGGGGAGTAGTCTTGCTATTTATGGTACACGACTATAATTCACTTAAATTAGATCTTTTCTTTAAATTTTCAAAATTGTCTGTGCACAAAGATATTTGTTCACTGTCAGGCATACCTGGCGATACTCACGTGTAGAAGGTATTGGACTTGAAAATACGAAAAATCGAAATAATATTGGAACTAATATTTCAGTTTAAATGATGAAAACCAGAAAAATAACTCAATTTTTAAGGTTTAAACTGTTATTTAAATACATTTGTGTTTTGTTTTTTAAATCCAGTGCTCTTATTCCCGAAAAATAAAGAAAAATATTTTATCTTCTTGGTTTTCCATATATCAATTGTTTTCAGATTTAGTTCCGATAAACAAAAAGAGAAAGCACTTGGGGTATTTTAGTGTATTAAAGTATATTTTCTTAGAAAAAGCCGCCGCTAAGGACATGTTTAGCTATAGAGTCGTCTCCTTACAAGAGGTGGCCGCATACGTCTGTCACCAAGGCTCCGGCGTAACGGCTCGACTCCTCTTAAAGGAGACTAGCCGTAGCCGCACACGTGTTCGTAAAGATTCTTTCTAGTGTATTGAAGGTTTTATTCAACACGAGTGATTCAAAAGTAGTTTTTGTACAGTTGTAGAAGATAAAAAGTTAGTGGAAATAGTTGAGAAATACCTACCTCGAGGTAATAGCTTATTTCTCATTACTGGTGATTGGGTACTAAACTCATCATTAGGTCATCAATCTTGTGATTAATTATATATAGCTCTCTACTTTTGCCAATCTTAGGATTTTTTTTACATCTTCGTACATTATTCTGCCAACATCATTTGCCATATGATTCAAGTACTCCAGTCTTGTCCCTCATCTTGAATTTCTTACTTTCACATTTCTTTCAGTAATTATCTTCGTCAACCTATAATTTCTCCGTAAATGGCCTAATATGTTAACTCTTTTCTGCTGTAATCCTTTAAAAAGCATCCTTTTTTCATTTTCTTTTCTTGCACTTTTAGATATATCATCTCCATCACTGATATTTTCAACATTATTCTGTAGCATCACATTTCAAATATGGCTAATCTTTTATTTTATTTTAAATCAACGGTCCATTTTTCCCACCCATAAAGTGCAACGCTCCAAACATAACGCTTTTAAGAAACTTTTCTTATTTCCAAATTGTATGCTTGATTGTTAGTAATGTCTTAGCCACTTCGGGGGCTGAATAGTATAAGGCGTCACCTCGTAATAGGCCCATTGATGACTGGTAGATCGGGATTCTAATCTAAATCGAGTCTACCGAGGCTGTTTTTTCCTAAATGATATTCCACTTTCCTTCCAAGCAAATCTAGATAAATTATCTCCATTAGAGTATTTATCATATGTGCTAGCAGCCTGAACGGGTGGTAAGACGCGATTATAAGAACAATATATTATTTTTACGAATTACTTTCTTCGCCTGCACTATTCTACTTATAATATATTTATTGCTTTGCTATCATGATTTATTTTACTTTCTAGGTAGCAGATCTCCATTACTTGCTGTAGCATTACTTATTACTGAACTCTATCTCAGAATTAAATTTTGTTCCATCTTTTATTAAACCACTGTTATAGTTGAATTGAAAAATGCTCAGCCTAAAAATTCACTGAATTTGATTTCGTCTTGAAACAAATATTGATTAATTAACGTTGTAAGACATCCTTCTTCTAGTCTTCCTTTAAAAATGGGATACACATAATCATTTCCCTCGAATAGACACGAGTGTAATATCTCTTTATCCTGAGTGTTTTAGAGCTGCAAAAGAAGAAACAAATCATCCTTTGCTCTCAATGTGACGAACTAATATTATATTCAGATAGCAATGATGGCACGAGACTGATACGTGTAAGAAAATAGCACCTGCAGCTTGAATCTCATGCGGCGGTTGCATATTGTGACCATATCTAAGATTATATACCTTACGTTTTTGTTTGTTAATATAAACAAACATATAATATAAATTGTACTGTTCGATGAACTTATCCTTGATAATAACTAAACTAAAAATGTTTATTTAAAATCAGAATACAAAGAGAAGGTTAAAATCATATCAGGAAAATTTCAATGTTTAAAAAAATTCGACTTACTTAATCGATCAATTTCTAAGAAATTTGAATTAAAATCACTTGATATTAAGTATTAAACGTAGAACTTTTATAACAGCCTCTATATCTAAACGGATAGCTGGATTGAAACACTATGTATGCCTACATTCCATTTACCCTTAAAAGTATCAGTTTTAATTTGATGGATAACACTCACTATAACCCTATCTTTTTATCTTTACAATAGTGAAATATTGCAAACTAAACCTTAAAGGTTAGATGAAGACTACATCCATGCCATGTTTCGGTAAAATTAGTCAATGAATTTGACAGTTATTCACGGGAGATATAATACACATATTTGAGTTGTCTCTTGAAATGAATAACCCAATATAAGAACAATGTTCTTACTTTTTTCGGACTATACTCGATGCATGTCAATACAAAATGTTGTTAAAATCAATGTACCTGAAAGGAGGAAACACGAAATTGTCGAATTAAAACAGAACCTTGCTATCCTTGATCAACTAGATACCAAATATGTATGAAACTCTGGTTTGAGCATGCGTAAAATACCACAAGTGAGATTGATCCTGCTGATAAGAAGATATGTTAACAATCTAGAATGTAGATGTATAAACCAGGAAAAGTCGTGACCTATCCAACAAGCACAATAATATCATTTCCTACACTGCTGCTCATAATAGTTGTGTCCATAATAGGGAATTCATTAAAAATTATTTCTCTCAATAGCTTTCAGTTACCATCTATTTTTCTAGACACCCGTCTCGATGGAGTAGCTAGCTAACGCGCTAGTTTCGTGTTGAGCTAGACTACCTAGGATGGGAAGATCTAGGTTCGAATCTCACCCAGGTGAGCCGGGGTGGTTTTTCCTAAAGTGTTTTCCAAGCAAATGTGGGCTCGCTGCCTCTATATTCAGCCTTCCTTATTCCTAACCCATTAGTGTAATTAGTACTTAAGCGTATAACCTGAACAGGTAGTAAGACACGGTGCTAGATAAATATATAAAAATATTTTTAATATAAAATAATTGCCACTCATTATTTTTTATTTTTTTAG
The DNA here is from genome assembly GCA_039000515.1 of Timema cristinae. Lineage (NCBI taxonomy): Eukaryota > Metazoa > Arthropoda > Insecta > Phasmatodea > Timematidae > Timema > Timema cristinae. The sequence goes on from JBCFYV010000012.1 coordinate 43,654,366, forward strand.
TGAATCCTTGGTCATTTTTTGGTAAACAAGTGAAAATACAATTTCTGGAAATAAAGGTTTTTATTAATGGAAGTGATTAAATTACGGTGTATGTATCCAGTAATACTATGTAAAGTTCAAAACTTGCCAATGGCAACTAAACCAGTGCCACGGCTAATTCCTTATAAGAACAATAAATCGTTTCCTTCAAGTTCATACTTAAAACTTTACTGTGAAGAGACAAAGAAGGAAGAATAAATTAAACGGAATTATAACACTTTTTACATAATAAGCTTGCATTAGTTTTATAACCATGTTGCGATGACGAAATAAATAGCATGAGGCCTTCGCTATAACTGGACACTTTCATGTCACTGTTATAATAATGGTGACGTGTTGAAAAGTAGGTCCTTTGTCACGCAACTGACATCCCAGAATACCTCTGAGCAGAAATTAAAATTACATATATAGCTGCTCCAGCAAGCACTAATTAGGTAGGATTTTATGTGCGTATCTTGCCACGTAGTCTAGTCCAAGTCTTAATTAACAACATAATTGAGCTAGTAGTACCATATTGCTGCCTATAAATTTTTGAAAATGGTTCTAGTAACTGTTTCCTCCTCTTGAATCCTCATCCCCCTACCATTGGTTGGAGGTGGAGAGCTTAAGTAAACCCTGTGCTTAAAAGAAAATGTCCTTATTCAACTTTATATTTTATTAGGAAAATGGTAGTTCTGAAGCTTCAAAACAAATAAAACAATTATAAGTTATATCATAATTCTATCTTATGACCCTGTAAAAATGTGACTATTTGATCAAGGAGAGTTACATATATATAAAGGTATATTTAAACGTTTCTTAGATCTCAGAAATGTGACGTTTCGCTTCATTGAAAGTGAGATAATTTTTCCTATTCTTAATTTTAAAAATATGTATATTACTAGAAATGTAAGGTTGTTAGTCTTAGAAGAAAGGGTCGATAAAATCTCTCTGATAGTAAGCTACTACTCAAATATCGCGGGATTTCTGGGCGTCTCCCGTAGGTGGCCTTCTTAAAGATGAGAGCATATTCTTTTACATTTAATTTTACTACAAATTAATTTATATGGACTGCCAATTTCTAATGTTTATAAAGACACTTTAAATATATCATACCAGTCTTTGATATAATATATTGCTGAGAATAAATATTACCTCAGGAAGCATGACGCTCCATGTTTTCTTAAAGGCCAACGACCAACGAGAGGCTTTGAACACGTTAAGAAATACCATATTATATAATAAGTTGTTTGATATTTTTTAAATATAGTTTTAGACAAAATATAGGCGGAAGTTATCAGCAAGTTTTTGTCGAATTATAAGTTCAAATGTTGAGGTAAAGATATTTTTTGAATTCAACAAACTTTACATGAAAATTTGTACGTCTGGTATTAAAACAAAAGGTTAAACACCTAAATATAATCCTTTTCTGTCAAATTTCATGCTTTAATAAAATCACAGCTATATTTGTAAGATATTGGATAATTTTATAGGATTTTATGTATTTTAACAAACATTCCTACCTTATCAAAACCCTTTGGGTATGTAAATTATTGTGATCATCAAAATACTTGAATTTGAAATTGTGATGGCTATTAATATTTCATGACCTACTGAATAAAAAATAGTATTCTTGGTGATGTTGTAAGTCCATCTATATCTCGGGTTAGAGCCCAAACCATTTTATAAATAGGCTAAAACATGTTACTAGCCCTCACTGAAGAACGAAAAGAGCAAAAATATTTTCTTGAAATCCACTCTGACAATTTTAATTAGTTTTGTCTCCAGACACGTATTTCATTACAAACAAAATTGATATTTTTATTTTTCTATAAAAATGACCTTTAGGGTACCTTACATAAGCATACACTTCGAATTTTGATCATATCTCTATACCATTTAAATGAGAGTATATATATATATAATATATATATATATATATATATAATATTTAACACCGTGTCTTTTAAACCGTTTGGGTTATAAGCTTACGTATTAATTACGCTAAAGGCTTAGAGACTGTTAGAGTTATATTTAGATGAAGTGTACCCGCATTTGCGTAAGGGGCTGTTGGTAAACAATTTTGAAAAAAAACCCCTCATTTCACCGGACCGAGATTTGAACTTTGATCTCTCCATCATCGACAGTCTAGTCTATTGCGAGAGTAGTGCCATAGAACAGGCGACCACTGAAGTGGATGAGGTGTGAAATAACTTTTTGTTTAAACCATTATAATTAAAAATAAAACACCTTTATTTGAAATATATTTTTAAAATTCCATAGTTTATGAGCAAAGCCAAATATATAGGTATATATATTTAATTCAAGTCTTTTCAAATGAAATTTATTGTTATGCTCTTTTGTTTAGACGTATGTTCCTCCTATTTTTAATGTTGCTCTAACAGTGTGTGTTATTTAATTTACTCTCTTTGGTGAAGTGTGAAGTTCTTTTTACTGCCTCTCAACCCTTCAGAGAGAGAGAGATGGATTGTGATAGTCAAAAAATTGAAATCGTGATCTTGATAAATGTCATTGTTTCATGACCCCTGAAACCGAAAAGTTGTTTTAGCAATGCCGTCTATCTGTCTGCCTGTACCTCGGGCTAAAGAACAAATCATAATACCGATTGGGATAAAAAAAACTTTGTAATTAGTATTTCCAGAGTGTTCCCCTGAGAAACTTTTGAATTTAGACATCTAACATTAAAATTAAGGGTATTATACTGAAGGGCAAAAATATATAATATTAGTACTAACAAAATCGTCTCTAACAATTTTTGATTACATTTTATATTCATAAAAGCTTTAAAATTATAAAAAATGGCCACTATAGCTTTCTCATTAAGTTGGCTTTAAGAGATGGCCTATTCTAGAGTTGCACATATTTAATCATTTCTTGATCCATCCCTATAAAAAACTATCACCTTAGTTTTGAAGAAATGCATAATAATATCCATTCTATATATCGCCAAATTCAACCGATTTAAATCATTTTGCAAGTAACTTTCATTTACAGCCATTAATACGGAATCTTATGCATATAGCAGTACTCTCACATTCACATTGTTCATTTGCAGGCCAACGCGTTCTCACAAGTACCCCTCATACACTTATTTATGAATACATTTAACAACATGAGGGCATACATAGCACACTCCTTTCAAACCCTATTTCATTGTCTATACATTCGTTCAAAGCTACATCCACCATAACGCATGGTTTTACTTCAATCATACACCACCATAATTACACTTACTAACTATGCAACCACACCATACTTTCTCAGAACATTTCATAACATAATCCTATTCAAATGATCGTGCGTATTATCTAGATCAACAAATGCACGATACAATATCTTCCTTACTGCCATACATTTCTCAATCAGTTGTTGCAATGCAAATATCTCGTACATTCAATCTCTACCTGGCATGAAACCATATTGGACACCCCAAATTTTGTCCGAGGTTTTTTCACGCACCCTCTCAATTAAGACTCTCTCAAAAACATTGCCTAGAATATTCAACAATCTAATTGTCCTATGTTTCTTACATTCACTCTTACAGCCTTTGCCTTTTTACAAAGGAACAATGACAGCATTATTTCAGTAATTAGAAACATTCGAGATCGCAGCACACACAAAGAACAACTCACACAATCTGGCAAGTAATACCATACCCTCACACTTGAGCATTTCACGTGTGATCCCATCTACAACCACATCTTTGCCATTCTTTAACACTTTTATAACTTTAACACCCCAGCCTTGTTAATTATTTCAATCATTATAACATTTTCCCTATTTTCTGCTGCATTCTCTATATATTCGCCATACAATTGCTCAAGATACTCCCTCCATTGCTCTCTTATACTGTTTTCATCCCATCATCCCACCACGTTAATTCCGAAAGCCACAGGTATTTCCTTGCAACCTAGTTTCGTTCTCTTTACCCACTTTCAGAAAAAAAATCTTCTTTCTTTCAAAATCATTCTGCATTCTATCTCCATTTTAATTTAATTTGCTACTTACTCTCCATTTCTACTTTCATTGTATTCATCTTTTTCTTTTTGTAATATACCTGAACCTGTTACAATCCGTTTCACTCTCCACATCACATTTGTTTGTATGCTTCTTTCTTTTCATTCACAAATTATTTCAACTGTTCATTCCATCGTGTATCTTTTTTTAAACTTCCCATCACGTCAGATTCACACGCACTCAGGTACGTCCTCTTTTAATCCTTTCAAGCACTTTATATATCGTTAGAATTTATTTAGCATATATATTATATAATTATATATATCTATATATATATATATATTATATAATTATATATATAAACGAGTGTGTAATATATATATATATAATATATATAAATAAATATATGTTTATATATAAAGTAATATATAAAAGACCCACTTTGGTGGTCGCGTGGGCTAGAGCGCTACTCTTGTAGTAGGCTAGACTACCGATAACGGAGAAATTAGGGTTCAAATCTCAGTCGGTTGTACTGAGGGCTATTTTTCCTAAAATGTTCTTTTCCTCTCCCTCCACGAAAATGCGGGTAGACTACCTATAAAAATAACCTTCATAATCCCTTAAACCATTAATGTAATTAGTACGTAAGCGTATATCCCGAATGGTAGTAAGATGTGAACTAAAAATAAAAATTAAACGTATAAAAATGTTAATATTTATAAATCTTCAATTTTCCCTTAGTATACATGTAACGTTCCGGTTTTTCCTAGATCTATTTAGTTTATAGTCACCCACGCAATTGATCATGTAAGAGTGGTTAAATATATTAAATTTAAGCTTAAACGTCAAAAGTGAAAATTTCCTTGTTTCTCCAAGTTATTATACTAAGTTAAAATTTTTAGTGTCATTCAACCTAACTAATGCAGTTTAATACCTCACTATCACAATATATGTAAAAAGAAAAACCAAGGTTAATATTCAGAAATTAGGATGAGGCCAAATTTTTGCTTCCCATGCTTCTTGCTTTTTAGCTACCCAAATCCGTAGTCAAGTTGTCTAACGTTTCAGACATTGAATACATTTCATAACAGTCCTGACACCCTCCAACATCAACCTCTTTCAATGTAAGAAAACTTTTTTTAATTCTAATCTTAGTAATTTTCTCCTTTTATTGTTCCTTTGCCATATTAGAGTTTCATTACCTCAACGGAGGTTTCATCTGGTGGGAATTAATTCGTTATAATTTCATACGTAATATCTACAAAGTATTTAATTATAAAGGATTTATTATTGATGAATTTTATCAGTTACTTGATTGTACACTTTATAAACAACACACATCCTCTAAATAAACCAGCGTGCCGGAAGCAGTTTTGTAGATTGACTGTAACGCACTCTTCCATGCCTTGTTAGAATGATATGGTATAGCGTACCGTAAAGAGGCTTGGCTGGCTTTACTTTCCCTATCAGTGGTATGAAACTTAAGCTCGTAAGGTGGGGTGTTGTTGCTGTCTGCACTTAGTCTTTAATCCACTTTTCAATTTCTTCTTTTCGGTTGCTCTTTGTTCTACCAAAATAATAATTCTAGTAGATAACCGATTTCTCCACGTACTTATTTAAAACAACCAAAAAGATGTGTTTTAAAAGAATTACAAGTTTATAATGATATTTATTCTTATAGGTATCAATTTTTAGCTTCATTAAAACGATGTTGATGGTTTAATATAATCAAAATTTTACATATTAAATTGATTTGAGTCAGAAGGAATTGATAATAGCTCTGAGATTTTTGTAGTTTTTAGCATGACATCTTACTACCCATTTTAGTTATACGCTTATGTACTAATTACACTAACGTATTAAGGCCATGTAAGGTTTATTTTATATGAAGTGTACCAGCATTTGTGTGCATGAAGATTTGAAATCCATTTCACAAAGACCATCCTCACTAAATCAAATTGGGATTCAACTTTCGACTTTCCTATCATTGACAGTCCAGTATATTTTAAAGGTGACCTTGACTACCAAGTGGGCTGCAAATAAAGAGATGAAGTTGCCAGGTCCTGGGTTCAATCCTTTGAATGAGGCAAAGAGTCTACATATATAGTAGCATTCATTGAAATAGATCATGGATGGTCATTTATATTTGTTTAGTTAAAGCATCTTAAAGTAAATAGAGTTGCAAACACTCGTTACAAAATTTCTTATTACCCGTCCATTCCATTAAATTATATAAATTGGATATGGATGAGGAATTTAAAATTTATAGGGACTTGTGGATATTTTTACTGGTGAAAAACTTCGAAACTAGTTTAGGGGAGCTGGGGGTGAGATAATTTAGTACCTCCCATCAATGGCAAAACAGACTAGACAAGCTTGACGAGCTATTCCTGGTGCCCACCGTTGATGACAGAAAAAAGTTTTTCAGGAGGTTAATCTTGATATTGACTTCAAGTGGATTTCATTGTTGTTACGAGTCTTAAGATACCACAGGTCTGGGATATTCACACATTAACATTATTGAAATAGGAATAAGATATTTAGAATGGAGATAGTAGGTAATCAAATTGTATAGGGTATAAAGTGGTAAATCATTTATGAAACAAAACCTCTGTTCGCTCAGCCGAAATAAGAGATACAATATATCAGCAATAAACAAACTAGACTAGGCCATACAAACTAATTTGTCCGCGTGTGCACCGGTGTGGTAAGTAACTTAGTTTAAGTTGAAATCGCAGCTCTCACGTTTCTCATGATCAAGGGGTAAGAGGTTTCTCCACATATAAACCCATTAGATCCAATACATTCCAGGTGGCTTCTAAATTTAATTTTATGAATGGGTTCAGGCTTCTAGCAAACGGGGTAAACTATTGGAGAAGATTTTATATTCTAAATAAAATACATTTTACATTATTCTGCTTGTATTCCTGTATTTATAAAGTACTAAGATAATTTATAGTATAAAATAAAACCAAAACAACAAAAACAAACAAGTAAATAAAACAGTTCTCAATAATTGGGAAAAAGATGCCAAAATTTTAAACCAGGACATTTTTTTTAAGGTTTAACAATATTATTAGCTCACACGCAATATGTGAAGACTTTTTTACTTCCAAAATCTTGATTATATGTGTAAATGTTTTTTTTAAAGATTATTATTTAATTGTTAAAAATATAAATTTGAATAATTGATGCGTTTTTCTTAGACACTTTTGAATATAGCCTACTCCCCCGAGCTGGAAACTTGGGTGGCCACCTACAGCCTAATTAAGTAGTTAAGTTTTAAAAGGTGTTATTACCTCTAAAGGGGATCAAATTAGGGAGACGTTGTAACACTATTTCTACTTCCTCCTTCATTAACACACGCCATCTTCCCTTAGAGATGACTACCGTGGAGGATCCAAATGTTTTAGGGAAAATAATTGTCAGATTGAGGTCGGACTCAGTCCTGAGCATGATTGGTTGTTTACGGGTCTAAAGATTTGACAGAAGAGTCATTTAACCCCTTGATATATGATGTAGGGATGAAGACAGTTAATTTAAATCATACTAAATTTACGTGAAGAGGGGATGGGAAAACGAATTCTTAAATTAATTCGAACATAATTTATTTCCACCGCGTGTTAATAAATGTTCTGGCCATAAGAATTGAACTATGCAAATGTACTAGGCATGAAGAAGGGTAGAGTTTTTTAAGAAATGTACCCGAATTTGTATGAGAAAGAGTAGTAAAACCATTTAAGGAAATATACCCTCATTACATCCGAACAAGATTAGGAACCCGATCATCTTATTTGGTAGCCACGTTGTCTAACGCGCTACTATTGTAGTAGAATAGACTGCCGATGACGTTGATATTGAGGTTCAAGTCTTGGTCGGGTGTACTGAAGTTGGTTTTCCAAAATGATTTTCCAAATGGTTTTTACACTCTTCCTCCCTGCAAATGCAGGTACACTTCCATAAATATAACCTTCCTAATTCATTAAACCATTGATGTAATTAGCACATAAGCGTTTAATCAAACGCAGACGTGTGAAAATCGTAGGCAAAATGAATTCCGCCGACGATTCCCGCACGCCCATCATAGACTCTGCCTTGAAATATGAGTGAATAATGACCCTGCGAATGGGACGATTCCTGGAGAGCTCAGTGGTTAGAGCTTTGGCATACTAAGCTTAAGGTTCTGTATTCAATTCCCGTGTCCAGGTGTCATTTTTCAATTCTCAGAATATTATATCTAGATGTAGATTCCTCTCTAAAAAGCATGAATAATAGCTTCAGCTGTTTGATTTTTAAAATTTCAATTATATTGTGAGCCTGATGACGTAGACCGTGTAGCTAGCGATCAGGGATTGAGAATTATAGTTTTAAGGTGGTGGTTCTCAATGTGCTCTCTCTATTGCAAGTATTACCGTCTGCATTCTTACACCAACAATCTAGGGACTATAAAAGTTAAAATTAAATAGAGCTGTGAACTTATTTGCAAGGGAGAGTTTGGGGAATTATTTTGAAACAACAGTTGGATTATAAAGCTAATGTCACCAAGGAAAAAGACATAAATAGTCGGATATAATAATAGTAAGAAATATATGTTTGATAATTATTACTATTGTAATAATAAATGTTATTATTTTTACTGTTCATTGAAATGCGTCAGAATAAGTTTTTTCAAATAAAAACTAAGGCCTATTATATAAGCACATAATCTTAGATAAAATTTTAATTGTCACTATTGTAATATAACTGTTATTATTTTTACTGTTCATTGAATGGATTAGAATAATTCCTTGCACTAAAACTAAGGGCCATTATATAATCCATTATTTTAAGATTATATTTTCCGGCCTCTTGTTTTGTTCAAAACTAACTGCCAAAAATTAATTAACTCTCTGACCAAAAATCTTAAGAATACAGTTTTGAGAAATCAATTTCCTTTCGCTATTTTAGTCTCATTAACACACGCGTATATCCACTTAATTATCGGTATTATAATCATTGTAATTATGTAGTTAGTCTATCAGAATAAAAATAATTGAGTATCAAATACTATTTTATGTTTAAATTCTCAGAATAAAAGTGGTTTATATCGATTTATAGAACATTAAAAATTGAAATTGAATCTTATAAAACCTATATATAAATTTTAATTCATAAATATTTAACTTATTTATGCAAACTTCGGTTTATTCTATAAGATAAAATCTACAATTATCCGCTTGGATAGATAATTTTAAAGTTTTGTGGGTGATCCATCAACCAAACACCAGAATTCCACCTGTGGTTAGTTTTTTAACTTATATCAATGGTTGAAACCACTATATTACAAGTTAAAGCTTCTAAGTGCAATTCCAGACATGTTCTAAATATTTATCGTTGGGGAAATTGGGGTTATATTTTAAGCAGTCGGCAGTGATTAATTAATGGTGTGTCAATGGGTGTTTGGCCTGTTCAAAATTTAAGTTAGTTTAAGTCATGAGCTGATAATACACTGTACTTAGATCTAAGATACAAGTATTAGACTTTACCATTTATTAATAATTTAAAAACAATTGCTGTTTTTTATCATCTGTTTTTATTTAAAAGCTTGTATGATTCATATAATAAATGATCTTGCTTTGAGATTTTGGAAATATATAAAAAAAAAATTAAGGGCTTAAGAGGTAGAATATAACTTAAGACTAGTGATAATTATTAAAATAAAGGTATATCTCACAGCACAGTGAGCTATAAACATTTAAAATCTCTTTAATTCTAACCACATCCAAATCAGTGGTCACGATATCTATGATGTCAATATCTCAATTAATAGGATTGTCAGGGACGTCAAGACTAAAGTTAGAAAATTGGTCACGTGTAAACTACCCATATTTCTAATGGAATACATCTTCACTAGTTATAATAATATATATTATTATTATTATTATTATTATTATTATTATTATTATTATTAGCACCTCGTCTTACTACCCATTCGGGTTGTATGCAGTTATAATATTGAAAAACAATTTTTTTTTAAATATCCCAAAGAACATAGTCTGTTGTTCCATGAACCCAAATCGTGATTTCTTACGATGATAATACTATTTACAAATCGTCTCCAGTACGGCGACATACTTGGTGGTCCTGATACAATTCCAGACCAGTTGAAAAAACCCACAACAAGCTTCTGGCGCAATTAAATACCTCTCGTTTCATGGGTCCTCACAGTATCTCTACCACTGATGTACCTATCCTACAACTCTTTAAGATTATCCTTTCTACTTCCCCCCTCCCCTCCATCCGATGGCTTCCCCCAAACCTTTCCAACCCCTCAAGGCCATAAACAAATACAACATGAACTATCACATAATTGTAGTAATGACTAGTTGTGTTAAACGGTACACATGACAAGTTGTAGGCATAGATATTTCAAGCATATGGGTTTTTAATTAAACATAATGGTTGTATGTCAACTGTTATAAACCACTATGTTGGACCTTGTAAAAGTCAAGTTTACAAGTGGATTACTTATATCATTTTTTTTTATTTTATCAAAAAGCTACTTATATTTCCAAATCAGGGATATGTAATTTAATTTAATGTCGGTAGCAAATATGGGCACCAAAAATAAAATAAAAAATTTGTTGACATAAAAAGATGTGTGATGAACCATCGATAACTGATGTTTTATTAATTGGTGTGTAGAAAAAATGGAGCTACATTCCGGATTTAAAGTGTATTCATTAAAAGAGTTTTGGAGTTTGTATATAAAATATCACTTCTCATCAGAATTAAATTATGGACGATGAAAACACGGGCTAAAGGCAACTTTGTCATATGTCAAACTTGTATGGAGTTAATTTACTGTACGTTTTATAAACAAGTTGATTAGACCCTAGATTAATATTTTAAGATGAGTAGAATTTTAAGGAGGCTGCCTACTTGAGCGCAGAGATAAATCACAGAGATCAAAAAGTCTCACGATATTTAAGAAGGTGTTGTTTCACAATATATTTCACGCCAAAATGTAGAAGATATTTATTAGTATTTTTCTGTAGGAAACAATTTAAGGGTTATCATTTTTTGTGAATTCACATCACATTGAACGACATTTTCAACGAACTGTTACAGTTCTGAGATAAGAAAGTTATAATAATCAAACTATCGTTTTGAAAAAGCTAAGGTAATAATTTAACAATTTTACAATAGACAATTTAAGATAGTTAACGATTATTATAGTAGTTAGGAAGCTTTATAACTGCCATGCCTATAAGAAATACCAGTGATAGTATATTTCACTTTACATATAGTTTCCTTTAAGAAATTGTACTTTATATTTAAGTAAATGCATAAAGAAGAATCTATTATCTACTCGTATAATATTTTAATAATGACATTCCTCAATACCAATCAACAAATTAAACAAATTTAAACCCAACACTATAATTTAGTAATAGATATCGTTGCAAAGTTCTTTGTAGCCTTAGCCTGTATTTTCACAATATAAAAATTGTATTAGCAAATAAATGGTACAAATCCATTGCACAAGCCATTTCATATTGAGTATTGGTAGCGTCGAAGAAAATTAAGTAAGTTTATTTCATAATAATATACCATATCATTTTGTTAATGACAACAAAAACGCTTTAAATTTAAATTTTAAACCAAACTCTTCAAATATTTTCAAATTTTGAAATATTTAAAAATAATTTATTATTTGTAAAATATAATTAACTATCAGTAATTTGTAAACATAAACATATATTCTTATTTATCATGAAAACTATTCCCAAACACTCACTTTAAACTTAATCTTCAAGGGCATATTTGAAAAAGTTCAAAATATATATTATCTGTAGTAAGTAAACTACATCTAAATTAGTTATTTTTATAAAAATAAACATTATTTCTGATTTTTTGTTCAAGAGCAGCTTATAAAATCTATACATATTTTTTGCCTCCAAAATTGACAGAAAACTGACAAAATTTTAGATTATTATTTGTCTTTTTCTTGTAATAATTAGTATTGATAATATATATAAAAAGTCACACTCCATATAGGATGTCTTGATATATCCACATATTAAAATTATTTTAATAAATTTAGTAAATACCAGATACTGTCCTTCTTACAAAATTCAGGGTGTACATTATATTTTATCACGTAAAATAGACATAATGTTCCATTTTAGACAGCATATTTATAAGTAGTTAAAAAGAATTAACGATATAATCGAATAAACCTCTTTCATATCGTGTATTATGACTTCGAAAATAATTTTCAAAAATAGGTTTTGAGTCAACCACTGTTTATTATGTCTTGTTTATAAAAATAAGCACATTATCTTGTTAATCATTATACTAACTCTTCATATATAAGTTTTAAACCAAATTGATCAAATATTTTGAAAAAACTAAAAATTTTAAAAATAAATTAATTTTAATATATTTTAAAATTACTTATTATTTGTAAAAATATTTATACTTATTTAACATTAAAAAATTTTCTCTGATTCAAATCTTGAATTCATTATCAAGGTCAGTTTCAAAAAAAAATATTTTGTATATATTCTCTTAAGTAGACTTGAATTAATTTATTTTGTATGGCTAAAGATACATTTTATTGATAGTATAAAATAGTCCACGATATCAATTTGAACCAAATCACCAAAGCAATTTTTTTAAATTTCGAATTAAATAAAAGTAATCAGTAAACTAACTAAAACAGAGTTTTATCCCCAAAAGTAAGTATACAACTTTGTAATGTTCATGTCAAATACTCTTCAGATATACATTTTAATCAAAATCGTTTTATTCATTTTAAAAATAATTCACATTTTCAGGAATTGATCATCAACAAAAGATCATGTATATAATTTTTTAACTAAGACTAATTCATCATCATCATCATCTCCACGAACTATTTCTAGTTTGTGGCCATGTCCGTTTATTAAAATTTTTCCATCTCCCTCTGTCCTACCACTATTTATCCTCCCTCACTCTCTACCACTTGAACTAAGTAAACATTTGTATTTGTCATATCAAGCTCTCCCAACATACCCATTTGATATCAAACCGTTACATTAATTTTTTAAATATTTTCAGTTTTTTGAAAAATCAGACATCAGTAAAGTACATAAAGTTAAGTTTTTAAACAAAAAATCAAATATAGTGTTAAATTGTCATGTCAAACATTTTCAATACACCCATTTGAATCAAAATCATTTAAGCTATTTGTAAAATATCGAAGTTTTTTTTAAAAATCAGTCATCAGTGAACTACCCATTAACGATTTTTACAAAAAAAAAAGTGTTAATTGGAATGTCAAACACTCCCAAGATACCTATTGGAAACAAATCGTTTAAATGGCCCATTCCATTCTGGTCTCGATACGTGTCGTCCTGTATTTAGTGTAGCGCCACCTTTGGGGCTTAATTAAGCCTGACAAATTATGATACTGTTCCTAGGTATGCATTGTTTCAGCTTTATAGGTTTCTTGAAGACCCAGTGGTCTATGGGTAAGGTGTTGGACATCTGGGCTGGGCGTCCGGGTTCAATCCTCGGTCCGGCACAGACTTATCTGATTGGCAAACCCTTCCTTCACCTCAGGCAATATGTGTATTAATCACAACTTGTGAAAGTGGGGAATGCCAGGCCTCCACCGTGGTTCGGATCCCACGTTAAACTGTAGGTCCTCCAATTAATCTCACAATCACCGTACCATTACACATTAGCGTAAGTGCGTATAACCCGAACGGGTAGTAGGACGCGGTGATAATAGTAATAGTAATAATAAATAATAATAATAATAATAATATAATAATAGGTTTCTTGGTTTTGATGCTCTAAAGTCTAAAGACGGACATACCAACCTACAAGCATATTAACCAAAATATTTGAGTTACGTGTATAGTTCATACACAAACACACACACATATATATGGTGTTTGTATATAAACTATACACGTAGTTAAAATATTTTGTATATATATATATAACACATATAAACACTGTATTATATATAATATAACACATTATATATATAACACACACATATATAACACATATATACACATATAACACATGTATATATACATATACACACATGTATATATAATATATATAATATATATATTACACCATGTATATATATATACACAACATATATAACAATATAACATATATAACAATGTATTATACATATATACATGTGTGTGTATATATGTTCATATATACATTTACTTCACATATTCAGACTTTTAAATTTTCATCATATTATGATCGTGAACACTAAGATTCACATTGTAATATATTTTTTCTTCAGCCTCTAGTAAAATATTATTTATTCATTTAGTTTACAATTATTAATTCTTCATCTTATAACTAATTTTATAGCTAAGATAAACATATTGTATAACAAAATCTTGTGTTTTATAAATACAATTATTATAATATTGACGGTACTAAATAAAAAATTATTTGTATACTACAAAAGTTAATTACTTGTCCGATGTTACTATAACCTTGAGTGTGTTATTGTTTATGTAATTGGGTAGAGTTGCCATCAAAATGTTATAGATAGCTTTAAATATATGATTATTATTATGTATTGGTTGGATACAATTCCTCTTCGCACAGTTTAAAATTTTTCAAGTTCTACGGTCACAAATCTACATCTTAACTCATGTGTTGCTGCTGCAGCTAACCTAAATGACACAATATATCATGTAATACTGACTGAGAAAATGTGTCAAACCAAGTACGGGTTATAAATAAAATCTATTTGTTATGCTTTTATAAAAAGTAAACAAAAAAGGGAATCTTTGTTTGTATTCGAGTCTCTTGCAAGGAATTTAAAAGTGCTTTGTTGTCGTACTTCCGGTATAAAGATTGGCAGGTGAGTCGGTGTAAATTGAGGACGCACGTGCCTGGCGCCCACGGGCGTATTTATTCACGCCCAGAACCTAAACTACAGGTGAGTAATACTTCCGTCAACCTGTTGTCTTACAAGGTTCTGTTTACGATACAAGCACATCTTTGGTATTGAACCACTTTTCTTTCGCTCTGTGGCTTAATAGATTCCGGACCATCAATATTTAGTTAAATTATTAAGTTAGTGATGATGAAGGTAGAATATAGAATTTGCATGTATAGTGTGTGAAAATATATATAAATAGACTCCCTCAAAACACCAAGCTGGGTTTCAGACATTGACTTCCACACTTCGGGAAAATTATATAGATGAAAAGACAGGATGTATAGGTCTGGGGGCCCCGGGGCTGTTAAAAAATTTAAGACCCCAATTTTACAAAATTCCTTTTTATTTCTTATAATCAATTTTTTTTCCACAGAATTATATTAGATTTGTTTAAAGCCAATTTTATTTTAGCTATCCTATAATTTGTTTGTTTTTTGTTAGAAAATAATGTCAAAACTTTGAAAATGTATTTTTTATTTTATTCATAAATTTTGAGTTCAAAATTATCTAGGTTAATTATTCATAATATTAGCCTAGAGAGGTTTGTTTTCCATTGCAATAGTATGGTAGATGAGCCCTAATATTATTATGCAATCACACAGATTTTTTTTTGCACCGCGTCTTACTACACGGAAGAATGTCTCGTCTTTTCTGGTTAACCAGTAATGAGGAGATCAAGTACCCAATTTTTTTTTTTGAATAGGTCATCGCATTTAACAGAGAACTTAGTGTAGAATTGATTTAAGGGTTTTAAATGAGGGAAGTAGTTTTTACAGATTGTTTTCCATTAGTTTAGAGAGGTTTTAAGCAAAACCACGGTAATAAATTATATAAGTAAAACCTCCTCTTAAGACAGATATCATCATCAATTTAGTATATCGCAAGTTTATCCCATTTATATCACGTGACCCCATAAGTGGGTATGCTAGGTAATTATTACTTTACTTATATTGTGTATGAGATATTTTATTAATTTCCAGTAAAAATATAATTATATCTTCCATTGTATAGAATAAAAAGGATGTTTGCCCCATCAAGATGTCTAGAATTATTGTTTGCATTACAAATAGAAGGGCAATCCTCATATTGTCATTAAAAAGAATTTTAGGGTGCTTTACAAAATCAGTAATTTATAATTTGCATCATATCCCAGCAATAATTTCCGATGCTAAATAACTTTTAGCTCTAAAGTTATATGACTACTAAAATAAGTATATTTTATCTGAAATACATTTTTGTAAAACCAATAGTTTCTTAGCAATAAGAAAATATATATATTTTTACGTAGGTCTTGATATGTGTAATTGATTTTTACTCGCTTTATTGAAAATATAAGATATCAAAGTTTCTGTAATCATGTATATTATGTCATTTATGCTCTTTGGCGGAGTATTTCTGGAACAATATCTATTATTTCATTTCACAAATTTTATTAGTTTTTAATAGTCCAAATGGTTTTATTTTAAGATAAAGGATAAAAAAAGTATGTGTGGTGTACCTTATCAATTATTATTTATTATTATTTAAACAAGTTTTTTGATGTATACACTATTTGTTAAAATGTTATGTCGACATAATTTAAAATAGGGCGTAGTAAAATGATTATTGATCATGTATTAAAATAATTATTTATCATTTAATTATTTATTTATATTTTCATAAAATTTATCCTTTTTGGTTTTGTTTTCCGTTAATAATAATTATAGTCGTGTTTACATAATGACAATGAACTTAATAAAAATAATGCCAAATTTATTAATTTTATTCTGCAACAGATATTTTGACATCATTTTATGCTATTCTAGTAGTATTTGTTACAAATCATCATGCGAAAGTTATTCATTGTTGGAAAAAATGTGGTCGTTAACTTAACTTAGAAAATTTAGAAAATAAACACATTATTCTTATTTGATCATCTGGTTTTTTATAAATCTACTTAACATTTTACATCGTTTAAGGGAATACTCACAAAACCATTCGTAGCTTGTGAATGAATAAATATAAAATGGACTAAGATATACTTTTCAAAAAAATATTGGATGAGTGGAAAATCGTGGTTCGAGTATATTGAGGGTAGGGCTCAATGCGTTCTCACGCTTCCTTTTAGGCAAATGTAAGTACATTACCTCTAAATTCTACCTTAATAATTCCTAATCATTAGCGTAATTATTAGTATAAGGTAATTTAAGAATGTATAATATGATATATTATCGCCTCTTTGTGAAGGTTGCTTTGTATGGCTGTCATAAATACAGTTGTTCATACAACACCTCTAATAATGTTCACTGTAATACTGAAAATAAATGTCGTCGAGATTTCAAACTCAGCTCATAGGTAGCAGCACATTTCACCATTAATCCATAGACACACGCTCACGAACCCCCGTCTAATCCAACATATGCATTTTGCATTACGAAAATATGTGTGTAGCTGCCTACTTTAAATATAGTAGGAGTTAAGCCATGATTATAAATATATACAAGTTATTATTTATAAGTGGTTAGTTCCTTTACTCCTGATTTGGAGGACAAGGCGAAAATAAATCTTCGCCACTCCAGCTATACCTTGTTACAATTTTTGTGATTGCAGGCTATCAGACTACCAACCACAACACATCACTTTACAAAATATTATCTGGGTTTTATTTTTTGTTCATAAAAATATTTGAAAATTTTGATGTAATAAATATGTGAAAAATGTTAGTATAATATAAATGTTGAAAAATAGTATTAATTAATTACTCAAATATATTTTGATTCCAGCCTTGAAAATTTTGTTAACGGAGTGTGATCATTCCGGACTTATATATACTCTTTGAGTTTATTCATGATTAAATGTGACTGGTTTGCATAATTATTGGTATTTAGTCATTCGAATATTTCACTGAAGCCATTGTAGTTCATTTGAATTTCCCTCATCATACCTTTGTCATGAAATAAGACGTCTAAATTCAGAATATCTCATTCAATTTGGATTCACTACTAAATTAGTAGCAAATGGCTCTTTAATGGTAATTATTTTAATATTCAGATATCATAAATATTTTTAATTAGCCAATATACATTTTGTGGTGCAGGATGATTCAGAATATACACATATTTAAATATTTTGCATTTTTCAAATGTCGAAAGATTATTTAAAAAAAACATTTTCTACTTTAATTATCAGTCAACTAACTTGAATCAAAAGAAAATACATATAAGTAAACATTTACCTTTGGTAAAAATAATAAAATAAGGAATATCAAAAATCAACTGCAAAATTTTTTAAAATCGACATACTGGTATATTTGATTCGCGGCATTGCAAGCAAGTATATCAATACTGAAATTTTTATTCATCCTTTTAAGTGTGTTGAGTCTGTTCTGTAGTTAATTTGTTTTGAAATTCATCTGATGATTAAGCCATCGGTCCATAAAATCACGTTAAGTACCTCAAGTAAAAAATACATAAATTTTTTTTCTTTTGGCTTCATAAGATAAAAATGAAAATTTAAGAATGTAGAAATATAATATTTTACCAATTTAAGTTTTTATAAATTTCATAATAGATACATTCAGTTCATAATATGAATCTTTTGTTCTAGTCAGGCTGTAAAACAAGTTGAATAATAGATTTTAAGATGTATTATTATTTCATTAGAAAAAAAAATGTGAACATTAATTAGCTTCATTTTATCAAAGGAGACAAAACTTTGTTAAATTTTGAAATATTAGAGAACTAATCATATATCAACCATATCCAAACTATGTAAATGATATGGTATTTTAATTCAAGTTACACATTGCAATAAAAACGACTTTATCTAAAACCAAACCTCGATAACTCTTCAATTACTTTCTCAAATCAATTTACCACTCTAATGTTTTTATTCTTGTCATACATTGCTAAAAAGAAGACAGAAAATAAAGTATTTCCTCAATAAGTCTTCAATTACCTACTCTGATCCAATTACCATTCATACTATTTTAATTATTAGTCTCTTAAGATGCTCCGTAAAGTTGTGGTTCTTACATGAGTCTGTCTTTGGAACAAGCCTTCTCAACATTTATAAAGATCCATTAAATGATTTGACTTAAAATCGAATACTCATAGATAACTGAACTAAAGGAAACTAGCCGATAAAACTAAATAAGTTTTTTCATCAAGAAAGATAACAAGATGCCAATCGTTGTTAATGCCTGAGACAGGTGAATTACCTAGTTGTACCAGTTTAAGGGAGAGAGAGAGAGAGAGGAATAAGTTCAATTGGTTGTCGTGTTTGTAAGCAGTGTGAACAGTCCTCATGGGTGGTCCAGCCTTCAGCCTCTGACATAGCAACGATCCCTCTTCTACCGTTATAATGATCCAAGGACATAGTTAAAAACTTTGATTACCTATAAACCCTATCAGAAGGACAATCCGGTGTCCGTATGAAGCTTCAATTACTTAGGACGGAGAGGTGTACCATAACTCTGAGACGTTATTCCAGATATCCCACGTTATTTAAGAAGTGGCTTCTTATTATAAATTCAAAAATATGGTGTGCATTAATATTGAGGAGAGCGTCATCAACGTGCCTCTTTGAGGTTAGCAACTTTTTAAGTTTTACAATGTTAATAAAAGTCATAGCGGGGTGAACCAATATCATTTCAATAATTGTTTATAAGAAGGAAATGTTTAGAAACTTATATCTAACATTCCTTGAACAAATACATATTTTTAGAAGGACACAAACTCACTTTGGTGGTCTATTACTCTAAGGCATTACTCTCGCAATAAATAGTTTAAATTGCCGATGATAGGGAGATAAGATTTCTGATCCTGAACGGGTGGACTGGTGATTTTCAAACCTCTACCTTCATGCAAATGTGGGTATACTTCATCTCAAACTAAACACTCTTCATTCATAACACATTATTATTATCAGCACCCGTCTTACTACCCGTTCAGGTTATACGCACTTACACTAGTGTGTAATGGTAGGGTTATTGTGAGATGAAATGGAGGACCTACAGTTTAACGTGGAATCCGAACCACAGTGGAGGCCTGTTGGTATTCACCACATTCACAAGTTGTGATTAATACACGTCTTGTCAGAGGTGAAGGAAGGGTTTGGCAATCAGATATATCTGTGCCGGGACCAAGGATTGAATTCCGGATCCTAGCACATAGGTCCGACACCTTACCCCTAAACCACAAAGTCACCTATAGTACACTAACGTTTTGGTACATATGTATAAGATGAATAGCAAGTAAAACATGATCGTAATAATAATTTTAAAATAAGCTACAACAGAAAGTTATAAGAGAGGTGAAGATTGGTTTACTGGTTTCTAAGCTTCATAACTGTCATTCCCATGATAAATATACCATTATTATACTTACCTTCAAGGGCGGGATGCCTATAATATACTTTATTACTCGACTGCCATACAGATGTAAAACGTAACTATTAAATCGATTTGTTTGATATGAGAAGCTTTCACCTCTAAATGAAACTCGTCATTTATGATGTTAGAAGTGATAAAGTAATTAGTTGTGCTACTTATGAACAAGTTTGCTAAACTTTTAATAACCCATTGATATTTTAATTCGATATTTAAAATTGTGAGTTTTCATTATAATTCAGTAAGTTGAGTTCAGAACATAAGGTTGTTTATCTTTCTACCTGTCATGTAAGCCGTTTTAATTTCCTTCTATTCTGGTTTTAATTAGGTACCGATAAAAATATCCATAAATAACTTAATAAACTAAATGCTATTACAATGTAGCATATACATATTTTTATGATACATTTAAATTATTGAAAGAAATAATAGGATTATTAAAACTTATATTATTATAACAATTTTTTATATAAAAATATATTTGGATCATTTTGTCAATAAAAGAATTTTTGCTCTATCAAAGTTATTTTCGTGAATGCCTACGAAACACTGAACATAAAATAGCTTCTGCGTTGGGTAAATTAACCGTTGGTGTATCATTCGATAAGAATTGAATGGCTCGCTTGGAATTTGAAATTAAATTCTTGCTTAGGTCAATCATTTATAAACTCACACAATTATTTTACCTTTGGCTTTTAAACCATTATAGGTGGTAAGATAAGAGCTATTGTCAGATTCATGCAGGAAGAAGCCTTTTGATATACTTAAGTTACTAAATCACTTTTTATCTATTCATGAAAGCCATGTGAATTGCAGCAATCAATTTCGATAAATATTTCTACTATCTATGAAATAGAATAAATAAAATTCTTCATTATAAACAGAATTCAACAGAATTCTTCACTAAGACAGACGGAATTACTATATTCCCCTTACCCCTAATAATGTGAATTGAAGCGTTCCCTCTTAACTTTTTAAACCCTAATACTTAAGTATTTGTATAGTCCACTAAATATTATTGTACCAAACGTAAAATTATATAGAGCAAATAGA
The DNA here is from genome assembly GCA_039000515.1 of Timema cristinae. NCBI lineage: Eukaryota > Metazoa > Arthropoda > Insecta > Phasmatodea > Timematidae > Timema > Timema cristinae. The sequence goes on from JBCFYV010000012.1 coordinate 43,675,740, forward strand.
AAATAAGTAAACTACCAGACATATGTCATGATTTTGAATATTTTTTAAACTAAGTTGTAGTAAATAAAGGCTAGAGGGACTTACACTCGCACATTTATCACCGCATCACATTCCGCAACTCCTCATCTGGAGGATTTGAAATTTTGTGGGAAGTTTCCTTTTAGGTCCTGGGCAATAGATAAGACGGGGTACTACGAAATTTAAACACTAGGGGGAAATAAAAAGAGGGAGTTAAAGTTTTTCAAAAGGTACGGATATATCATTTGAACCTGAGGATATCATATAGAGACTTGAAAATGAAAATCAGATATGGGGAGACTTTTTTTTGGGTGTTTTAAAAATTCAAGCACCTAAGAGGGTAGAGAGGGCAGAAAGCTGTGCCGCATATAACCATAGAAAATATCAGTTTTAAAATTAGAGTCTGGGAGACTCGTGGAGACTCGCAGCCAATAGTTCCCCCCCCCCCCCAAAAAAAAATAATTTAAGATTACAGAAGAAACTAAAGTTTTGAAGACAAGAAAAAGAGACAATTCCAGATAATAAAATAAAGCTTGATATTTAAAATTTCTAAGAATGAAATGTGTGACTGTTTTAAGAACTAATAGAAACAACTTCTTTTCTATATTGAGGAGTACCGAAATTTGGTAATAAGCTACGAAGATCATTCCAAATAAATATAAAGAACTGAAGAGATTAAATTAAGAAAACAGGGGGTTAAGGGTTAAGTAAAATGTACTAAAAGAACTTTAAAATTAGGCATCAAATTGAAATTTTCCAGAAATTCAAAGGGATTACCATAACAAGTGTTAAATATAAATATTATTTAGAAAGAGGTCTGGTGATACAGGGGTTTTCAAAATTAACAAAATAAAATAATAAATTAGTTTTCAGTAAGATAAAGGATTGAAATTTCTACGGTGGGTAGAAGAGCCACCGTAAACAACCATTAAAGTCTAATCGTTAAATATCAAAATGGATAAGCAGTAAGCGGGGAAAATGTAATGCTCAAGATTCCTAAAACTAATATAAACAAACTTTTTGGTTTGGTATCAAATAGAAGCTGTATATTTAATTCAATAGACCTTCCCGGATAGCCTAATTACATCTAAAATAATGAATTTACAAATTGAAGTTTAAGATCAATACAACCATTATAGTAAAATACTTTTCGGTATTGTTTCAAATTGCGATTTGGCAAGCACAAAAATCCTAATAAATGATTCAAATAAATACTGAAATTTCAAAACGAGAAAGTAAAAGCTGAAAAAGGATGATGGTAGAGGTAATATATTAAAATTGGTCCAAATATATCATAAAAATCTCTTTTTGTCATGGAAATAATTTAAATTGACAAGTTAGTAAAAGTTCCACCCCACAATACTTAAAGAAGCTTCAAATATTTAAATTAAAAATAGGGATTGGAAAATTGATAAGGAAAAAAAATAGTTTACCTATATGGTAGAAAATTCTAACTTTATATAAGAAGACACAAAAGCTTAAAACTAAATGCATACTAAAACAAAAGATTATATCAATTAACATTGCCATTAGAGCTAATAATTGAATAATAAATTAGTGCCTAGCTAGCAGTGGCTAAACAATTAAAATAAACGAATTATGTGGACATAGCTTGGAGAACCATGGCCATCTTTGGAATATCGTGGTGCTAGTTTAAATATATATTAAAACATTAAAACTCTAAATCTGTCTATAAATATATATATTGTTGAAAGTAAACTCAAAGAGTACTCATTATATCAATACGGGATTTCCTCTGTTGTACTCTTTACTTTTCATTGAGCAGTGTAAGAATATACCATCAGCTTCTCATAAGCGAACTAAGCAGGGTTGAATAAACTGACTGTTACTTACACTTGAGTCTTGTATTTATAACAATTCAAATATATTAAATATAACTAATACATTTTATTTTTAAGTCTCCTTGGCCTAGAGGGGTTTGGAATGACCAACCAAAATCCTCCATCTCCATGGGAATTAGTATCTTATGATGTAAACCAACATCCTACTAATATTAAAGTAAAAATTGAATTTTCTTTGGTTTTTCCTATTTATTTGTTGATCAATGACGCTCAAACCATTGTGTATATAATATGATTCTGTATATATATATATACTAGCTCACCCGACAGACGTCGTTCTGTCAAAAGCTATTGGACTGTGGCAGTCCCACAAACTTATCTTTTCTGGTCAAGTTCTGGTGATGGCGTCGCTTATAAAATGCACATGTCGGGATGACATATTTTGTTTTCAGTAATATTCACCAGAACAGATAAGTTTGTGATACTATACAGTCACAAATGTGTAATTTAAACAAAAAATTGAATATAAACGTAATTCAGAGTGATCACTTTATTTATTTACTATCAAATAATTACCGTGGAATAAACAATAAATTTGCATAATGTTAATACACTTTTCTATGTATTTTTAATGTCATAATCATAAACAACAACTTCTTACAAAATTCAGTTGTCTATTTCGTACACTGCAATACTTTAGTAATATTGTGTTAAATGATATTTTCATTGTAATGCATTATGGGACACGATATTTTTTGTTTGATTACCTGGCACGATAACAAACAAAGCTGATGGTTTTCCAACACTGGAACAGGCAACATACAACTGGCCATGCGAGAAACATGGGTTTTCAAGATTAATGCCGAAAACACTCAATGGCTGCCCCTTGGATTTATTTGTGGTCATAGCGAAAGCAAGCCGCACTGGAAACTGCAGTCGTTTAAATTCAAATGGTATGTCAGTCGGAATCATTGGGATGCGTGGTATCAAAACGTCTTCTCCTTTATACTTTCCCTTTACAATGGTTGCTTCGATCACGTTCAGTAATTTTTTCACCGCTAGCCGTGTGCCGTTACAAAGACGTGGTTGGTTGATATTTCGCAACATTATGATCACCGATCCGACCTTTAATTGAAGATTGTGAGGCAGCAATCCTGGCAAATCTAGCGAGTTCAAAATTTCGGGTGGATAGTTAACATCATCCTGGCTAGTAGCGGAATAAACTGATTTGTATGTCCTCAATTCACCGGCAATTTCATTTTGAAATTTGAAATTTAATTCATTTACATCCATGTTTTTGGGAGCCAATATAGCTCGTTCACTCAACCAAAAATGATCTCTGTAATAAATGAGCAACATTTGGGAACACCTTTTGAATGAGTTCGGTTTTTGAATCAGTAAACTGACAAAAATTGTCAGGAAAGGTAATGCAGCCAGTGAAAGAGTCTAAAGCGAAGTTGCCATTACCTATGTCAATGAGTGGTTTTGAAAATATTTCTCCAGATCGATCATTTTGCAACTCGACACGCATATTCTTGCTTAAATTTAGTATTTTTACGTGTTTCCACAAAACGAAGGACTTTAAACATGCATTAAGTTAATCAGCTGGCGTTGAGCGTGGAATCACTGGCAGTGTTTGACGAAAATCTCCTGCTACCAAAATCATCGAACCACAAAATCTGTTTTGATTGCTACGCAGATCTTGCATGGTTCGGTCTAGTGTCTCCAAATACTTTTTATGTGCCATCGTGCATTTATCCCACACTATCAATGTACATTGCTGCAAAACCTTTGCCATTGCAGAGTTCTTCGAAATGTTGCAGATCGGAGTTTCGTTGCTTTGCATATTCAACGGAAATTTTAGCGCTGAATGGGCTGTTCGACCGCCTTCCAACAATGTAGCTGCAATGCCTGATGAAGCAAGTGTGAGTGCAGTTTCATTGTGTGACCGAACTGTTGCTAAAATCAAATAAATAAATAAAGTTTTTTCTGTACCACCGGGAGCGTCTAAGAAGTAAATCCCTCCAGTTCCATTATGTACAACTTCTATAAGAGTATCAAATACATACTTTTGTTGTTGGTTCAACAGCGGAAGATTTATTTGGACTGATTCTCTTAAAGCATCGAGATCGTACAGTTTTTCTCGTTGAAACTCTTGATTAAAAGCGTCGTGCATCGGGCGATTGGGCGCGGCCATGCCTAAATGAGATAATACTTTGTTTGACATCATCAAGCACATGTCCTCAATTGATATTAACGCCTCGTTGTAAATTTCTTCACTGACTTGTAAATTTGGATTTCCTGTTCTAATGCGCGTTTGATGAAAGATATCGTCACACATATCATCTTTGTATTTGATCCATAAATCAATTAGTTTTGATGGTAAGCATGTTGATATAATTATATAAAACAATGTTCGTATTTGATGATCTTGTGAAGATATTATAGCATCATTGAGTGAGAGTTTGATCCCAATGAGCGTCATTTTCTAACAGGTGCAAACGTTGACAGGCTTCTCTGTAAGAACCACACAATTCACCATTAACTGTTCGTAACTGTTGAAATGATGTTGGACCTCGAACATTGACTAATAGCAATCGCATATAAAAACACTTATTGTGGCTTGGATGGACTGAATAAATTTGACCTATTGCATCGGTGGGTAACTTTGAACTGGTTTTCCTTGTTTCCGTGGTTGAAATTTTTTCCCTTGCTAAATCAAATTTGTAATTAGCTGAAAGGGGATTCATCATCTTGATTGAGAAGTGATAACAATCTTCACCTTGCCAAAACATGATGGTATATTGTAGCACATCATATGAGCGGTGTGTTTCATACACACGCTGTAACTGATCATTCCGGCGATGTAAAACAATATCATGGGCTTCCAAATTTTCTCCAACTATAATAATGGGAACTTCATCCATTGTTGGTGCATTGAAACGTCTTGCGTGTTGGCCCACAGGAGTTTTATCAGCTCTGATTACAATTTTGTGATTATCATATGGCATGAGATCCAGTGCAGTTTTGAACAATGTAATCACCTGTTTCTGTTGATGAAAGAAAATTTTTAATTCTTCTACAATAGACCTCTTCACTGAACTGTTATGTGCACAACGCAGATCAATTTCTTGCGTTGAATTGCCCATGAAATTAATTTGCAGGAATTTTTAGTCGTCATCTGACACCGGCAACAGTGAACCTGATCGGTGATATATATGGCCTTGTATCTTTGAATTGAATAGTTACAAAAACTATAAAATAAAATAAACAAAGTTGGCATGAAGTTGTCCCGAACTACATTTGTTGCCCCAAATGAAGTCATCTGGAAGCAGTTGTTATATTTTTGGATATTAGTAAGGAAATGTATTGAATCCGTTCCTGTTTCTGAAACCAATGAGTACAATGGCTCTGGTGGCGGAACCAATGGCACTATTTTCACTTTGCCATTTGCGCAACACAATCCAACAACTTCATTTTGGTATTTCAATGCCTTACAATGTGGGCAAACTTGAGTTCATAGATCCAATAGAAACACATTGGTAGGCACTGTAGTCAATTTAAACATCGTAACTGAAAGCAGCTCGTTTAAAACCTGCAAGATTCTTAGCTGAGTGATGTGCTGCACGGGTTTGTGATATCCGAACCCTTTCAATTTCATTTCGCTCTTCACGTTGCTGTGCAGTCCGATTAGTATGAAATTTAGCTTGTTTTCTAGCATTTAGAGTTCTTCGACCCAAATTGCTCCGCCTGCATCTTATAGGCGGCATGAGTCTTGGACTGAGTATACATGGAAACATACACAAAATAAACCAATCAACCAAAGATAAATCGAGGAAAGTGTCAAATCTACGGATGCATTCAAGTAGTTTATACTAATTTTAAGGTTAAGTTCATAATTATAAAGTTACTAATTAAATTTCAAATGTTTTTTCTTTGAATTATGGTGTGGTACTATTGTGTTTTATTTGAATAAAATGAAACAATAAGTAAATGTGTCGATTGAGAAGCGAAGATTGAACACAAGAAAATAACATGCACAAATTGAGAATCTACTGAAAAAACTGTCAAAGTCAAACTTTATGTTGTTTTTTCTTTATATTATGGTTTGTTACTATTTTGTTTATTTTAATAAAACGAAACAATAAGTAAATGTGTCGATTGAGAAGCAAAGATTAAACACAAGCAAGAAAAGAACACGCACTAATTGAGAATATACTGAAAAACTGTCAAAGTCAAATTGTAAATCGTAGAAAGAGAAAGTGTCAAATATACGGATGCATTCAAGTAGTTTATATTAATTTTAAGGTTACGTTCGTAAAGAAAAAGTGTCAAATCTATGGATGCATTCAAAGCTACTAATTACATTTTAAATGTTTTTTTTCTTTATATTATGGTTTGGTACTCTTTTGTTTTATTTGAAAAAAAACGAAACAGTAAGTAAATGAATTGAAAGTCGATTTCAGGGTGTCTGAGATCGATTCATTTAATCGATTCATTGCTCAAATCGATCTTCACGACCCAAAAAAATCGATTCTTCGATTAATTTATCTCAGTTCGCCATCCCTAGAATTCACATCTAGGAATAGTTTGAATGGGAAAAAGAAAAATGTGGTTTCTACGTTTTTCAGTGCAATTTTTCCAATTTTTATCTTGATAAGAACCTTCCTTGGACTTTAACGAATATAAGAGAAAAAAAATTAGCCGAATTGGTCCAGCCATTCTCGAGTTTTGCGGTTAGCAACACATTTAGCCATTAATTTTATTTATAAGATATATATATATTTATAAGATATATATATATTTATAAGATATATATATATATTTATAAGATATATATATATATATATATATATATATATAGAGAGAGAGAGAGAGAGATAGAGAGAGATAGAGAGAGAGAGAGAGAGAGAGAGAGAGAGAGAGAGAGAAAGAGAGAGATGCGTCGTGATCAAGGATGTAAAGAACTTAGTCCATTTTATCTATCCTGATATAAGTATTTTGCAAAAAACTCCTCTTTAGTGGTTCTAGGATCAAGCTAGTTCCAATAATGAATCAGTTAGTATAATGGAAGGTTTCTAGACCAGTTGGAAACGCCAACCAGCAATTACAGGTCCATAGGCACTACATTGTGTAGTTTTTTTTAGTTCCCTGAGTCCAATTTTTTAGCCATACCAGATCTTTAGTTAAGTTTTGAGGAACCATTATTTTTCTGCGTGATTATAACTCACCTAAATTGTGTAAGTAGACCCACTTACCAGTATACAGTTTGCAAAACTATCATAGAGGGGACTGTCATGAGAGAATGCACAAAGGGAAATGTGTCTTGATAACATTGATACCCATGATTCCATTTGACCTGCTCTTCCGGTCTAAATGCATATAATTTCCTATTAAGGCTTGCTATCTGATGACCATAAACACAGCGAAGGACACACCCTGAATGTCCCAGGCGTTGATCTCCTTGGCAAGTGTTTCTCACATGAACAACTGAATGTGACTTTTCCCGTGATAGTTCCAGCAACCACCTATGCTAGCTCCTGATTATAAAACCACTGAATTTTACATAAAGACCTTGCCTTTAAATTTTGATAAGCTATTTTCTTAAACAAGTAATTAAAACAATCTGTGTGTCTTATCTTAAGATTCAAATAATTACATTACAGTGAATTTTTTGACTCTGAAGATACAACTTTTATCAAATCCAAAGCTTTAATCCTGGTAATTTTTACCTAATACGTTGCATCATTTATTGTCTATGTGGGAAATTGAAAACTATAAGATTATAAACATTAATGTTCTAATTAATATATTGTGTGAGCGAAGCTACCTGCAAAAGCTGGCATAGAATAAAACACCTCCAGTATTGTAGTAGATTGAAATATTTACATAAATTTAAAGGGACAACCTTAAATTAAAAAAATAATTTAGAACCATATTTTAGTGACCATTCAGGTTATACGCTTAAGGACTAATTACGTTAATGGGTAAGGAATAGGTAAATATGAATTTAAAAAAGTGAACCCACATTTTCTTGGAGGGAAAGTGGAAAACCATTTAGAGAAAACAACCCCTTTAACCTAACCAAGATTTGAACCTCAATTTCCCCATCCTTGGCAGTCTATCTCAACACGATACCAGCGCGTTAGCTAATTACGCCAGCGAGGTGGGTAAATAATCATAAGAGTGTGAAAATCTATATGCCTTAAACTTGGATCAGTAGGATCGGTGATGGGGGCTGGAGGGATAACTTGGGAATGGAAATTTCAAAACCTTAAAGACCATTCTTTTATTAGGGATGCCTCCTAATTCATTTATTATATAATTTTTCCTTGTACAGTATTCAGATTACTATGACAATCCCAAACCAAATATGTCAATCAATAAATTTTAAAAACAATATTTTAAAAATAATATTTTAAAGGAACTATTAATCAGAACATAACTGATTGCGAAAGTGAACTAAACCCATATAAAACATAATATTTGCCTAGTAGCGATCTTAGCAAATGTGAAAATAAATTATATACAAATTGGAAAAAAGAACATCATAGTTTAACAAATATCATCTTGACTAAAATAATTACCAGTTCCTCTGTCCCTCTAAAAAATCTCAAAATTAAAAAGACCTAGGAAGCTGAAATTTCGCAGATAAGTGGTCACAAACCCAAAAGAGTGTAGGAATACATGTTGACAATTATTTCCATGGTGGCCTCAAACTGAGAGGTGGTTCAAAAAAAAAAAAGCTAAAGTCGATAGAATCTCGAAGCCCCGAATATATAAGAGTTTGAGATTTTTAGTTGCAATAACCCCTAACTCAAAAGGGTGCAGGAATACGTGGTAGCTTAATATTCCCTTGAAGGGCCCCACATTTATTTTTTCATAAAGCAAAGTAAAAAAAGTCTTAGGCCAGAAGACCTAGGAATCTGAAATTTCACAGGCAGATAGCCTCTAACCAAAAATACTACAGGAATACTTAATAACTAAAATTTCACATGGAGAACAAAATACCAAAAATTATATTCAAACAATGTTTTTTTTATAAATAAATCTTCAACTGAGCAACGGTTTCGTACTTTCACTGAAGTAAATATATTATCTACTATATAACCTTTTATTGAAATGCATCTCCCAGATGTTGGGGGTCAATATTATATTATTACCATTCTCAATCATTTTACAACAAATGGAAATGGGACACATCCGTCCAGAAATGAAGCCATTGATTTTTAAAAGGGTATTATTCAAATAAATGAAATAATAGAATATGAAGGAGACAGATTACGCTTGCAATTAATTACCTGTATGACAAATTACAATTTTCTTCCAAAATAAAAAGTTGATTTTTCTAATAAATTTTGAGATTTTGTTCAATCTTTGGGTCCAATTTATAATTAAAAATTTTCATAATTTGATCATTATCTGGGGAGCGCGTTACCCGCACATAATAATTGTAAATATAATATTTTATAGTACATGGAAAAAGTATTTCTTAAATTAGCTCGTAAATGTTGACACATAACACATATTTTTCGAAATTTAATTGTAAAATTTAATGTCTTTCATACTTTTCTATTTATCTTTGTTAAGAATTTCAATTTTCTAACACACCAAAGGATTTTTTTTAAATGTTTTTTTTTTAAATTTAAAACCCCACTATACCAACTTCCCAAATTCCATTGACCATATTTTAAATTGTAAACATACATACTCTTCTAATTATTTAAAGTTGCGCATATAAATGTTTGTAAATTTTTCAATATTCCACCATTCGGAAAGTGTCTATTAGTAGAAGAAATTCTTAGGGAGATTTATTTTTCCCATTTTTCGGCCATTAATTTGAATTTTGAATTTTTTCTGAGTTTTGTGGCTAGCTTTTATATAGGCATTACAAATATCAAACTTAGACCATACCACATTGAGAAGTAGTTTTTCGTGATTGACTAAAATTATAAACACATAGATGGACTACATTATTTTATTATTATTATTATTATTATCATCATTATATTTGGAGGATTTTTGTTTCCATTCATAAACGCTCGTTGTCAGGAGATATAAAATAATTGGTTTGTATATATTTCCAAACCCCTCGTCTTCAAGGAGACTTACACAGAAATGTATGTATACAATACATGTTAACATATTGGAATAATGTTACACATCTAAGATGCAAATGTAACCAAACTAAATAGTGTGTTTTAACTCTGTTTCGCTCGCTGATGAAATAGCGTTATGGGATATATCTTATCATGTTAGCTGAAAAATAATGAGTAGGTCTACTAAAGAAAATGTCCCATATCGATCCAATGAATACTTTTTTAGTTTACTGACAATAAACAAATGGATGGACATAGATAAAAGGCAGATCTAGATTTTTACTGTATATGTAGAGATTTATGTTCTTTCGTTAACCTTCACTCGCTTTTATCAAATATTTTTGCATCAATCACTATTAATTCGTTTATCTTGTTTATGATGTGCATCAAGATTGCACTGTTAATGGATTGCGTTTATTTGTGCACTCATTATTTGGACACTGGACACGGTAAAAAAATTCCTTTAAATAATTGATTTAGTTTAATTGATTTATTTACATGATGGTTTTTTGATTGCCATCATTATCTAAAGATTGTACAATGAGGAACTATCATAAAGTGGGCAGCCAGTTGCCAAACGATATAATTTTACAAAGTTTGTTGCATCTTAACCATGCGAATAACGGGACAAACTGGTCGGATATAATAAGAACATGTTTTTTCCTATCAACTTTGACAATATTTTACTTTATTAGTAGTACTGTTGTATAGGTCCACTATTCTATGCCATATGATTTCTTCAAGTGGCCCTGGTAGAGTTTATTTCACTCACTTTAGTCAAATCGATTGTGAACAAATTTGACTATAGATTTATTGAAATAAACAGAGACCTGATAATTTGAAAAGTAACATTAACCTTTAATCTAAATTTATATTAGTAATACGCTAATTGCATTCAAAAAATATTTCATTTTACTATAATCTTAGTTTGTTAAAGTTATCATCATCAATGAGAAATTATAAAAATATCTAGTTTAAATTAAATGAAATAAGTACCGGTAATACATTTACATTGGATCTGAAAATTGACAGTTAAAGACCATATACATTGAGTGTAAATATGAAATTTGACTGTACTGATTGTATAGCTGTCCAAGGATTCCTCTCTTACCTAAATCCAAATTTTGGATTTATTTTTGATTATTGATATCATTTAAATACAAAATAATAAAGTTAATAATATAATGAATAGCCCTAATAAAGTAAAATCATTTTAAGGGAAAATCTAGATGTTCTTTTGATACAAATCGACTGTTAATTAATATTAGTTTAATTCATTAAAAGAATATGAATGCTTAAAACCACATTATTTCAAACACATTAGATATTTAAATAATAATGTTTTGTTTTATATTTTTAACACTTCATAACTAACCTGATGACTTCAACTAATAGTGTAATATAGTTTATGTAAAATTACTTACACAGCTACCTTCTATAATAAATTATCTCACTACTAGTTTGTTCAAAAAATAATAATTTATACACTAGTGTTTGGAAATTATGAGCATACAAGTCATTAATACCATAAGTAATTTTTCATGTCTTATGATTAGTTACTCAGCTACTTAACTATTCTTTTAAGAAAATTTATTATTTAAAAGGAACTGGAGCCCAAAAAAGTTTTTGATCATAACTGTACTTAGATCCCCCTCCCCTTTTCTCTTCCCAAAAAAGTCAAGGTGTTAATCCGGCTCTTTTTTTCCACCTTCCACATGCACCTCACACCGGTGGTTGTCCTCTATCCTCTTTCTTCCTGAATAAAAGAGATCCTCTTGAAAACACCTGCCCTAATGTATCAACCCGGTCTCGAACAGGTCTCAGTGATGAACGCACCCGCCAACGGACCACACTCTTGCCGACACGTTTACCAGAGGAACCGCCTAAACCACGTGGGTCCTCTCGAGCTATGATCGTGTGCAGAACCTTCAGCAACATAATCTCTCCTGTCCTGTTCTACTCCCCGTTCAAGGGTGACCTAAGAACTTTGTACACACTAGTAGAAGCTGGAATTTGGAGGAGCCAGTTTAAGATCATTCGGCCATCAAAGATTACTGCACGGTTATTTTATCAAGCGTGTAGTTATAAACTATAGATAGTGATTGAATTATTTCAAATGATTATAGTTCACTAGATCAAAGGGCTCAAACTAATAATTTTATGCCTTTTTCGTGCAATTGATAAGGCAAAGTAATTAATGTATGAGGACAAAGTTTAATTAAATTATAAAATCATATGAGGTTTACGGAATTAAGTAATATTAATATATTTAGTAATTCATTTATTATATAAATATTTCACTGATATATTATTATTAATATATTTCAATACATATTAATATTTTATTAATATTAATATTTCACTGATATATTATTATTAATATTATTTCAATACATATTAATATTTTTTATTAAAATATACATATTAATATCATTAGTATAACTATTAGTAAGAATAATATAAGTATTATATATATTTCAATTAAATTCTTATTTATTAATATTATAGTAAATTATTAAAGCTAACATAGTAATAATACTAAAATTATTAATATTTAAATCTGTAAACCTCATATAAATGTTTAATTATACAAAGTTTCCGCTCCATATATTAATAAAATTACTTTACCTTAACAATGGTAAGCAAAAAGCATAAAATAGCAAGTTTTCACCATTTTTAACTTGTAAAATTAAATGATTTAAATCATTGAATAACTATTTATTGCTTATAATTATATATGTGAGAAATTTCTACAATAAAATGTTGATGGTCAAATTACCTAAAAGGAATTTAAGGGTTTGGAGCAATAAAATTCTATGCTACAAACCATATATTTTAACGTCTAAATTTTAATTTTTAAAAATATACATTATTAGGATGATTGAGTAATTCTAATTTGGCACTAATTTGATGAAAACTTTGAACTTTAACAAGTTATTTCAAAGAATATTAATATTCTTAAGGAAGTAGCCTTTATATCCCTGCTACAGTTATTGCGGCACTGCATATCACTTCCCCAAGCCCTTCTATTGTATACACATTTTCGTAGAAGGGAATATGAAAAACCACGCAGGAAAATATATCTTAGAACTACCGGGAACGAATTCTAATCTATATGAACCTGGAATTTATTCTCCGTTCCCACAGATGTAGTTACTAACATAAAGCATAGTTTTGCTCTGCGTCCCCGTTGGAGAAATCGGCATATTTACATTAATGCGATAGGGATGAAAAAGTTATCATTAAGAAATTACGAGTATGTACCTGAATTATCTTGAAGGGAGAATGAAAAGCCATAAAACACTGTCAATACATCCAGCTGAGCTATGAGCTTCCATCTCTTCATAAACTTCAGGTAAGTGTAGAGGAGCTTTACATTTAGTGTTCATGAACACCGATAAGACTATTATAAAGTTACCATAAAACCAACAATATAATTTATTTTAAAGTAAAAGTATTATGGAATAATAAAAATAATAATAATTATGTATGAAAGTAATATTTAGGAAGCTTTTACATTTTTCTATTGTAGACAGTTTACATATAATTTAATGATAAGTTAGTAAAAATGAGGTGGCCGGCAAATTATGTTAGTATATTTAGGGGGCTACAAATAAAAAGTTTAAGATCCACTGCACTAAATTTCTTAACAATATAATTACAATTTGTTTTATAACACAAAAGTTTACAAACAATATATTAAGCCCAAGTCTTATCTTATATAAATATATATGTAAAGCAAATATAAGCTACCTTTAAAACTCTTAACCGCAATGTTTCGACGCATGTTTGATACATTATCGCTTACAATAGCATTAACACCCTTGTAATCAAATGTGGTAAAGACAAGTTGAAACTCATCGGCTATTTTTTTAATCACTATTTAGGGAATTCCATTGCACATACAGCATTAGGGTCTCAATACCCCAGGCATTCATAATAACTGGACAAATTAAGGGTATCACCTACTTGAAGTGTAATATAACTACAATAATGTATTTAATTGGTGATATATGTTCTAAAGCTTTAAGACCACTATAGATTCTCATTTATCTTATAATTGCTGTTGTGTACAAGTTAAAAGTTTATTTTATTCTTTTAAAGAAGGCTGAATCTATTTTTTTAACTAATTCGTTTTTATCTCAGAGTTGTGACATTTTACGTGAAACGTACTTGAAAATTATACAAATTTCACCTTATCATGGTTTATTTTTAAATTATTAAAATTAAAATATGATGTTTTTAATCTTATAGTTATAAGTAAATATATTTATTTGTCATCAATACTGTCTTTTGTAGGACAAAAATTCTTAAATAATGCGAAAGATCAGGACGTCTACAAAGAGTCTTAGTACTCCGGTAGGCATCCCCCTTAAAGAATTAAGAAAGAGCTAATGTGCATTATAAAAAACTTCACCATTTATGTTGAGATGAATCGTGTATTATATATTAAATGTCAAACTACCGCAACAAGACAAATAAAACAAGGCAGAGAAGAATTATTTTCTGACAAAAACTGGTCATTTCATAAATTTTTTTTTCTCTCGTTGCGATGACATTAACGGACACACGGTACATATTCATATAGTACTTCATTAAATATATGAGTGTAACGGAATTAAAAAGTAACAACACAGGACCGGGCCTGAATAAATACCACCAAATTTTCCACCTGCCATGACGGTGAACTCTCGTTAGGTGGCAGCAGATGGGCGGGCCTGCGGGATGGACGGACAGAGTCTCCTAGAAGTTCCATCGCACAAAAACCGATCGATGCGACGGTCACTTATACGGTGCAACTCATTTGGGTTTACCGGTCCTCTTAAACTTCACACCTGCAGCCTTTGTGGGTAGCAATTTACAAGTGCGCAGCTCCCCCTGGCTGTGTGATTAAAAGTGACCGGCCGTAAAACTAGGTGCGCGTTGAGATGCAGGGCAGGACAACAAAATGAAGCGCAACTGGGGTGCATATATTGAATGAAAACCAGATATAGAAAATGTTGTTGTATGCAATAAATATATAATGTGGTCACTATACACATGGCAAGATTTAGTATGAAATGGTACTTGAGCCACAACTTGATGTGTTTCCCTGCTTCGTAATGTATACAATTTTGTTCATAAACACTCAAAACTTGTATATATGCACTACCATGATTATTAATTTGCGATTTCATATCCCTAAATATTATTAACCAAAATCTTCCAAGCATCTACCTGCTTTGTAATATGTAATTTATTGTTGATAAACCCTAGTTTAGAAAACCTACCATTGTTTTTTACACCACAATAGAGAAACTGCCAATTTTATGATTGGACCAATTTCTGCTCATTCCGTGAACTGGCTTCTTCTTTTGACCATCTCACGAAATGGGAATCAATTTAATTAACTCTTGCCCATTTCGTGAAATGGAACTTATTGTATTATCTATCTACCACAAACTTAACTGAAATTTGTATTAAGATATTATATTAAACTTACCCAACCTAACATAACATTTTAGAAATGATTAAAAGTTAAATTAAGTTAAAGACCAAAACTGTTTTCACTTATTCATCTTACGGACTAGGCAAAAATTTGTCCAGTTTTGGAATTGTGTAAGGATTGGCGCTTCCCAGCTCATGAACTGTGCAGAGGTTGTGTTGCCCAGTGAAATGGCCAGGAAGAGAGGTCAATCCATGGAAAGGGAAAAAATTCACCCGATTCATTAATTGGGCAAATTAATGAATATGAGGTTTAATTCATGCATTGCCATGATTAATAATGAGCAACTTACTATCCATAAATACTACTCATCAAAATCTTTCGAACACTGTCCTATTTCGTAATCTGCGGTCTACTATCCATAAAAACTAGATACCAAAACCTGTCATGTATTGACCTGATTCATCATGTGTTCTCTACTATTTACCAACCCTAATAATTACAAAAACTTGCTATGTATTGCCCTTCATCGTAGTTGTGCATTATACAACCCAGAGCCCAAAACCTGGTGTGCGTGAATATGATTTGTAATGTGCACTCTACTATGCATCCATAAGTACTAATCATCAAAACCTGTCATACATTGACCTGTTTCGTAATGTTTGCTCTATTATTCATAATCACTAGTTCCAAAAATCTACCGTGCGTTATCGGATTCGTAATCTACTCTTTAATACCCAATATCGCTATTTACCAAAACCTTTCCTAGGTTATTTAAGTCAAATTAAAGTTTAAAAATATCTCATACAATTGATTACTAGTGTTATTTAATGTTCTATTTAGCTTTTTACTTTGTGCAGTAAACAATAAAAAACTATTTATTATTTTGGTTAAAATGTTTATTTAGATTAACTATCGATTATATCCATTCTTGATATAATATTCAGGGATTTGTGACATGATAGACATAACCTTTATTTTCAGTGCATAAAGGCTCTGTAAAAACAATCTCATACAACCTTTTGCTTAAGTTATTTACTGTTTTTATATTTTTAACTAACATACATATTTCTAAAGTGAAGGAAAGTAGTACGTGGAGAGTTATGCAGAAAGTACTTGATGGCAGACTCAGTGAATGGACTGCAATGAAGACTTTTTGAATATTAATTTAGAGATTATTAAGTGTACTGCTTGAATTCACTATAAAGAAGGCATTGTGGAATTCTAATTAAAAGAGCTAATCGTCATGTAAGCTCCTTCACTCTTCCCTATTTTGTATTCTTTTATGGAACTAAAATCTAAGTGAGTACATGGTTTTCAAACACCTTAAATTTATTATTGTCAAATAAAGCAAGATACAATGATTTACAAACATAAAGAACAACCAGTAAAACTATTTTTATATATACATTTTTTTATTATATTTTAGTTTTCTGCCCACAGTAATCCCACCAGTTCCTATTTATTTGTCATTGGTATCAAGGAATTTTACCAGGTTCATTTCTTTCCACTTAAAACTTTTCCCATCAAGCTTCCATAATATTCATGATTTATGACAAGTATTCATGAATTGTTGGGATCATTCTGTGTTAAAATTTGAACTAAACATAGTTTAGTAAACCAATGTTTTAATTATTTCTGACAAAAAATATTTTGTTACAAAAACTGCCAAATTACGAAATTTAACATTCGCATTCTTTATTCCTTTAAAATGGAGATGTATGGAATGCAAGTTAAGATAAATGTCTTTAATTTTTTTTATAAAAATCTTTTTTTTTTCAAAAATAAATAAAATACTGCTCCTGTAGATTATAAACATAGAATTTATTTTTATTCTCAACCCATTATGATATCAACAGTTGTTGAATATCAGTAATGATAATAACAGCATTAGATGAGGAACATTTTAAACGAAGTGAAAAATTTGTCATTAAAACCTGGACACCATCGACAAGTATTCGACGAATGTTAAAACCCCATGCTAAGAAAGTTAAACTCTACGATTTTAATGGAGAATTATTTGATTTATTTTGAAAAAGAAAAGTTTTGAAACAAAAACTGCAAAAATACTTATCTTAACTTGCTTTCGCTAAGTCCCCAACTTAATAAATGGTGTTATCATTATAAACCTATCACTTTCGTGATGTCTGGTTTGATCAGTCATTTGCCAGACTGTTAATGGTGAGAATGTTAAGTTTTGCTAACGGCCAGTGAGTGCTACTGGCACGCTACATTCTTATAGTGGAAATAGTTTTGCCGGTTTGAATTTCTTCCTGTTACACTTAAGATGTTTTAACACACTTTTCTTCTCACACGCATCATTGGAACGTGGAAAAAGAAACCAGTATTATCTTATGTGGTTTGTAAGATATGGGTGTAACTAGATATCTATTTTACTAAATGGTTTGACCCTCTCTCACTATATAAAAAATTAACTACATTTCCACTAAATTAGAGTTTTTCAACTTTTGTATTCGTTACATACTTTAAAATCTGCATTTTTGGCAGCACAGTTTAAGTTATTTTGTAGCGATAACTAGTTAGAAATAACATAAGTTTTTGAAATATGGAAAAAAAAAGAGCTAAATGAAGAGATTCAAAACTCTACAATAGTATTAAGGTATTGTTTATTTTTATAGTAAAATTTAACTACTGGGCTATATAATTGTAATTTAAACGGTAATAATGAAATAATTTGTTTTCGACGTGAAACTTAATCATCTTCGCCCTTTTAGCTATCACGTCAGCTATTGTTAAGTTTTCCAACTTATTTGCATTAGGTGTTCACAATAGTTGGTAACCTTAATATCCATATATTTACATATATATAATATTTACACTTTGATAACATTAGGTGGCATAGCTTTGAAGGGTTGGCGGTATACTAATGTACCGAAGCACAATGGCTGAGAACCACTGTTCTAGAACCTCAAGCCCTCCTCATTCTCACAATAGTATAAATATGCGGATATCTCATACGGTCAGCATGTCATAGAGCAGTGGTTCCCAACCTTTTGTGGCCCATCTCCCCTTTCTGGAGGTTGACTAACACCTATCGCCCCCTTTTCATTTTCATTGTATGCCTAATTTAAATTTAAAGTAAAGTGTAAATAATAAAGCAGTTTTATTATTTTAAACAATTTTATTACCGTATATAAAAACAACCAAATCATTTTTATCCAGTCACTTTTAAATAAAATAGAATTAAAAATTAAAATATACATTTTTTACAGATTTTTTTAAGAACAAAGAAGTGAAATAATTAACTAAGATCATTGACAGTCATTTAAAAAACGAGTACATGTTTTCATTTTTAAATTGGAATCTGGAAGAATTAAGAAAGTTGACAGTTAAAATTTGAACAAATAAATGAAAGTTTGAAAACTTTGTTATTGTTTTATTTTACCTTTTCAATGGCTGCCTTGTGCTTGGTAGATTTCAGTTAAAGCTTGAATATCCGGCTCAATGTTCGTCAAGTTCAGGCGCAAGTCTCCTTTGAGGCAAATGTCCAACTTATTTCTCTGTTTTGTGAGGAGCTGGACCACAGAATTAAATCCTTTTTCAACTAAATATGCTGATGGGAACGAGATGAGAAGTGGTTCAGTTTTTCCCCACAGTTGTGGATAAGTGTCAATAAGCTTCACCCATACTAACTCGTAACTGCTCTGCTTGAAAATGATTTTCACCTCACAGTCATATTTCAGATCTAGAAACTCTGTCTGCAAAGAGTTATCAAGCTTATTCACAGCTTCAAATGAGAATTGATCTAGAATCCAATCCGGAATTTGTAACATGGTCAAATCTTCAAATCTTGATTCCATGTCAGTTTTTATCTGGTCAAGGTGATCAGTAAAAATTAGGATTTTTTCTTCTGGGAGTTCAGGAGTCTCGTTATCTGACACTGAACACTTTTAAAGGGTCGGAAACTGAATCAGCTCCTTACAGCCAATATTTACCTTGTGAATATCATACTTGGCGATGAATGATGAAATAATTCCTTTGGCCTTGATAAGGTTCATCTTGTTTCCTTGAAGCCTTATATTGACTTTGTTCATTTTTTCAAAAATATCTGTAAGGTATGCAAGTTAAAGCTTGCGTTGCTTCAAATTCTCACTTAAATCAGGATCAGACGTGTCGAGAATCTCAGTAACTGTGTCAAATAATTCGAAGAAATGGCACAAACAGTTTCGTTTGGAAAGCCACCTCACGGCCGTATGTAGAAGCAAGCGTTCGAATTCCTCATCATTTTCATTGCAAAGATGTCTGAACAGATGGTCATTGAGGGAATTATCTTTGATCTTGTTGACACCAGTAATAACCAGTTGTAGGGTTTCAGGCAGGACAACACTCAATTTTTTCTCAGCTAAGTGTAGACGATGAATGACACAGTGAATAGTGATGACCTCTAAGACTTCTTTCTTAAGGTGGGATAGAAACCCAGCATGACGACCTGACATGTCAGGAGCACCGTCTGTTGCACAAGTGCTCACGTTTGTTAGGGGAATCTCTTTTTTCTCAAAATAATTTTGCACCACTTTAAAAATCGACGATCCCTTCGTATCAGCGATCAAAGTTCTAGCAAACAACATTTCCTTGGTAATTTCCTTTTGTTCATTGATTAACCTCACATAAGCTAATAAAATTGCTTTGTTATCAATCACAGTTGATTCATCACTCTGCAATCCAAATTTTACTTTTTTTCAACAAATTGATGAGTTTGGATTCAACGTCCATGGCCATTTTGTCAATTCAACTGGAAACAGTATTGTTGCTCAAAGGAACCGATAGACTTATCTTATTACTAGGGCCCTCGCCTAGCATGATTTCAACAATTTTTTTGGTAGCCGGTAAAACAAGAGTTTCGCCAATTGTGTGAGGTTTACCACATTTAGCGATCAATAAAGACACCTCGTAAGAAGCAAGAAGATCTTTGTCAAGATCGGTTGCTCGTTTTTTTAAATAATTCACTCACATTAGGCCATTTATCAGCTTTAACTTTGAGGTTTTGAAAATAACTAAGTTCTTTACTCACTTTATCACTGTGTACTCTTGATAAATGATGTTTCATTTGCGAAGGTTTCATGGCTTCATTACTAGTAAATGTTTTATCATACAGAAGACCATGTGGAAATTGCACATTTTGTTGTGACGCGATAAAACCGAATTTTAAATACTCAGATGAGTATTGACGACACTTCTTGTTTTTTGAATCCATTGTGCATGAACTTCTATACTTCAAAACAAACGCACAAAAACAGAAAAGACATGCACACAAACTGATGGTGAGGCACACAAAGGCTAGTGAAGACTGAAGACGAATGTAGGTCAATGGCAAGTGTGTTGTGATGGCAGGAGGGGGAGGGGGTTGAGTCACCAGTCGGCCGCGCTGAACAACAACAGGTGGGGGACTGTGAAGAGGGGTGAGTGCAGTGAACTTGCCGGCTGAGAATAGCCATTGACTCGTGCTACCCGGCAACTTCTACTTCAACTTCTATTTTAATTTTTCCTCCTTTGAATACTCATCGCCCCCAAATCACCCCCCACTTATTTATTGCCCCCCTGATAATCCAAATCGCCCACTTGAGGGCGATCGCCCCCAGGTTGGGAACCACTGTCATAGAGCATGGTAAATTGAAGTTATGGCTCCTACTAGAGTCTCTTCATGTGAGCACTGATTAACTTTCTTGAAACTAGCGCTTATCATTATATATATATATATATATATATATATATATATATATATATATATATATATATATATATTATATAAATATAATCCTTGTGCACTACATGCTGCCACAACGATAATATTAAAACGTAAACAACACTTAGAATATTTAGACATGCATCAATGATCAAATGTTCACTCTCATCGCATCACTCTTGAAATATACCAAACTCTAGATTACGGAAACAATGGTGCTTTAATTCCGCCAAGTTGTGCTGGGAGCTATTTTTCCTAAATGGTTTTAGTTTCTTTCTTTACGTAAATTCGGCCACATTTCAAATAAATTCAACCTTACTCATCCCTAACATATTATTATAACTAGCACAAATGCATGTAACTTGAACGAATAGTTAGACATAGTGAAAAAAATATTAAAATTTTAAGGGTTAATTTATAGGAAAATGTATCAGCTTTAGCCTTGATTGAGAGTGGGAAACTGCAATGTCTTAAAAAAACAGTTTGACCTCTCGATTCAGAGACAATTAAAGAAGTGCACACCCAAAGTTATAATACGCCAGATGACCTTGACTGTCAGTTATTAGACCACCTTGAAATATAAACCAGTTCTATCTCTCACGCCCCCTTCACCCCAGATATTTCACTACTAAAAGTGTCAAGTGAACACAAAATTTTTCACAAATTGTGGGTAAAATAAATTACCATGTTTACTTAAAGAGGTGGAGGCGAGGACTAAAAACAAACATGGACCTCCCAACAACTTGGTTTGGTTATTTACTTATTTTTTTTATTTTTAAGAAAAGAGCTATATTAGATAAATAGAAAATAAAAGGTGGTATAGTGAAATATTGCAAACAAAAACAAAACAAACAAATACAATATAATGCGTTTCTAAAACGTTTGAAATTATCAACAAGTATATTGTTTGATAGTCAAGACTTTGTATATTGTGTTTAAACTATGAATTTAAAACTATGAATTTAAGCCACGATGATTAAGGCATTAGCTAATATATATTAAATTTTACGCTTACTGACCGAATATTCTCCATTGAAATTCCCAAGAAATGGATAATACAGAAATGCTATGGTTTGCTTTTTTATAGACATAGCTGTCCAATTAATACACCAAATATGTATACAATTTTATATAGCATTAAAAACCCTTAAAAGAAAATATATTGTACTTTACTTTGTGTTAAAACGTATACATTGGATTTCTATCAAATAACTCCAAAAGTAAACAATTTATAATTTCAGATAGTAAAATACATCTTGTCATAAACATATCCATTGGTCTTTTACGAGATAAACCATAATAAGTAAACCACTTTTTTATATCAGAGTGTAAACTCTGAAGTAAAAAAAAAGTATGCATCTTTCTCTCTATCAGAGAACACAAAAAACCAAATTTATTTCAAATCTAAGTTTAATATTTAGTATGTTAGGAATATGAGCTTGTATACACCAACAATATATATATATATATATATATATATATATATATATATAGAGAGAGAGAGAGAGAGAGAGAGATTTAAAATGCTGCTCATTAATAATTTATTAACTTATAATCTATTTAGAGTTTACTGTAAATTACGTCAAGAAATTATCCACATGCTTTAGCTTATATAACGCTGTACTTTATACTTTCCATCATCTAAAGATATACACCTAGTTTTTTGTCAGATTATCTTGTCCGGCAGGTTAATTTTAACTATTTGTAATATTTTATAGTGTAATTGGCAATGTGTCAATAATAATTGGCCATGCTTATTTTGTTAAAGTAAGTATTCCACCATGTTTATAAATGGTACACCTGTAAGATGACAATTCCCTAAGTGTCTATATGACCAGTATAACAGATAATTAACACACACAGCTAACATCATCAGACATTGCATAATATTGCCTGCATTGGCTTCTTAGTATTATTGACATAATCGATCAAAGATTTATTTTTTCCGTGCTTCACGTATAAATAGTCGTTCAAGCCATCCACATATTTACACTAATGGGGAAGGAATAAGTAATTTAAAAATTAGTTGAAGTTTACCAGCATTTTCATATAATTATACTAAGAACCATATCAGTATAACCGATCGAGATTAAAATCGGTGAACCAGACCAAATCAGATTGACGCCTTTGATTGTGCTCTGACTGGTAAGAGACACATGCTTTAATAACGTCTCAATATCATTATGTGGTGTTGATTAAGGTCATTAAAATGAAATGTGCAAGTGTGTCCTAGGAGGTTATACAAAATGTTAATTTAATCAATATTCCAAGGGTATGCCCTGTCTAGCCTGAAACCTACTTTTACCGATTACAGTTTGACCCTGTCTTATAAACTCCTTGTGGCATCAATAAAAGTAGGCTTGCAAGCTTTGTTGATTATTTGTTGATCAGGGTCCTTACGTGAGGAAAAAAGAACACGTTGACACAGAGCCATCTCTTCCAGTCATAGTGATATAAAGGTCCAAAGTAATATGGAAAGAAACTGGAGTGGCGCTGACAAGGATAACGAGCTTATATTCCTGTGTATGTGCACCTGGGGTGTTTTTTTCCAAAATTACTTAGATAAATAATATAATGACTGATTGTAAATTATTTTGAAATTTAAATTTATTAAACCTTTTAATTTAAAAATAAATCGTAGCTCCAATACCTCAGTTTAGGTGTTTAAACGTTTTTTTTTTACCTCTTATTGATATTAATGGTGCAGAACACATTATAACCAGACTAATGAGAATTTTTTAATAATTTAGCATATGTAGAAAATAATATGAGCATCGTAATTGAAGTAAGCTTAACAGAAACCAAAATAAAGAAATTATTAACCTATTAAGTAATATAGATATAGGTTTGTTAATATTTAAATTAATTCTGGAAATTTAAAAATGATACCTAGACACGGGAATCAAACCGGGGACCTTTGACATAATACGTCAATGCTCTTACCACTGAGCTACCTAGGATTCGTCCCATACTAAGGGTCATTCTTCACTCATATTTTAATGACCCTGGGCATGGAATAAATCCTGGATAGCTCAGTGGTAAGAGAATTGGTGTACAAAGCCAAAGACCATGGGTTCGATTCCCTTGTCCAGGTGTCATTTTTCAATTTTTCAGAATATGACATTTATATGGAGTAATCCTCACTGAAAAGCACATATAGTAGCTTTGGCTATTTGATTCATTTAAATTAATGTTTAACCAAGAATCACATTTTATGGAACGTCTAATAAATATTAGACTCGAATCATAATCTAGTTTGCCAATGATGGGCAAGTAGGGGCTTGAATTCCATCTGGGTGTAGTAAGGGTTTTCTGTTAAAAATAGTTAACAACCCTCCCTCCCCTTAAATGTAAGTGAATTCACTCCAAATACTTTATAATCTTCTCTTGGTAAGTTCTTGAGCATTTACTTTTGATTAACTATCTTTATCATCACTACCTAATGAGATGGAGACGCTATTATCACATGCGTCTTGCATCAGTGGGTACGCAGACACAGGAGTCAATCTACTTCAGTTTGGTTCACCAGTTTAAATCCTGATAGAATTTGGTGAGATTGTTTTTACCCTCCCTCTGGGAAAATGCTGATAAATATTATCTAGTAGAGGAAACGCACGCTATCACTCACTCAATAATTTGTTTACATCACATCTGCCACCAAGAAATGTAAAACTTAGATTTACTACCGTAGTTCTATCGGTTATTCTCTATGGGAGTGAAACATGGTATCTTACCTCACATAATGAAAATAAATTTAAGGTGTTCAAAAACCAGGAGCTTAGGAAGATATTAGGTCTAAAAAGAGTTGAATATATTGGGGAGTGGATGAGGTTTCATAAGAATGAGTTGTATTTACTGTACTCATTATAAGACTTTTTAGGATAATCAAATCTAGTAGATTATGGTGGGCAGGACATGCAATGTGAAAGGAAGAATCTAAGAACGTGTTTAAGGTATTAACTGCCAAAATTAATGGAAGAGACCAGTGGTAATACCTAGATGATAATTGAAGGAAAACCTAATAATATATCTGAAAGAGATAGGCTGTAATAAGGGGAACTGTATAGAACTAGCTCAGGATAGGGATAGGGTGTGATAAGGTGGACTGAATAGAACTAGCTAAAGATAGGAATAGAGTGTTTTGAGTTAGACTGAATACAACTAGCTCAATATAGGGATAGGGTGTGATGAGATGGACTAGATATAACAAGTTCAAGATAAGGATAGAGTGTGATAAGTTGGACTGTATAGAACTATCTCAAGAGGGGGATAGGTTGTGATGAGGTGGACTGGATATAACTAGATCAATAGATAGGGTGTGATGAAGTGGACTGGATGTAACTAGCTCAATATTGAT
Source organism: Timema cristinae (assembly GCA_039000515.1). Classification (NCBI taxonomy): domain Eukaryota; kingdom Metazoa; phylum Arthropoda; class Insecta; order Phasmatodea; family Timematidae; genus Timema; species Timema cristinae. The sequence goes on from JBCFYV010000012.1 coordinate 43,701,145, forward strand.
ATAGTTTGTGGGGGTAGACGGGATATAACTATCTCAAGATAGGGATAGGGTGTAATGAAGCGGATTGGATAGAACTAGATCAAGAGAGTGATAGAGTGCAATGAAGTGGACTTAATATAACTAGCTCTAGATAGGGAAAGGGTGTAATGAAGTGGACTGGATATAACTATCTCAAGATAGTGATAGGTTGGGATGGGGTAGACTGGTTGGAACTAGCTCCAGATAGGGATAGGGAGTAATGAGGTGGACTGGATAGAACTTGCTCAAAATGGGGATAGGTGGTGTGGGTGTACTGGGTAGAACTAAGTCATGATAGTAATAGGGTGTAATGAGGCTGACCGGCTGGAACACTGAATATAACTAGATCAAGATAGGGATAAGTGGCGTAATTTGTAAGTGTGGTATTGAGCTTTGGAGTTCTTAATACCATATAGTGAGTAAGTGAGTAATAATGAGATAGAGGATGAAGGTATCGCTTATATATAATGTACTTGCATTTGAGTGTAGTGTGTGTTGAAACCTGTATAATATCATTAAAATGATTAGCGACACACGGCTGGAATCCAAGGAACTTCTTCCCCATCATTGGAAAACTTTATCATAATATGAGTATTACGTGTGATACACATTCCCATGGATACGACCCTAGTTGAAAATTAATTCAAATATTATCAAATCATATTTATAATACTAAATAGGTCAATATTATATATAATTTGGTTGTTGTTAGGCTTATCCCAATCCCGATGCTCATATTAGGCTATGCTCCATACATGCTAGAGAATACAACACACAATAATTTATTTACAAAATAAAAATTTTGGTAATGTAATCAATTCTCGTTCTATATCAAATCAAATAACGGATCTTCTTCAAACCTGACTACCACAAACTATCTATCTTTCTTTATATATGTATCGTATTACAGTTGTTCAAACTAAATTAGACTACAACCTTACTCCCTTAAAAAAATCGATGGATGCGTAAGCAAAATTAGGTTAACAGCTTTGAGTGATTGCGTCATTAACCAAATCTAATGACTTTAACAGGTGTATTCTATCAAGAGTAATGTGGAGAGACGGCTAGGAATAGAGAGAAAGAGTTTTTTTTAAAAAAACGAATTAGGGTGTCATTAACCCCGCTTCGACATATTTTGTCGCCTGTACAATTTGTTTCGTGTCAGTAGTAACATCTAGTATCATCTACACAACATGGTGAGGGGCTAATTAAACGTCAAAATTGTATAGATCGATGGTAGGTTGGTATTATTCACCTATCGAGGTGAAGAGTACAGGCTTAGTCAAATATAGCGATACCGTGGTGAGATGGCTACAAAATTCATACCTCAAATTATTTCTTACACTGTCATCTTGGACGAGTTGAATCAATTCCAAAAATACAATGTAATGAATGTTTAGTCCAATTCTTATTGTGACGGATTTAAGAAAATACAAAAATATTACTGTGGCCAATATGATAATAATAATTATGTTCTTAGCATTATTTTATAGGTATATAATTTAAATCATAAGTGACAGCTCCAGATAAAATGGCTTGACGTCCAAATACTGAAAGAAGATCTAGTAAATTTTTTGGCTGTCAGATAAAGCACTTTCAATTAAAACTAGACTGTTATTTGTTTACATGTGTGTATACATGTTGTATACATGTGGTGATGGGGAAAAAAATATGTATATAATTTTTCAATATAATTTTTAAATTTATATTGTATAAATAAATGAATTTTAATTTATTTATTTATATTTGTATAGTATTGTTGGGTGCCAACTATCAACCCTTTTTATTTTATGAGGTAGGTAAAGTTAAAAAAAATCTCCCATGAAACTGCTCAGCGGTAAAACTAGAAAACGCCTTCTCTCAAGACTTCTGGACTTACTTTAAGTTTTAACTTAGGTTGGACAGTTACAACTAAGGACTTCCTGGATAAGATTATTATTCTTGCCATGGACATTCAATCTACTGAAAATATCAGTACATGAGGTGCAATGTATAAAAATACAATGTACATTAATGTGCTAAATAAAACAACGAATTACACAATGAAGTTTATAATGTGTTTATAATTTATGTTGAAGAGAGAAAAAATACCTTTGAATTAACCTTACCTAATAAGGTATGCCTCCTATGTTATAAAATTAATAAAAGTATTGCTAAGCAATATTTAAAATGTAAGATTCTCGCTTGAATTGTTATTAAAAAATAGTAAATAATAATTATGATAGATAATTGGATGATATAACACCAGGTTTGATATATTTTTATTGCAGGTTAAAATAATGAGTTCTTTAAAAACTTAATTTAAGCTCCCAGCAACAGGATGATGATGGATAATGATTTGGTCACACCCAATAATGTAGACTGAAGATCTCTGGAAGCAATTCTATTTTTTTTTTTTTCTAGTGACTTATATTTTATATCTGCATTAAAACTCAAGTTTATACCTCCTTGAAGGTCAGCCGCTATTTTGACGCCATTTTATTGCCAAAAGTGATAATTCACAATATGAAATTCAATATTAAAGGACGACCTAAATTGGGTCCTTCCTTATTTTTCTTACCCTTGTTTCGAGTCAACAAAACAAAAACGTTAACAATCCCCAAACATATTCTTTCTTTTTTTAAATAATTTCCGGTTGAGAGAAAATTATCTGACGAGATTTAGATCAAAAATAAATCTTAACTCTTAGGACAGTGAAATTATTTTTATAACAATACTTAATTAATACTATTATTTGACGAATAATTATAAATCATCTTTAAAATTAATTTAAATTTCGCAATTAAATCCAAACTAGAATAATAATCTCTTCCGCTAGGGGCAATTAGTTCTTCAAATGACAGCCAGATGTTATAAGCGTCCAAGAAAATAAAATAAAACAAGATCATAACAGTTCCGAAATAGAACACTCTCTAAAGCAGTAAGCGTTAAAATCATCTACCAAAAATAATAACAAGCATGGCGGGCTGGCAGTTTATAAATCAATGTAAAGAAAGAAAATTTATTATAGTAAAATAAAGGTATGTAGATTATATATAATATATATTTTAATTCTAAATAAATAATTAATATTCGAAACTTTAGGAGTTGTAATTGAAAGAAAAACCAGTAAAGTTATCAACGTAATTACGTATTTGAAGACTGATTCAACTAACGATTAAGTTTTTATTATAAGTAATTCTTTTAGCAAAAATAACATCACAATGTCTATATATATATATATATATTATATATATGTGTGTGTGTATGTATATATATTTATGTGTGTATGTATATATGTATGTATGTGTGCATATTGGTATGCAAATCTGGATGGAGGGAGAGGGAGAAACCATTAAGTAAAGAAACCCCTAAAACACTCGGCCATGATTCGAGCCCCAATTCCTTCGTTAACAGGAGTTCACTTAATCTACTATTTAAGTAAACATAATATTTCTATAATAACAGAGTTTTCAATCGATGTTTTTTTATTAAAAATCTCACTTTTATTTAAATTTTGAAATATAATTTCTGATCTAACCTCGAAATGAACTATCAGAATGATCTTGTACTGCCGTTGCCCACCCCTGACTCGTGCTGTGATTGGGGAAAGTCTAGTTAACGAGATGTTCGTCAACTAAGGAGAAGCCCTCCATAGTTGTGGCATTCCTTGCGTCCTGGACCGGAACTGACGTCACCGATCTATCATGTTTATTCCAATTACCCGTCGTGCAGCAGCTGATTTTGGTCAGCACAGAATGGATACATTATTTAGTTGGGATATCAATCTCAAGTAAGTAACACTTTTAAAATGTAACCAAATAGTTTGTTTCTTAAAAAAAATATAGTAAGGAACATACCCTCTTTATTGGTTACATGGTCTAAGGATCCCGCTCACAATAGTCCGGATAACTGAAGATAGGAAAATCAGGTCAAATACCGCTCTTGGAGGAATCTTTTTCAAATTCATTTACCACTCTACCTCCACGCCAATTTGGGTAAATTTCCTCTAATTTATAAATTCTTTATCCTTACATTACTAACTTAATGAACATATGTATAACATTACATTGTTTAAAAATAGAGAGAATAATAATAGTAATAGAATTCGTAATATATGTGAAACTAAATAATATACACTAGCAAACTCGAGAAAAAATTGTCCATACTTACGTAAAACATATTTAGATTCCCTGTTTTAAATTTTATAATTTTTATTTAAAAATAATAAAGTCCTCATTTGTATATTTGTAGAAATAAAAAAGATCTATATTGTGTTCACAAGGGTTAACACTTCGTATTAAAATTTTGAGTTCTGGTTCTAATTTTCAAAATTTAATTAAGGGCTACACATCTTATGGCTATCATTTTTTTATTAAATTACTCATTTTTAAATCTAGACCAATAAAAAAGGTAAATATTAATTATTGAGTCTAAAATAATAGAGAAAGATCATTGCTGTACAAACATTTCCCCTAAGAGATTAAAGAAAAAGAACATCAACATTTTTACTTACTTACTTTATGGCATTAGAGAATTATGGCTTTAAGACTCAAGTAGTATTTTTGTAAAACTAAGGCTCAAAATTAGTATTAATATATTTGCCAATATCTTAGAGACTATTGGTTTTATAAGAGATACTTCAAATAAAAGCTTTTATTTGTAATAATACTACTATTTTATAGTGATAAGATATTTAGTATTTCAAATAGTTGCGGATATGTGGAAATGTCCACCTCTGTAAGGTAACCTAAAATCATTTTAATGAAAAAATGAAAATAGCTATTTTGTTTGTAATTTTGATCAATGCTTGAAAACGAAATTTAATCAAAATTCCTAGAGCCGATTTTGATAAAATCGATTTTTTTTCATCTTTATGCCCTTAAAGGAAACTACCCTTAGCTTTAGGGTTAGATATCCAATTCCCAAAACCCTTGGGGCAACCCTATTAAAACCCTAGATACCAAGTTTTAGCCCAATCAGTAAAATAGTATATTCTCTAATCCGAGGTACAGACAGAAAGACGGAAATGCAATAAACCCCTTTATCGGATTCGGTGGGTCATAAAACGCTGACATTATCAAAATCTCGTGTTAAATTTTTTTGGCTATCACAATACCTTCTCAACCTAAAAGGTAGTGAGTGAGAAAGTAAAGGGGAACAGGTGGAGTTTACTCACCTCTACCAGCCACCTCTTCTATAACCCTGAATATCCGGTTTTGGTTCGTATCCTACTTGGGGGTACAGTAGTTCTTTATTACCATTATGATATTCAATGTTGCTGTGCTCGCATCTATGGACACTTGGAATAAACGTCAGTGTTGTCTAGCATGTTTAGCCCATAATGCAGATGTTGGCGTTCCAATTCTGGCTGGTGGTACAGAGGTCGGATTTTCCTTAATTGTCACCCCTATTCATGCAAATGAGCCTACATTTTCTCTTATTTATAGTTTTATTATTCTTACACTATTAGTGTGACTATGCAGATAGGTCAAACCTTTAGTAAGGCACGGGGCATGGATCAAATTTGGTTGCTATAAACAGTGAGAAACATATTAAAATGAATATTGTATTAAATTATAAAATAAAATGAGCTCTAGGTAACTCTCTTCGAAGTTACATCCACAATTCATGGCGTAGATACCCATTCACACTGGTTTTTATTCATTAGGCAGTTTCACAGCTCGAGTACGTTTCAAGTGCGGTGCTATACTTTTACCAAGACGACACCTGCCTAGACCAGATTGGAATGTGCCAGTTTGGCATATGAAACCAGCCCATTCAATTCTGGCCACGATACGTGTCGTTATGTATTTTAGTAAGTGTTGCATTTAAGGCTTATTAAGTCTGACTATGATATTGGGCCTTTAGTTTCCTATTAACGCTTGTAATAAAAATAATATTATCAGAGTCTCCAACAGTTAAAGTGTTTGGATAGCAAGTCACCCAAGTTTTTATAGATATGGAATCTCATATCGAATGTAATCACTATTATAATGTCGACCACGTTGGAATCAAAATAAGCCCAATAAAACTATGTTTATTATTATGTTGACGCTGTCGATTGTGTTGTTGACAAGTAGCGGGCACGTATTTAGTAACCGAGCTCCATTCTCTTAATGTACTTCAGATATAATGATTATCAACTTTGATGACATGAGATTAAGGGTTATGATAGTAAGGATGGAAATAGGGTGTAAAGAACTGTCGATCAAGATCTCTATATACTCTAATGAAGGAAAATCTTGAACAATATTATCGACATCTTAAACACTCTCATTTAGGGATTGGGGAACGCCCCCTTTAGTCTTATGATGCACTGCTCTGACTGATGGATGTGAATTCTTCAGAGAAATTGACTGTCGAGATATCAGAGAGGAGCATGTTTTTTGTTAATGTGTGTTTCTAAACGGTACTTTGTTGAAAGTACCTGTTAAAATGAGCAGATCAAAAGATAATTAATTTGACATGTCGTTTGACATAATTTTAGTAGCTTTGTTTATTTTATTTACTTTTATGGTTGATTAGCTTGAATTACATTAGTATACATACGGTATAGATAAGTGATTGCCATCTTTTATTTAAATTCATGGTATACTGAAAAAGGCTCTAAAATTGTCAAGACACAACATCACATTTCAAGGAGAGATTTTATCATTAAAATAACAAATATTAAGTTTGTGTTGTCCCGGCACAGATTTATCTGATTACCAAACCCTTCCTTCACCTCTGACAAGACATCTTGTGAATGTGGGGAATGCCAGGCCTCCACCGTGGTTCGGATTCCACGTTAAACTGTAGGTCCTCCATTTCATCTCACAATCACCCTACCATTACACATTAGCGTAAGTGCGTATAACCCGAACGAGTAGTAAGAAGCGGTGCTAATAATAATCATAATAATAATATTGTGTTCTTTAACTAAATACCACGAAAAGTGTTATTTAAAAAAATAATATTGATCATGTATTTCAAAAGATGTAAATATATATATTCCTAGACTCTCAAATTCCCATGGAAAACCTGCTGACCTTCATGGCAAACTGTTTGAAAAACTTTGATCTAGATAAAGGTTTACTTATACTTTTACAAAATAAAATTAGCTAATCAAAAATTAAAATATAAATATGCTATAGGTAGGGTATTACTTAAATCATACCAAGAATCAACTGCGGTAGTAATTGTGAAGAATATGCATATTTTTAAGGTGCAGTGATTTTTTTATGGCTTCAAGCTGGAGCCAATGATGCCTGGAACATTCCGGTCCAATCTCGAATTCTAATAATATTTCAGCAAATATCCTGACACCACGTACATATGGATGATGTTTCCATACTGAGTTCAGTACAAGTCAACTTTTACCATGTTTAAGACGAGTTAGGATAAGCTATCATGGAAACATGAGCATAATTGGGTAGTGGTGCAAGTCATTGTTATAGGTGATGTTTTAGAAAAGATAACTTCACAGAAGAAAACTTCTTAACACTAGGAGTATTTTAATAGCAAATCAATCTGGGTCGTAATTAAATTTATTTTAGAGATATAATCATTATTCAACTGATACGCCAAAATTATTTTAAAGGTTATATTAAACTTTAAGCTTATACCTATGCTGAATGTGGGGAGTGCCAGGACTCCATCGTGGTTCGGATTCCACGTTAAACTGTAGGTCCTTCATTTCATCTCACAATCACCCTACCATTACACATTAGCGTAAGTGCGTATAACCCGAACGGGTAGTAAGACGTGGTGCTAATAATAATAATAATTATATACATATGCTCTCCATTAACTTTGCAATATTGTGTCATGTAAACTTTTTTTGTAAGAAAAATTAAATTAGTATTAGAACTTTTTAGTTCAAAACGCTAAATATTGTCCTGTTTTCAACTTAATGTTTTATATATATTAAAATGAAAGTTGTACGCGATTTATGTTTTAAGGTCTTAATTAGTATCAGATTATATTAATTTTACAGTTTTTTTTATCTGAGATACGTTTTTTAAATAATAAATAATATTGAGAAATAAAATGAGAAAATGCTTTTTAAAAACCTTATCCTGGAAAAAAATATTTTTTTTGCCTAAATGTCGTAAATTACATAATTTTTAAATTCTTCTATCTCATAAGAGATTAAATATAAAACCATATACTGATCAAAAATATAATTTAAAAAGTATATATCTTGGGGTATTGTTAGCACCCCACCTACCTACTCGCGTACCTGCACCCTACCTACATATTTAAATGTTAGATGAGAGTTATCTATTTATTTGGTAGCAAAATATTTTCACAAAACAATGTATTAAAACAATGACTAAGCAAATAATCATTGTATATATCGTAGTGGCCACTTTGTGGTTTTTATCATGACAACTGCCATGATTATTTAAGTGCAAGTTGTTTTAATTAATAAGATACGTACACTCGAGCATGTATTTGGATTTATCACTCAAGAGCCTGTCGACTAAACACTAATGACGGTGGGCCTTTAGTGCTACATATAATGAATAAGCTATGTAGAAATATATATCAATAAAAATACATTTTTTAGGATGTTATTAATAATAAGTGAATAATAATAAGTTTATACATAATATTTTTTCCTCAAATCTGCCGTTAAAATATGAAAAACAAATAAATATCGTGGAATTTACTTATCTTCTTTGATGATTAGAATTATATGGTCAAATTATATGGCAGAATAATAACTAAAGTCACCAAAATCTAATTTCAGCCATTATTAGGACAAATAATTTTTATACTTTAAATTTCGATAAATAGTTTCACTGTCAATTTATTAATTAAAATAATATACCTAAAAGCTAAAATTCCTAGCAAGGGCATTTTAAAAAGCTTAATAATCCATTAATTTACCTTTACGTATTAATACGCCAGTTCATGTGATCTGAAGCTATTTTTTATAGTATATTATATATACATGTAAATAACACTAATAATATAGCAAAAATTGATTTACTTTGACTGAAAAAAATATAAATAGGTTTTTTATCAAATTCCCTTTGTTTTAAAATTGGACTGTGCCTTATAAAACAGGAGAGCCTTATTTGAATATTTTTTAAGGCTACCATCCATCTGGCGTGATTTTAATATACACTAGCCTACTTAAGAATGCAAAATATTGAGGGTGGATTTTATACTACTAAATCAAATTATCCACTTGAGGAGATTGAAAATCGTTTAAAGGTGTAAAAAATGTAGTTCCATGGTTCTAAATGTAATATTATACTGCCATATTTATTTTTAAAAGGTTATTTGAAATAATAAACATGAAATAACTTTAACAACCCATTAAATATATTTTACATAATAGTATATTTTACAAATATCTAGTAATATATTTACATTATAATAAATGCACAAGTGTTTTAACTAATAACATGGGATATACTGTAAATTAACCTAACAAGAAAAATTGATAAAAATTAAATTTTATTTTAGGTCTAATAAGATATTTTTTTCTAATATGACACAGCTAATACGTGTATCATTACTTAAGTGTATGTCTTTCCATGATGACTAAACTTTTAAAAGGTTATCTGTCCATAAGTAAATATTTTAATACAATTTTATAGTATCTGTTTGGAGTTATTTTAACAAGTAGTTACTAACCTATGTTGCATTTGTTTATTTTATTTGTATTTATTTGTTTATTTATTTATTTATACTCTACAAATTTCAACTCACGGCCGGTCTTACAATTTGAGAGTTTACTATTATTATTATTATTATTATTAATATTTATATTATTATTAGCACAGCGTCTTACTACACGTTCGGGTTATATGCACTTACGCTAATGTGTAATGGTAGGGTGATTGTGAGATGAAATGGAGGACCTACAGTTTTACGTGGGATCCAAACCACGGTGGAGGCCTGTCATTCCCCACATTCACAAGTTGTGATTAATACACGTCTTGTCTGAGTAATTATACTAATGTTATTTTAATATTTCAAGAGGTTGAGTGGTACAAATTTTGAGACACACAAATTTCTTCCAAGACTCTTTCCTTATATACCCTGCTTCTTAGATAACAAAATAAGTAAGTAATACTTGCATTTACGGTTTAAGAGACACGCGTTTCAATACTCGTTCAAATTATATAGACTAAAAAATATCATGTATAAGGTAGTTTGGAAAGTGTACATGAGTTTACATAAATGGAGGGTGGGAAACAATTTAAGCAAAATAATCTTCAGTACACCCAGCCAGGACTCGAGCAATAAAAACCTCACCATCACTGGAAAACCCAACCACACGAGTTTGATATATTGTTACGTTTTCCCATAGATATGGGTTTGGGATTATTGGTCGTTCAAAGCATGTATTTTATTTTATAACTATTAATGAACTTATTGTAGAAATCTTTAAAACAAACGACATTATGTTATAGAGCCTCTTCATCTACCGAAGTTAGTCCACCATTTGTTTAACATTTTAACATATTCAAAATCATAATTACTTCTTAACATATCAAAAATTTCTCATTACCCTCAAATCATCTCATCATCGGTTATAACGGTGTACATCAAACAGTTCAATTGAAACTCCATTTATTTTAATGGAACTTGAAACACAATCAGGGCCTCTCTGTGTTACATCCAAATGATAAATACTGGACCCACCATCAAATTTGTAAATAAAAGAGTTTAAAAATACAGATGCCTCGACCAATAGAAGGTACCGTTCTACGTCTCAACTTAAATGGATTGCCCCACTGCAATAGCCACCGGGCTAGGAATAAAGTTTACGTACATTGTGATAAATGTTACACAAATTCGACGGACTATTTGCATGCCAAGTAGGATTACTGTTACAAAATATTAATTTAATGGTCGTTTGATTTGCTTACCTAAAAAGTTCGTCAATTTTAAATCTACGTAAGTTATTCAAATACACTTTACAACCGTAACAGCATAGAATCATTTTAAAAATATGAGATCAAACAGCCACTGGCTATCAAATTTATTCTCAAACTGTTTTTCTTTTATTTTCAGTATCTTTATTATTTTGTTTTGTATATATAAATTACGTTAGTCGGCAAACGTATGGACGTTGTAATGACAGGGTTTCCTATGTCATAAAAGAGGGATAGAAGTATCTAAAAAATGTATTGAGCTACAGATTTGTACAAAAAAAAAAATCTTGAACCGTTGCAGGGATCTACCAAAATTGGAAAATCAAAACCTTTGACTACCGGTAGTGCTACTTTTTCACCTGGGTGCGATCACAAGTATGTCCCTATAATATAATTGAAGATGGTTGATTAAGAAGTCGATTTAAAATATTTAATTTTGATTTAGGTATAATGTATTTGACCAAGCCATACCTATATTTTATTGATTTATATAAACTTACTTAAAATTTAAGTACTCCTGTCTTACTAACCATTCAATCACATCGCTTATTTAAACTAATGAGATAAGTAGGAGTAATATACAATTTTGAAAAATGTACCTACATAAGCGTGGAGGATGAGTGAAAACAGCCATGTCTGATTTTGGGCCTTGATATTCCCGTACTTCCAAAATTTGCAATAACAGGTTGATGCCTTAGTCTCAGTGCAGGTTAATTTTGTAACAGGATCAAAAAATCAAAATTGTCTTGTTAAATATTAGAGTAAATATATTAGCAAATAATTTTGGAGATAAAATCTATTGATTATTTTTAGAACCCTAATATTTTTGTTCAAATATATGTATATGATTATGCGTAAAATTATTTATAATAGATTTAATAAGTGGAATAAAATATTTAAGGTTTTATTAGGTATATACAAACTATCTTTGTTTAATTTAATGTTGATATTATTCTATCATCTGGAGAATTATTACATTCCCTAGAATATGGGAAGAAACATATATCCATTGCTTACTTAAGAAGTATTATGGCATTACTATGGTAGTATCGTGGTATTAAGTTACTAATTTACTCAGGGATTTTCGAAGGATTATAAAGTTTAGTAAAAACCATATACAATGCTTTTCTAAAGTTTTGGTTAGAACTGGACACAATTTTCAAAAGAAGTGATCTAGTTTTACCATTATATTATTTATTTTCCTAACTTATTCTTACCTACATTGATGGGTGCATGTTTTAAGGCAACACTCGTGTGTTAGACTAGGCTGTCGATGAAAGGTATATTGGGGTTTGAATCCAGATTGGGTATACTAAGGTAGTTCTTTCAAAATGATTTTCTACTCTTCCTCCACGTAAATGTGGGTACACATCCTCTAAATTCAATATTCCTAGCCCCTAGCTTACTAGCGTAGTTATTATATAAACTTATAACCTGACATGTAATAAGAACTGGTGCTAAAAAAATAAATAATTTATTTCTACAACATTAAAGATGTGTATCTTGATGGTTTTTGTTACAATTTAGGTATAAAAGGTTGTTTAAAAATTTCAAAAAATCTGACATCCTTTCCATGGCTATTAAGGCTCTAAATAACAAAATTATATGTATTGTTTTGTTATTTGGGAATGTTTTTACCTCGAGTTTGGTTGTAAGGTTGAGATCAAGGGAAATCTATATTTAGTTTGATTAACTTTAGCCAATTTTGCTTTAAATGCTATAATGTTATTAACAATGGCTCGGGCAAGACAATTTTGTGTAAGCACTAATTAATATACCAAAAAATTACTACCTAACTAGTCCCGATCGGAGCTGTATACATTACTATATCTTTACTCATAGTGGTCCTTATTACAGGTAAACGCTAGTTTAGTTCATTAAAATTAACCTACCAGCAAGGTTTACAGTGCTAATAATGTAAATTAATCCCTTTACACACTAAGAAACTTGAAATTATAAACATAAAAGTGTTTACTCGACAAACTTAGGATTTACACAATATATTTCTGAGACTTAAAACAAATTTACACGTTCAGTCATTGAAAAGCAAGGAACAAAAAAGTACAACTAAGACGTTTAAGGGCATATTTTATACTAAATTAAATATTTGACATCCATAATTTTACTATAAATTAATTGTTTTTTAATTTTATTGATTTAATCTTGCTCCACACCAATAAGCTTACAAACAAAATTTAAATTTTGTAATTACTTAAAAATATGGCTAACAACAGTTTACCTTTTAGCTAAAAAACTTTGACTTTTGTTTCCAGCATTTCAGATTTGTAAAGTCAATACTTTATGATTTCGGTAGTTAATTGTGTTCACCTCTGACAAGACATCTTGTGAATGTGGGGAATGCCAGGCCTCCCCGTGGTTTGGATTCCACGTTAAACTGTAGGTCCTTCATTTCATCTCACAATCACCCTACCATTACACATTAGCTTAAGTGCGTATAACCCGAACGGGTAGTAAGACGCGGTGCTAATAATAATATAATAATAATAATAATAATAATAATAAATTGGGTAGTCCCGATCCCTTTTTTCCAAGACGGCGAGTATTGTTTTATACAGATTACAATGAAGTTAGTTTGTTCAATTTTGTATGTTTTTTTAATACTCCTTTCAAGTGAATATCAATATCTTTTATTAGTGACATCCCTCCTCCTAACTATTTATATAAGCTCATAAATACCCATCTGACTCTAACTCAGTCAGTAGCATGAGTAAATAGTAATGTAAGGGTCTAAAATATATTTCTATCATGGCAAACATATATTATTCGTGAGATCATGATTTTCTTCTTTCACTATGATAATTCAAAGGCTTGGAGACAAGGCGATGTGTTGGCTCGTCCTTTATTTTAGTTCAAGATATTTGCAAAGATCTAATGAAAGATTTTTTGGAAATTGTTCGCTAAATATCCTTAATATTAACAATAATATTAGAAAATAGATAGCATTTTTTACCCGATACATCACAAGTGTTTCTAATTACTTACCCTAAAATGTAACGAATAGGGAGTTAAACTACAGGAAACGAATTTGCACTGACAGGAAGTTATGATAGAAAAAATTGCAATAGAAAATTCTCTTGATGTAGCCAGTCGTGACTCGAGATTCTAAACTCTTGGCAACTGCATTCAAAAACACAATTTAAATCTAATTATTTAATCCACTCGTCCACCAATGGATGTTTTATCAAATCTAAATGATCTAGTTAATTAGATAAGGTTGGATAATTTTTTGGTTTTAGTCTTACTACTCATTCGGATTATATTAACACTAATGACTAATGGATATAATCAATAAAGGTTAAATATTAGAGGAAATATACTTTCAATTGCTACAAAGGAAATTTGAAATTAGGGGTGTGTGGACATTCCAAATTTTGATTTCAAGTTGAGTTTTAATTACTGCTAGAACATGACTAGAATATTTTTACAAAACTCAAAATTATAGGATTGCTTGGAATATTCAATTTTTTATGGAAATTCTGTTTTTAATTAATTTGACTCAACTATATGATTTTATTTCCTTTGCAATTGGAGGTTCTCAATATTTCCTTTTGTATAGTTCAAACAGAAGTAATTGGTACAATTTTATATTTTTTTATTTAAAAATCTAAATTTGTGTGATAACTATTCTCAAAAAATTCTCATTCTAAAACTATAATATGTTTGTCTTTATGCTTTGTGCATCGATCCATTAGAAAAATTTAATTTGAAATTTTTACAAAAGTACTAATATTTCTCTCTATTACTCTAACTCGCAAAGTAACTCAATGTATTCATTCAAATTGTATTTGAGCTCGGCTCAAAGGGAAAATTGCATACTCGCACATACCTATTTGAAATAAATATATTAGAAAAATACTTTAGTACACGTGGCTAAAATCTTGTCCCCAACTTTTCCATCACAGCAAAGAAGATTATAAGAGAACAACATATTTATCTATATTATAATTTCTGCAAAATTATTAGTTAAAAAGAGAATTTGAGAAAATATTAACTTAGTTTTTCAGTCAAAATTGATATTATTTTCTTATTTTATCAGTGTTATTTCATAAGAAAGGATAATACTTATCAAAAGTGAAAGCTTTAGATCCCATGAATTGACGTATCCATGATTTAAAGTGGATCTAGAATCTTTTCTATCCATCAGATAAAGCCCTTATAGTGAAAAAAGTGAAAATTTTATTTGACATAGTTTACTTATTTTAATTAATGGCAATTAAACATGAATACGAGAAAGGGGGATACATAACCACGTGACAAGTTCCATACCAATTACCTGGGTATACGTAAAACAAAACTAAGTAAGACCAGTATCTCAACGGACTTTCTAAGAATTCTCCAGCGGTACTGGACAGCAAAGATCAGGTAGTCAGTCCGACGCCCGTGAACAATGGCGCTCAGGCGCGCATAGAGTTCAATTAATCTCTGTTACATTTCATTCTCTGAGAAACATACCACCTTTCTATTATTACTACTATCAACTGCTTTACTTCGTGATTAGGCAGACACATCAGAAACATTGGAGAAGACAGTTTCGCTCTCTCTCAACCACCATCCCCTTCTCAGCCATCCCCCACGGGCCTTCTCTATGATTCCAATCTCTTTCTTCCTACGGCGTTCGGTATTAAGGCGGACACCTATCCGAAAGCTGAAAGCTTTGTGGACGTACAAAACCGGAGTTATTTAAGAATAGATAGGTATTTTTACCAAATATATTGTATGACAAAACACTTTACTGCAGCCCTGAGCAAATTGCATCCATGAGGCCTATCACGTGTTTCTGTGTGGCACATAAAATTTAACTATATAAGTACGAAAAATATATATAAGTGTTAAAAATATAAGACTTAAAATTGATTCTTATGGATGGGTAAACAATTTAATTTTAGCACACCGATGAACTTTTATAAGGGTTTATAAGGTTCTCAACAACTAAATTTACACATGGCATTGATAAATAATGAGAGATATGAAAACAATCGTATTCATTTCCAGCCACCTTAGTCGTTGAGAAAAAATCAATCTACAAGGCTTTTATGGAACTACTTTTTTATTCTGTTTTAACTTATTCACCCATACACCCTTCATTTACAGCCACCCCTTGCCATTCCCATAAGAAAGAGGGTAAATAAACCTACGAACTTCTTACCTCAAGATAAAGAGGAAATTCACTGATAATTCACAAATATCTTAAAGATTTCTGTTGTGACCGTATAAAAAATTTGCAGATTTGCTAAAGGAAATCTAAATCTAGAGCGATTTTTCATCACGCTTAGTCTTATATCTCCTCAAATATGCTTAGATATTGTTGATTATCTCTTTTTTATATTAATAAAACTCAAAATATAGTATTGTTAGAATCTTTCAACTTTATTTTGGCTGAACCCTATTTTGAAATAGAGTATTGTTTATTACATATTGCGTTATAGCTGAACGGTTGCGCATCAATATTTCACTTACCGAGGATACGCTTTTAAGTTCTGAGTTATTGGAGAAAGAAAAAAATATATATATTGGACTAATTTTTTGTTTGTATACTTTCTTATAAATAATAAATTGTTTCTACCTAAAAATCATATTTAATTTGGTGGACCATTTATATATATAAATTTTCAATGAAGCCCTTCAGTCATAATATTTGACCACTTCTAATACATAGGAATAAAACTGCCTGATGTTTTAAGTCTAATTTATTTAATATGAAAATATAAAATAAGCTTATTTTAAACGACGTTTCATAGGAAATCTCACAGTTCTGTGACTAAATGAAATGGTCAGAAACATTTAGCTAACATTATTCAAAGAAATAAAGTAATCTATTATCTGTGTGATAACAGAAAATTCAAGGAGAATGGAGGATTATTTTAGTTAGATTGAAGTTCCAGAACCACCACTACCATAATAAATACTGCAGTGTGAGGATATTTCCCTTAAGTAGAGGTTACCCTTAATTGAGTCTTTCCATTTCAATGATCTATTTATTTTTATTTTATTTTTTGGGGTTGAACGGAACAGAGGGGGGAAGAAAGGGAGCTATGATCTAAAGCCGAACAGAGAAATCGGCATTACAATCAATTATATTCTTCTCCTCGATAATAAGCACGCCACAAGTAGTCAGTGGAATGATTATGATACTAATCACTCGCTCTATATAAGACGAGTGTATTGTATTGTTTTCTTTTTACGGCGTCAGGAAGAATGCGTGGAACGCTCACATGGAAAAGTTAACGGTTATCTTATCTTCAATTTAAGAACGAAAAATATCGACCGATGTTATGAGGTCATCAATTTTATATAATTGTTTTTGTAGTCTTATTTAGTCTGACTTTGTTGGATGAAGAAGAAAAAAATAAAGATCACACCAGTGGCCACGTGGACAAAGACGTCAGTATCTCCTAGTCTGGTTTGGGATTATGGGAAGGTCAGCGCTCGAATCACAGTCACGTGTAGCGAGATAGTCTGCCAGATGGGATTTTATAACTATGACTTTCCCAATCTCTCTTAAATTAAATAAGAAAATGTTTTCTCTAAGTAACCCTTTAAGCACTACCCTAATTGAGTCATTGATATATTTGACGTTGAGCAGAATATCATCAAAAATGAAATAGAATATGTATTTATGTGTTTGTCTGAAAGCATTAGAGCTCCAACACCAAGAAAGTTAGAAATAAAAACTTGATTTTCGTATTTAAGATAACTTCAGGGCGTTCACCTAGGTCAGTGTGGTCCAATTGGCAGCTCTCGGGCCAGATGCGACCCACGCTTCCTGAACTGTGGCCCTCACAGTTTTCTGGAGGAAAATAATTGGAAACACACGGTTGCAGATGTGAAATATCTAATAATTTAACTAAAAATCTTTATTTAAAATGGTCCTGATTGCATTTTATACTGCATTTATTTGATTATTAAAAAAATGTATAAATATATATTATTGTAAGTTTTTTGTAAAAATGTTAATGTGTGTATATTTCATAATACATTTTGTAAAGTCTTTTAGCAGTATACATTTTAAAGATTCATTCGACCAACCAAAAATGTAATCTATATATGTATATACGTATTGAAAATAATTGCTAAAGGTTTTTATAGTCCTCTATCAAATTGCCTGTATTTTTAATATATATATATATATATAATATACATACATACATACATACATACATACATACATACATACATACATACATACATCATACATACATACATACATATATATACAGCACAAAGTGTAAGCTGATAATCAAATTTGGCCCTTGGGATGAAAATTGTTAGACCCATTTGAACTAGGTCGTATTTTGTTTGCCATATATTTTTAGACTGACCTCTTAAACCACGTGAACGGAAGTTAATATTTATATATACAATGTACTATAGAACATAGTATTAATTTGTTTTCTGTATAAATTGATCACCAAGGTAAAATAACAGCTTCAAAGAAAAACTACATAAAAATATCGATCTTAGATTCAAAGATTGAGTTCAATTTGGTTGGTTGTTTTTATTCATATAAGAAAGTAAAATCCTTATTTGATTTAATATAACATTGAATTATGTATTCAAAAAAACAGATTACCTCTTCTTTATAAGGCAGCTAATTGCCTTAGATGACTGCTAGTTCGGGTAAAACTAAAACAAGCAACCAAGATTAATGAAATTTCATATTTATTTTATCGAGCTTGGGAGTATAAACCTTGATTGTTTCTCTTTTAAGTTTGAGGACCTAACGTCTTAAGCCACTTGATCACTGGTGTAGGTGGCTCATAGATTAAACTAACAAAAATAGAATGCTTTGACATGACATTGCATATCTAATTGAGCCCCAATTTTTTTTATAATTGTGAACTAAACATTCTAAATGACCAGCTTCAGGGATCGAATGGCTTAAGGCATCATCTCTCAATATACATGACAACCTATTATGGGGTTACCATCGTTCAAATCCTTGTTGGGTGTACTGAAGGTGTGGTTTTTCTTAAATGGTTTTACACTCTTTCTCCCAAAAAATAAGGGTACACTTCCTTTATATTCAACTTTCCTCATCCCTAGCACAATAATGAGGTTATTTAATATGAGTAAAAAGTTAGTGAGACACAGTGACAACGAAAACCTTAAAAAAAAAGTCTTAATTCATGTGAACACCGGTGTAGGTAGCGCCTAAATCGATAAATCTAGAAATCTGAAACTTTACATTATGTAGGCCTTCAAAGGAAAAATAATTATGTGAGTATTGAGCTTAATATATCCGAGCAAATTTATTTTAATCTTTAAATCAATTTTGTGATTCATGCCTTTGGCCTCATATCTGGGAAATCCTAAAACCAAGAAATTTAATATATATATACATTCGTCTTAGTTCTAAGTACTTAGGGAAAACTCAGGCTGTGCTACATGTACGTTTTTTTATTCACTATTTCATACATTCAAAGCTTTACGCCTTAAACCGATAGACTATCAGTTTTGGTAGTTCTAAAGTAAAAAATATTCTACACCACATCTTTATCTATTCGTACTGTCTATTCTCATTTAATTACATTAATGAGCTAGGTATGAGAGAGATAATTTTGAGAAAATAAATACACCTTTTCTTAAAGATAGCTTAGAACAATTTTTAGGGAAAAAACACTTTAAATGCAATTAGCGTATATTCAAACCCCAGCCTCCCCAACACCAAAAAACTAGACTATATATGCTTGACGTATCTCCGTATCTGCTAGTTCTAGTCGTCCTAAGATACTATCTACATTAATTTGGGTTTGAATGGAACCACAAATTACACATTTAATGATGATTGGTTTTTATTGTAAACCCCAACTCACCCCCGATCATATAGTAGCTTTATTAAAACCTCGATGACAAATCATAAGCAATTAATAAGATATATTAAAGAAGTTGTATTTTCTTGGAATTACCAACATAGTGGGATTTATTTCACACTCGCATGAGAGAGATTCATATTAACATGCAATATAATTTACTTGCCCGATATAATAACTCAATTATTATGAAACTCCCCCTTTCCTCCTCACACAGTTCTACTTACTAGCACCTTTTTCTTTTAAATTGCTGTCAAAACTTCATTCGGAGTTTAAAAAAATTCCTGATATTTCAACGTCTATCATGGACATCTAAGAAACGTTTACTAAGTTAAACCAAAGTAGTGGAAAAAAAGCCCTCTTTAGTTCAGCAAACCGCCGCCGGGAATACAAACTAATATTATAAAACCAGTTTTTTAACAGCTGTTTTGGTAAATTGGCTAAAAGTTAAAGGAATATTATAAGTCAATTTTTCGGGAATAATTAGCTTAAGTCTTCAAAACTATAAAATATATTTAAAAAACTAAGCCAATTTATATAACATAAAAAAACACATCCAAATATTACGTTATATAAGTGTATTTTAAGTATTTATTAGTTTCAAAAACTGTTCAATAAAATATATTCAGCATCTGGCTATAAAAATATTTTTTTAAGAAACATCTTGATATATTAAATATTTACGTCATTACCTAATATTAGATTGAAACTATTTTCCTCTATGCCAGTAACGCGTTTCTTTATTTAGAAAATGATCCAAGACTCTATTCCCGACCAGGAACAGATTTTTAATTTGGTAAAATTCAGGTTTCATCTATTTCAGTGATTAATGAACTAACACAAGGAGGAGTGAATGTTGTGTCTTTTCTATTGCTAAATTTATGTCATGTCCTGGTATAAAGTATACATTGGAAATAAATCTTAAAGGCGGCCGGGGTTCAATTCCTCGGTCCCGGCACAGATTTATCTGATTTCCAAACCCTTCCTTCACCTCTGACAAGACATCTTGTGAATGTGGGGAATGCCAGGCCACCACCGTGGTTCGGATTCCACGTTAAACTGTAGGTCCTTCATTTCATCTCACAATCACCCTACCATTACACATTAGCGTAAGTGCGTATAACCCGAACGGGTAGTAAGACGCAGTGCTAATAATAATAATAATAATAATAATAATAATAATAATAATAATTAATAATAATAAATCTTAAAAGGTGGTAATTTAGGGAACGCCAATGTTTTTGCAAATTTTATAGCAAAGCAAATTTTTCCAAAAATATATTATTGCTCCAACACAAACATAAAGTTTAATGTTCTTCACATGATAATATCAACAGTTGTTCAATATCCGTCATGAGCATAGCGGCATTAGATGAAAAAAAATTAAATGAATAAAGCTGTCATTATATTCCAGAATACGGTTTACAGATATTAAATAAATGTGTATATCACCATGTGAGGAATATTAAATTCTGTATTTGTACTGAAGAAATATTTGCTCTATTTGGTCAAAAAATGTTTTGATGTAAAAACAACAAAAACACTAATAAGTATACGCCTTCCATACATCTCCCCTTAAATTATAAATTTTATGATTGATATAAAGAAATAGTAAAAGTTTAATTTTTCAAAGTCTTACAAGAATTTAAAAAATAAATTATTCCAAAATGCTTTTAGAAAAACAAAATGATAAATTATAATCGAAATGAATCCAAATTTGTTCAATTTACAATGGTTTACTAAGTTTGTGTTAATATACGTATTTCATTTTGCGCCGGCTATGTTTATGCATACATACATCTAATTCCCGCATTAATAGCCACATACAAAAAAAGTGTCATAAACGTTTAATCTAGTTTAGCTGTGACAATGTTAGCGAGAATCGAATACAAGATTAGTTTGTCTAGGTAATTTTTCATAAATCATTTCCCATTCACCCCCATGCGAATGCAGGTATATATTCTATAAATGATACTTTATTAATCTCCTCTCTCTTCGAGTTAATTTGTGGCTTTCACTACTGAAAAAAGATTTCAAGAATGAAAATCAAAATATATTGGGTCATAATTTATTTAGATTCGTAAATTCATAACCACCGTTGGAGTTTTAGATAACTGTTAACAACTTTTAATATCTCCAAAGTAGATTTGTAAGCAAGATGAATTGTTAAATTAAATTAAATTAAGTTGATTGGATTGTGTAAAACATTTAAACTCTATCAGATTAGTTAAACTCAATTTAAGGTTCTTGTGTTTATCAAGATGCCGTAACATTTGAGGCCTTGGCTATGGTCATAATTTCTGAGGGGCTGGGCTTCACAAGACCTGAACACCTACGAGAAAATGAGTTTCAAATTTTGAAAGAGTTAAAATTTAGTTTTCGCGTTACGTGGAAGCTAACGCCACTTCTAAAGCAAGAATACAATTATACAAATGTGTGGTGTGATTTATCAAATTTGACAAATAGCTGTAGGCATTTTTTTTATAGTTTTGAATATCTGAAAAAACCAGACGTATTATATTGGTTTTGGCTATATTACAGACATTTATTTGCTACAAAATAAAAATTATGGATATGTTAATATATGTGTATATATATGTATATATGTAAAATATATATATATATATTTATATAGTTAAATATTATATATTATGATATGTTAATATCATGTGTACATATATTATAATACATTATATTATATACATTATATATATACATATATATGTACATATTATGTATATATGAAATATATATAGACATATAATTACTATATACGTATATATACATATAATAGTATATATATTTCTTTGTGTGTTGTGTGTGTGTGTGTGTGTGTGCGTTTGCGTTGCGTGTGCGTGTGTCTAAATATACTCCTCTGGATGCATAAAAATAGAGTTAGAGAGGGTAGGGAGAAAGGTAGTTTTTAAAACGATGGATGGTTAATTTATTAATCTAATGAATAGGGGATGAAAAAAGTATTACATAGAAAGTGTACCTGCATTAGCAGCGTAGATTAAAGTAGAACTATTGAAGTCTCCTAGAGTTCATTTAGCCGGAATTCAAAATCTAGCCTCTCAGACAATGACGAATCAATGTAAATGTAAGTCTAACACTTGAACCACGTGGCCACCGACGCAGGTTACACTTAATTAAGAAAGTTTACTCTGACAATCTTAACATTGTTGCAACAAAGTTGGTTAGTTAAATAATTTAAGGTAGACTCCCACCGTGTTGAAATTTTTATTGTAGTTTTTGTATTGACTTTGTAAAAACAATTACCATAAGTTTCGTAAGCACTTGTGTAAAGGCTTAGAACTGAAAGGCGGTCATGATTGGGGTGATGAGGGTTTATAGGGAAAATTGACTATTGCATATAATTGAAGTAGCGAGATTAATTAAGTTTAAATTTGATTAACAGTCTACGTATATTTTATTACAATGAATATTGTGGCTGACTTATATTTACTAATGTAAATAACCTGACTTAGTGTAGCCCCTCCTGGTTTTTACTTGGATAAATTTTGCCTTAATTTAGATTAATCACGCCTCGACTTGGATTAGCCATGACTCAACTTAAATTAGCCACGCCTCAACCTATATTATACAGCTCTTGACTTAAATGTTACTAACCTCGACTTAAATTGTACACGCCTCGACTTAGATTAGCCACGTCTCAACTTATATTAGCCCTGCCTCAACTCATATTAGACAGGTCTCGATTTAAACTGGACAAAATTTGGAATTTGTTTATTCAAGCCTTGACATAGATTAGCCATTCCTCACCTCGACTTGTGTTTAACATGACTTAATTTGCCTGGTCTAATAAATTTTAATATTAACCTACCCTCCTCTAATAATTGATTAGACCTACCTCACTTAGAGTCACTGTATCCAAATATCAAATGATTGCATTTAAGTTGGTCTCATTTAACTTTTATGCGTGGGTATAAATTCAATTTGTTTTCCAAACAAAATTTTGGACACGGTTTATTTTAAACCTTGACACGTTGCTGCCCTGTTTTTGTACATTTGCTCAGCCGGTCGTTGTCAGTTGTTTGTGTTTTAATCAAAAGATATAAACGTGCAGATTATATAGGACGGTTGTTTATTAAATTTGTCGCAATGCGGTTTTCATAACACAAACCTGTTATTTGTGATTTAAATATTTTATATTTTAAACACATTTTATACATGTTAATTTCATATTATTTTATTTAGAAATTACAGAACATATTTTATTTACTAGTTGAAAAATTTGAATTCACTTCAGTTTAAATAGGTATTCACATTATATATAATAAAGAAATGCCATATCGGCACACGCGTTTCTTCACACATCTTAGCCCGAATCATCCATCCACAACTCTGTACCATAAAATAAGAAAATACCAATTATCTGGCTTTAATTTCAATTTGTGACCGAGATCTGCTGAGCTCTTGCGAACCCAAGCAAAACCACTTTTATAAAAAGAAAATAAAAACACTAAAATTTACAAATGACGTATATTGCTATCTCTATCTCTCTCTCGCACCTACACTATGAGGTTTGACCTTAAATTATTGCGAGAGCTGGAAACAAGCAAATTGAATGTTCTTGACCTGTCGCCTGCTGTACGTGTACGGAAGTAAATCAACAACAGTACAGTCACAGACTAAAATAATCAACACAACTAAATTAAATAATCCAGAAAGCAATGCAACAAAACAGGATCATTACAACATATTATTCTAGTGTGTTATTTTTGTGGTTTTGTCCTTATTGAAAACAGTCCATATTGTGGACACGCCGTGTTTGCTAAGCCATCCTATCACTAATTTGAAAAAAGGGGCATCCCACGGGTACCTAGCAGCTTTGTCGGTCTAACTTAAACTAAATTACATACACGAGTATTTCTAGGTTGGGTAAGGCTTGGCTAGTTTAGTCTAGGTTAGTTTAGGCTAGGTTATCTTAGGCTAGGTTAGGTTAGAGAAAGACCCTCAGTAGCTGGTGGGTGCTAACAGTAGCCCTTTCCAATCGTGTCACCACTATCAAGCAGGAATTCTCACTAAATGCTCTTTTACTGGCTTGAAATCTGAAGGGAGCCATTATTTTCTTTGTTTTTTTCTTTTATCGTGGAAGATAGCACCAAGATCAGCGATGAGAAACTGGTATCAAAGAGAAGTAGAAATTCTACTGAATTATAAATAGATTATCTTTTTAATCTTGTCAGGGAAAAGGTGTGTGATTGAATGCAGTATCTCCCCCATCTGACTGGATGTTTACGTGTGTGCAAGCCAAAGTACCCACACGATTAGTAAAATTATATTTTCTATGAAAAATACAGCTTCACCTCACGATGGTCTTCAGGATATTTGGGCATACAAATGAATTAAGGACATCAATGTGCCAACACTATATACACTTTTCTCACAATATTACTATTTGGATACCACTAAGGTGATTAATGATGATCAGAAAATTTCTCGAAACATAAAAGCGTAAGACCGTTAAAAACTTAATATAAGGAGAAGTTTCTTAAATCATGGTATTATTAGATTTAATATTATCTCTAATGATGTTTTAAATTATGTTTCCCGCTATCCTATGCATTTTAAACCAATCAAAAATGATCATCTCATCCCTCTTTATAAAATGGTCAATACGATATATTTGTCTTTTTGATCCCCGTATAGCAGGAACTATTATTTCAAAGTCAACATCTTCAACTTCATTAAAACATCGGTTCTCTTTCATTTTCTAGTCTAAAAAGTTGTACATGATATTATTTAAAATATTTTTTAGATTACCTGTATAGGCTAAACTGTCTATAAAGTTTAAACCATTGCACATGATGGTTTAACTTGACCCGGGATTAGACTGCATACCATTTTTGGTAAAAGTATCTGTAATTTAAATCAAATGATAAATTTTTTGCAGAGTTTGAATTTAGTTAAGGAAAGCGGTCCATAGATTTAAATTAGCCTTCTCTCATATAGTCTTTAATAATTATTATTCTTACCTCACTAAGTCTTATACTATCCTTGCCTCACATAGTCTTGTATTGTTCTTGCCTCACATGGTCTTAGATTAGCTTTGCCTCACCATCTCTTAGAAATCCTTTGATTAAACATTATCCACATTGTCTTAGATTAGCCTTGTTTTATTTATTCTTAACTCATTATCGATTCGCCTGGACTTAGCTTAGACTTGCCCAAACTAGACTTACACTTGCTTTGTCTTGACTTAGACTAGACTTGCTTGGCCTAAACTTACCTAGCATAACTTTACCTTAAATGGCCTAACCTTACTTTTACTAAATAAATAATAGCTTTGGCTATTTGATTCTTGAATATATAATCCCTTACAATCATAATAATTGTACAAGTGGCAGCATTAAGCCAACTACCGAGTCGAAGGTGGCTGCGTTATCTGATAGCTTGTGATCTTAATAAAATCACACATTTGTAGTCGACGATTTCCGTATGTCCATCATAGACTCTGCTTAAAATATGAATGTGGAATGACCTTAGACACAGAACGATTCATGGATAGCTCAGAGGTTATAGCATTGGCTTACTAAGTCAAAGGTCCCGGGTTCTATTCCCGTGTCCAGGTGTCATTTTTCAATTTTCAGAATCCTACCTTACCACAACTATCATTCCTCAAAGTGATATTGAAACCTAAGAAAATAATACACTAAGACCTTCGAAACAAACGTTGAGTGGTTTTTCAACTCTGGTTCCGACATCCTTGAGTGTCTGTGAATATACAACCGGACTGGTGGCAAATGCAATAAACGAGTCCAATTACTTGTCAAGACAATGCACTCCAGAGTGCTGCCTTGTTATACATAGTTGTTCTCAAAGACTCGGGATTACTAGCGCCAGGTATTTTCAATTAATTAATGCATCGTTAAATCGCATCATAAGAGGAATAGAAGTATCAGCAGTGGACTTAAAAAACTGAACAGTTTGATGGCGAATAGACCCGCTCAGAACCAAGATCGTATAGATACGGGAGGATGTATACAGTTTGTAGAATTTGGCACGATTCTTCTTCATCCATTTAACAAAACAAGCACAACATGAAAATAACAAACTTCATCTTGTTTCTCTCATCGCTTCTTAATGCTCGTTTGGACCATCCGTAATTAATGGCACCAAAGGAGTAAGGATGTTAAGGTATAATTTAGGCCAAAGGCTCCCAACCTGGGGTCCACGAAATAAATATAAATTTCAGAGGGCTTTTTATTTTTTATTTTCACATTATATAGACTTATTGGCTATTCAAGTTTGCTTGAATACATGTTTTTTTTTCCATTATTTACCGACAAAATATCTCTTTTTATTTATTAATAAAATAGGTTAGGATAATTATATAAATGGGAGAGTAGACTTTTAATTTCACTTCATATAAAGGGGGAAATTAGGGGGGGGAGGGCTGCGGTGAATTATCATTGGCTTTAGGAGATCTGCGAAATGGAAAATTTTTGGAACCACTAATTCACTATACACAAAATGTAATCGATATTACTTGGAGAGAGAATGGAAAACAATTTTATGAAAAACACCCCTAATACATCCAGAAAGGACTTAAGCTCTGATCTCCCTGGATCTTTCACACCATAGTAGATGGAATTAATACTTAGGCCATGTGCACAGCGATGCAAGTGAACGTCATCCTTACTTAACTTTAGAAACATATAGCACAATAAGCGTTGGAAAGGATACACATAGTTGCATCTAGCCAATTAAATGAAAACAAAAATAAATACATTGGAAATAATTATTTTTGTTCACATCGGTGGGTATGTAAGTTAATATGTTAATATGCTAATATGATTTAGTTTTGTTGGCTGGGGAAGGGAAGGTCAAATTTCAAATCCTGATACTCTTTTCCACAATTTTTCTACTCACCCTTCACACAAATTTAGGTAGATTTTTCAATTAAATTATACCTTTCTCCTACTTACCCTGTTATTTTACGTATACGGATTAACCGGATGGCATATACGATGGCATATGCGCACACACTTTACCTTCTTATTATTCTAAATTAATAAAATAAAGAGATTATTTATCTCTCTTGATCATTGCACAATATTTAACACTCGCAGAGGTATTTACTTTTTTTTAAAATCAGTAGCCCCGTATACGATTTTGTGCACCTCAGAACTGGACTTTTAAAATTTCTACTAGAGATATTAATCAATTAAATACTGGATCGAAAGCAAAAAGGGCATGGGCAATGCAGGGCTTAAATGATCTAATTTTGAAGAAGATAGCTTATACCTATGAACATTATACTAAAGCATGTATCCTGAGCACCGTCAGGTTCAACTATTATGTATGTAAAATAAATGCCTACATGTAGCCTATATATTTGTCATTACAACATAGGTATATATTTATAGTAGAAGTTTCAAAACAAGGGGAAGCACATCGCACTATGATATTTTATACACACAGCAATATGCCGGAATCGATGACTATACAATAAACGTGCAGTTTCGCTACGAGATCACCAATATTGGAAATAATTTACTCACAAATGTTATGTCAAGAATCTACTAAGCATAGAAGGAATTCTCTATAAGCAGATCAAGAATACATATTTTCATCATGCATACCATAGCTCTTATTACATCATCTATAAACAATGGTATCCATCCTTAAAACATTTGGTGACTTCACTTATTTAGAAAACCAAAGATCAGATTAGGTTCTTTGGGCTATATTTTGCTTGTTTTCTTACAAGGAATAACATTCTGAAAAGGAAATTGTGGAAATTTAGCACACCCTGCATTAAAAACAGATCCTTAGAAAGCTTACACATATATTTGAAATTTTATGTCTTCCCTACTTTATCTTCTACTTTGTGTTTTGAACATTATTCTAATTTTATAACATAGTATAAATGCTAACGCTATCAAGTGTTTTACCTGTTTACATGTATATGCCTTGAATAACTTTGGAATTAATTGACAGTTTTAGCCAAACTGGGTATTCAAGGTGACGCCTACGATTTGTTTATTTTTTTCAAGTTTCATCAATCTAATTCAAAATAAATAACGACTTAAGGTGCAGTTTTGTTTAAATCTTAAATATAATCACAAAAGCATTAAACGACCCTCATTTATTCATTACGTAGGCCCACTTTTACTAATGACTTCATAACAACAAAGACCATTTGATACTGACATTTTTAGGACTTTTTCATTTTGTGTTATCTTTCACTAATTGAACACATAAACTTAGTAATAGTTAATAATAATAATAATAATATAATAATAAATAATAATAATAATTGAATTCAAAAAGTTGGCAACTTTAATAACGAAAAAATACAATCATGAAATCAAAAATCTTTTAGTAATAATTATTATTTAAATAAGATAATGTATTTTTTCTAAATAATCTAAAATTATTGTTTAGTAGAGTGGGACTAATGGTTACAAGAAAGAAAGAAAATTTTAAAAAATTGTGCAGTAAATCCCTCCCTCAGGG
Organism: Timema cristinae; assembly: GCA_039000515.1. Taxonomy (NCBI): domain Eukaryota; kingdom Metazoa; phylum Arthropoda; class Insecta; order Phasmatodea; family Timematidae; genus Timema; species Timema cristinae. The sequence continues at coordinate 43,730,339 of JBCFYV010000012.1, forward strand.
ATCGAAACCTCTGACCTCAAATTCCAAGGCACATTAACACACACCGGTCAACATGTGTGAGTTGATTCCTGCCCTCCTAGAACCCCCATTATTTCTCCTGTTTCAACTGGTTGACCAACCTCATGTGAGGGGAACATAAATTAGACGTGTGTTATCTTTATTTATGTATTCCCAACATGGCCGTGTATTCATACGTGGAAGAATTAAGGATTCATTTAGGTCCAGCTGCTGGGAGTCTTAATCTGTGTGTGTGAGCGCGCGCGAGCCTTTACACGTGACATAGGCCTACATTCACCGGCAAGATTAAACTATAACATGTATCTTATGTGCACCCAACCGATAATGATGAATCACTATGATAGTCTTCTTCCCCAATCTCATATTACTGCCTAATTACACTAATGAGATAGTGAAGAGGAAAGTAAACTATCAGTGGAAATATGCCTTTATTGTCGTCGAGGTGAAGTTAAATATGGAAATAACTTTCAGTACACCAGAACGGAGTTCAAGCCCCAACAATTCCAGTCACAGAAAATACAGTATATTGTGAGCAAGAATTTTAAGCTACGCGATTACCCACGTGTGTGTTCTAAAGTATTATTAGTCTGTAAGTCTTGTACTGATATGATCATCAGAATGCCCCGAACGATAAATAATAACTAGGCTGACACTAAAGGGGAAAATTAAAGCGTGAGTCCAAACCACTGACTTTCAAAATATTTTAATCTTGAGCAGACATTACGGTAGATATGTATCAGGAAGTATACAAGTGTTTCTAGGTCCTCTGTAATCAAGCACTTTTATACAGACGCTAGTAGCCCTATTTGCCCTGTTTTACTAACCAACCGGAAAAAATATATTAGTAATAGTAACAATCTAATCATAATAGTTTGAAAAATAAAAATTAATCTCCTCTTTTGAAGGAGAAAAGGCACCTTTGGTGGAGAGATCTGTTGATGAACAAAGGTGCATTGTCAACATCAGTTATCCGGTAAACCAGAAAAATAGAGCCAGCATCACTTAAGAGCCAGTCTCACCTCGTGGATAGCGTATGATGTAGGTTGATAAATAGCTATCAAGGCGTCACATCGTAGAGTGGTAGTGTGAAGTTTTCATAAGTGAGCAGTGCAAATTAGAACATTTAGGCCACTTTACCATATATTCATAAAATTAAATGGTTTGGCACAATCGCACCAACTTTTTCACATTGTGTATAAAATCATAAAAACAAAAACACGATCTTGTTGATCACAATAAACATTCTTTATAAATACATTTTAAGCCAAATGGTTTAAACATATTTAACAATATACAAATTTTCAAAATTATTTATTTGTATTCTTTCATAAAATTATTTATTTGTAAAAATAAAAAGTATTTTATTTATCGTGAAAAATTAATTCCATACTCATATATTGAATTAAGTCTTCAATATTAATTTCAAAAAATTCAAACTGTCCATAATTTGTCGAAGTAAAATGCTTTAAAGTAATTTTAAATAGATAAAGATACAGTATTAATTGGTAATGTAAGATAGTCCCCTGATACCAATTTTGAATTAAATCGTTAGGTTAATTTTCAAAGAAATATAATTTTTATATAATCAACAATTTGTTAGATACTGTTATATGAATTTATTTTTTAACAAATTTAAATAAATATTTCATGCAAAGAACATAACAAACACCAATTTTGAACCAATAACTAGAGCAATTTTTTAATTTATTCAAATCTAAAAACTGTATTACTAAACAAACAATAGTTCAATTTTCCCCCAAAACACAAGTATACAGCTTTATTTGTCATGTTAACGTCAAACACTTCCCAGATGTATATTTTAAGCAAAATCATTAAAGCCATTTTCAAAATAAATAAAATTTTCAAATCAATAATTAGTAAAAATCTTTTATCGATTTTTTACCCAAATCAAGTACATAGGGTTATTTGTAATGTTAAATACTCCGGAGATACCCATTTTTTAATCAAATCGTTTGGAACATTATTAAAATATACCTATTTTTTTTTAAATCATTCACCAGTAACCTACACATACATTAGATTTTAGGCCAAAAACAGGTACACAGTGTTAATTGTCATGTCAAACATTTTCAAGATACCCATTTGGAAACAAATCGTCAAAGCCCTTTTTAAAATAGTTCAAGTTTTTTTAAAATCAGTTGTAATCAAATTACCCATTGAGTTTTTATCGTAAAAATATGTATACGTTGTAATTTTTCATACCACACTGTCGCCAGATGAATATTTTAAAGAAAATCGCTAAAGAAAAAAAAAATTCTAAATATTTTGAATTCTCAAAAAGTCCCATAATAATTTATAGTTACTTTTCAAAGAATGATTGCCTAAAACTATTAATTCAATATTATTGGCCATGTAAAAAAATATTTAAGATATGCAGTTTGATCAAAATCATTATAAACATTTTCGAAATAATTTGAATTTATAAAAACCACTCATCAGTAAACTTCCCTTAATTTGAGGGCTATGGTCCCAAAAATATCTTACTGTGGTATAACCACCCATTTAAAATTTAAATATCAAGTTTGAACAAATTCCATAAGACCCTTTCAATTTCGTAGACAGACAGACAGACAGGGGGACAGAGAGAATTGTAAAATACACTTTATTTGTTTGGTATTTACATTAAACTTAAATATTCGCCAGAATCTTAAGATTGATTTTTTCACTATCACAATATTTCTCTTGATATGAGAAAATAACAACCCAAAATAAATTAATTATTTTGAAATGTAGTGACTATTTTATTGTTCCCAATTATACTGTTGTCGACTGAAGAGTGAAGAAAACCCCCATTTTACGAGATTCCTTTATGGTCTAGATTTATAGTCACACGTTGTATACCTAAAGTTCGGTGCAAAGCCTAATACAAGGCGACACCTATCCAGACTCGAATAGAATATATTAAATTAGCCCATTCTATTCTGGTTTGGGTAGGTGTCGTCTTGTTTTAGAAATTGAGCCTCACTTTAGACACACTCGGCTTAACTATGAACTTGACCATAGAACGTGATAGTGTTTCTAGTACACCGGTTAATCAGCGGTGATCTGGGTTATAGTGAATAAATACTACCTACTATAGCCAGTTAGCCAGTAAATTAGATATAAGTTTAGTCCGAACTAGAAAGTCCATCAAACTGCTTTTTTCTGAATAGTTAATTTGACAATACCAAAATTTTGATCAATTTTTAATCTTTTTTTACAGTTCAAATAATTATATTTTGATTATGTTCTATTTTCCAAAATTTGTTAGAATGGTTCTAATGTTTTATTTCATTTATAATACAAAAAACCTCACCACAATGTGACGTTTGGTTTGAGATTTATTACTTTATATGATTCTTTCTCTTTTTTTCGTGCATCTCATCTTCATCATCTGTTCGGGCTATCCACATTTTTACATTAGTTTGACATGGATAGGGAAAGTTAAATTTAGAGGAAATGTACCAAAATTAGCGTTGAGATAGAGAATGATAGATCATTTAGGAAAAATAGTTTCAGTACACCCAACCAGGAATTGAACCTTAATCTCCCCGTAATCGTGAATACAGTCTGTTGTGAGAGTATCACTTCAAGCCAGGGGTCACCAAATAGTTGGTAATGAACCACCGGAATCTCACGCGAGAAATCTATTTTATACTTACCAAATTGATTTATCGTCAAAGAGGGCTGACCTGAGCTCAAGATATGTGTAGTATCGTTAGTTTTGGTTCGTGTTATAGTCCGAGTGAAGACTTCATTCTAGTCTACTTCTCTGAGTCATCATTTTCAACTAAGTTGATGAGTTACATATAAAATAATGTTGGCTCACAGATACACTTTTTGCTAACTCCATTAAATAGGAATGGCTAGCTTCTCATTAAACATTAAAAAATTGTGGACGAGAGGGAATACCGTTCTCATCTATAAGATACGGAGGATAAAATACCCTTGTACTATCTAAAAATTAAAAATATAATTTTGATGCAAGATCTACTAACATTGTTTACGCTATTTCTATTGCAATTACAAATTCTAGAAACCAAGATCACCTTCATATTAAACAAATGTGTAATGCCAAATCCTCTGTACAGGTCACAATAATAGCCAATACGCGATAGGGCAATTTTTTTTTATACTTGGTAGTTGACGAAACAATTTGGCTTTTCAAAAGTAGCTCTCATACTCATCGAGTTTGGTGACCTCTTCTTTAGATCACTCTACCACGGAGGCAGGTTACCTTCATAAACTATTAGCTACCCGTGAGGTAAGACGGGATCTTAAGTAATCTCATTTTATACAGTGAGACGGATCGTGACTTGCGTGGGAAGAAACTTCATTTTTTGATCTTTTAAGTCCGATACAAGTTCCCCTGCAGATATTCGTGACCTGTTACGTCCTTGGTAACTTATCTCCTACTGAGGATCTAGTTTATAATACTAGCTTACTTAATACTCTATAATTTGTGTGTTGTTGTTTTATCATTTTATTGCTAGAACTGGCTATCAGTGACAAAATGTTCAGTATAAAAGGACAGCTTGCAGTGAATGAATACGCCCAATACCCTAAGAGTGACGGGCTGGATTCTGGTTTGTTTTAATGTGGACCATGTCTCATAACAATCTGGGCTATCTAGCCTCTTTTAATCACACTAATGGAGTAGGAACTATTAGGGTAGAAATCAAAGAAATTTTTTCCGCATTTGCATGGAGGAATAGTGATAAACTCTTAAAGAAATGCAATCTTTAGTACACCTGGATGGGATTTGAGCAACGATGTCTACTTCGCATTAAAATAAATGAAAACTGCCCCAAAAGTATAATTGGAAAAATATTTGAAATTATGAGTCAATCATAATTATAAATAAATTTAAAAATCAGTTTGTGTTTACGCCATGACCACAAAAAATAAGAATGCTTAAAAGATTAAACTTTGCATGTTTAATTAAGAGAAATATAGGGTGTACAACTCAGTTGGATTTGTTCAGCTCAGTTGGATTTGTTCTATTTTCAAATATACCACCAACCTGGTGGCTTGAATAACGTGATTACAGGCCTATGTTATTAAAAAGGTATCCAATAGTTGTTTAAGAAAATTGTGCTTTTTAATATGGTAGTACCCGCACCGTTAGACATGTGGAAAACATTACTGTTTTATTTAATTTGTTTTGCCGGCGACGAAGAGGTCGAGGCTCGAATCCCATTTGGGTGTAATCGTGATGGTCTATCTTAAATAGTTTCAAGCTATTCTTCCTCTTAAATGCAGGTATAAATACTTTAAAAGTTACCTTCAACATTTCTGCCTCGTTAGTGTAGTTATAAACGTATAACCTAGAGAGCTGGTTCGTCTTCTATCTTTTTATATATTAATAAAATGGAGAGTTTGTTTGTCTGTCAGGAGAATTGCACGATATCTTCGGCACGCAGGGGTTTAAATTTTAAAATTATTAGGCTCTGAGCACCTAAAAGCTAGAATTTAAATGTTTTATTATATAATTTTTAATTGAATAATAACTGGGTACGAAGAAATAAAATTAATCATCTGTTTTAAGCAAATAAAAAATGTTTCTGGAGGTAACTACGTAATGAATCAATCAATGAACTGAATAGCGTAGCTACCCCGGGAAAAACCGTTCTAATTTTATGTAAAAATGTATATCTAAGAATATAATTTACAACTTTACATTCTAAGAGAAATTTACTAGACCGGTAAATTTACCCGGGCATCGCAAGCAACTTGAAGTAAGTCTAGGCTATATTAAACTGAGAGAAGACAACATTGACCCTGTATAACTAATTAATGTATTCAAGTTTCAAATTAGATACCCTCTATCGAAAGCGTAAGTCTTAAACGCTTGACCTAGCTTATGAACACTTGATCAAAAACATTTACTATAATTTTGAACGGTTGTATAAGGTCCTTCCTTTGGCGATTGGACTATATGCAAATGACTTTGCAATAAATATTAAGGTGAGCTTGTAGTAATGTGTTTTCTGTGGTGGATATTTTTCAAGTTAGATTGGGGAGGGGGGGAGTTTTCCCCCCTTTCACCACTTCTTAATAGAGCATTGGCAAGTCTTATGGGTGGGGGGAGGTCTGAGGGAGGGAGGTGCCTGATGCCTGGCACGCGCCGCCAAACCCTTGGCGCAAGGCAACATAGCACCTGACAAGACTTGGGAAATTAAGATTGCTCTCTCTCTCTACTCTTCCTCCATCCCTCCCCTTTGCCTTCACCTGTTTCAAACAACATCTCTCTTCTCATTTCTTCTCACTATGCACTGTCATCCACAGAGTGTTCCATAAGCTAAACGCTATCTAACTCAGCAGATTTGACTAATCAAGGTGTTCTTCAGGAAGTAAAAGCTATGAATCAGAAATAAAAGTAAATAATGGAGAGAGTCATGCTTAAACACTTTCTTCTATTGTCTATAATAAAGTGAGACACCACTTTCAAGATTTAATACACTATCTCATAGTAGAATTTATTAAGGAAAACCCGCACATAACTTACTATTCATAAATTTGAGCAAAATAAACCCCTTTCTAAAAAGTTTTTAAATCTTCAAACTCAATTATTAGTAAATGATCCGTAAATTTAGAGCTAGTTTCCAAATCACTATTCAAACTAAACTAACAGGAATTATAATAAGAATAAGCCAAACATAGTAGTGATAATTAGATAAAACCAATAAATTAAATCTACCCACCCACTAATAAAATAAAGACAATATAATTGTAGCTAAACTGACCTCATAAAAAATAGTCTGAGCAACAGAACGTAAATGGTTAAAAATTTGATAATATAAGAAACGATTTTCCCTTGTAAAAAATCTATTAACATCCGCTGAACGAAATTTTCACGATTTCAATACTTTTTACCTATTAGAAAGAAATTATAGAATTGGTAAATTCATTTCTATGCTCATATATTTGGGTAGTTTGAGTTCCATATGTGACTCAGAAAGGTGGGTAAACATTTGCGCCTCAGATGACAAAGAGGGATACGCATATAAACTTCACTCCCACACATCCGAATTTATATTATAATATTATTTAAATGGGTAAAAATTTCAATAAAACTACTTTGACAAAATTAAATATTGATATAGTGTTATATTTAAAATAAATGTTTTCTTACCTAAAAAAGCATTATTTTTATATTATTTTGATGGGTTAGTTTAGGGTGGCATACTATTTAGTTTTGACTCAATTTAACTAAACCCTGTTATATGGCTGGCCCCCAATTTATCGCTCCGAGAAAAAGTTCAGATAGTTATAGGCAGCTCAGTTTACCTACAACTTTATAGAAGGGCCATACATACTGTCCTAGAAAACCGATGTGCAGATATACAACAGTACACGTTTGGCCAACAGCCTCTATTACACCACTGTGAAGACCAAACGAAAAAATTGTAAAGTTCCGGGAGGAATATATAAATTTATAGCTGGAGACGTTGATCCCTGATTACACTTGTGAAGTAGAGGAGGAGCAACATAAAGAGACGAAACGACTCATAATTGACTAATACTAAAACGACACATAAGTGGCTCTTGTAACCAAGGAAGAAATCAAAAGTTTCATAGCTTCAATGAAGAAAAACAATCCTGGACCTGATAGTATCAAGTTCGAGGTGCTACAGAAAACAGATCTTATAGCTCCATATGTCACCCAGGTTATATATGAATACATTGTACCAGACAGGGTGCCAAACATCTAGAATCAGAGTGAGATAGACATTCTAAATAAACCAGAGGACAAAAAAAAACTTTTACGTATGTCAAAAAGGCTAATATGTTAATTAAACATATGTGGTGGACTTCAACAAAAAAATCCTCTGCGCAAGACTGCAGAAAAACTTATAGGAGTTAGGAATGCACCAGAAACAATATTGCTATAGGTGGGGAAGGCCAGTGGAACACAAGTTATCTATTGAGATTAACCTAATAAACAAGTCACGAGCTAAATATTCTATCAGGATTTTTGTAGATATCTCAGAAATCTTTGACAATCCATGGTGACCAACCATGTTTAAGATATTTCGGGAAATAAGATGTACCGGTTCACTGTACCATAGTCTCTTAAATTACTTTCGGGTCAGATACGCCACTTTGAGCTGTCTGGGCGTATCTATAAGCAATAAATTAACCAAGGGGTGTCCAAAGGGTCAGTAAGGGTATCACCTATATTTTGGGATGTGGGAATAGATCCTGGATTGTAATAAATTGAGTCAATACCTGAAACAGTGTGATCGGTGGCCTTAGCTGATCACCTGTTTGTGATTGTCGAATGATACTCGAGATACTGCTAAAAACCATGTCTAGCTGGGTAAGAGAATGTCTAGATATTTGGTTCAAAAGGTGCAGGTGAAACTAGCACAAACAAAGACCACATATTTGCTGTTCAGAAGTGTGCTCAGAAGGAATCCAATACTAAATGTTAGCTTTCAGAACGTAAAGCGTAGCAGAACAACTATGTACCTTGGTGTGACGTTAGAAGGAAAGCAAAATTTCGATGCCCACATGAAGCATGTGTGTGGAAGGGCCAAGCGAGTGATGAAAAAACTATTATGTATATAACAGAGGAGGTTCCATCCTCCTATGTTGATAATCAAAACCTATCATGAGGCACTAATTGTCTCCTTGGTGAGCTATGGAGAAAGTGCGTGGGCACACATACTCAAATTGAAGACACATATAGGGATGCTCAAATATTTTCAGAGCATACTGCTGAGTTTCTTTGGAGTATACTTGACAACGTAGACAGATAACCTAGGCCCCATATTAGGAATCTGCCCGTCGGACCTAGATGCTAGATGGAGAGGCATCGATTATTGGCCGAAGAAATTATACCTCCGGAAATTATAAACACTCACCAGGACCAGAGGGACTACGTTAGCATATATCAGAAGAGTCATACTCGAGGAGTGGCAAGATAACTGAGTGAGAAGCGCTAAAGCATGATAGTTTTTAATACATTCCCAATTGTCGAGGAGTGGCTGGAATTTGGACACCAGAAACCCCATAGGGACTTGTCTACTAGAACACGGGACATGGTCCATACAAAGTGCTTCTCCACAACAGAGGACTAACCTAGACTTGTGCATGCGACTGTGGAGAAGAGATTACACCAGAGTACGTTGTCTGAGAATACGGAAACACACGTCATCTGAGGAACCAGCTACAGGAAGTGCACCAAGAATGTAGCATCTACAAAATACTAAAGGATGGCGTTCTAGGGAAGCTTTGAAATGAAGTCGCAACATTAATATCACCAAAGGAAAAATAAGACAATATATACTGACGATAATAAGAGAGGCTTAGATAATACTGCTAAAGAATAAACAGGCGATACATTGATTGACAACTTTAATGACAAAGACGATGATCATTACGAAAAACAAAATATAGGACAGTAAAAATTAGGATTACATTGGACAAAACTAATAAATATGAGTGACCCATACGACAAGTAAGGTATGTGATTTAATAAAAACCTGGACCAATACCTGGGTATCCTGTAGATATCTTCCGAGGGATGAAATCTGGATCCCGGAGCTCATAAGGCAACCTTACTTCTGATGTCAGGGTGTGGTCATGCTACTACGGAAGGCAAATATAAAAATATAAGATACAGGGGAATAAAAATATATTGGGAACACCCCTAAGTGCAAATGGCAGTTTCGGGATAGTAATGTTATGCACCCTGATCCATAAGATGGCTTGAGATTGTGGAAAAAGAGTAGCCACCTAGTGCAGATATCAGAAACAAACCATCTAAGTACATCCCCCTCCAGAACCACAGAGACAACGCGTAACAACTCCTAATGTAATGTCAATTAAAGACACTTTATTAATTTTAAGTCTATTTAGAAATAGATTAGTTTAGATATAGGAATAGCTATAAGGAGCCAAATAATGTTAGCTTATAATTTAAAAAAAAGGAAACAAATAATAAATAGAAAACATAGAAATAGGCCAACATGAACTGAAAATGCATCTTAAAAGTAATAAAATGGTGAGTCAAGATATAAAAGGAAGTGTAAGGGCACAATTCCGTGATATAGTGATCGGATTGATTATACCACTGGTCTAAGGGTCTCAATTCAATTTTGGGAGGTGAAGACGAATATATCTACCTTATGAACTGGCGTTCGTCCTATTATTATAGGGTGACCTGGTGGTCTAGGGGTAAGGTGTCAGACTTCTGTGCTGGCGGCCGGGGTTCAATCCTCGGTCCCGGCACAGATCTATCTGATTTCCAAACCCTTCCTTCACCTCTGACAAGACATCTTGTGAATGTGGGGAATGCCAGGCCGCCACCGTGGTTCGTATTCCACGTTAAACTGTAGGTCCTTCATTTCTTCTCACAATCACCCTACCATTACACATTAGCGTAAGTGCGTATAACCCGAACGGGTAGTAAGACGCGGTGCTAATAATAATATTATTATAGATGTAGACATCTGAGTTTGTGTGCTTAGTCAAATACGTAATATCCTAGATCCTAGATCAATATTTCCTTAAGGATTACTGTATTCTTTCACTTTAAATATGTTAATTAAATGAACTAAGAATGTAGATCCAATTGTAATAAATATACTTCTACCATTGCTTAAGTAGAAACGTTTAGTTTAATCTTCTACATATCTTCATTGCTTCTTGAATATTTGTTATTAGTATAATAACATTTGAGTGAAAACCTTTTAAATGAGGAGAGAAAGTGACTAATATTTAACAGCTGCTATTGAGATTATTATGCTTAGGAAGTTAAACTAGACGTGTCTACTAAAGTAATATTTTATTAATTTTGACCAAACACTTGTACTCTAATACTTAATGATAAGTACACTCTATCAATGTTATACGGTTATAGTTTGGACAAATATTTTAACCAAATAAGAACAAATATCTAACGTTAAACTAAACACTCATGCATGAATAGGTTGGATAGTCTTAATGGGTGCTTTAATATTTATATTATTTGTTAATAAACTTAACAAATTAAATGCAACTATAAATGATTGGATTAAATTTATTTTTGAGAAGGATTTCCTAACTTTTTATTTTTTTATTTTTTTTAAGTGTTGTAAAAGAAGGACTTTGAAAATCAATTATTTTCTCTATAGAATACCTTCGTGATTTGTCTTCAAATATATTACACCTATTTGCAGGGTTATCAGTGACATGTCGTGGAGTGTTACCAGGGTGGCAGAGTTAATTTAAACTTTGGCAGCGATATCTTCCCATCGCTAGGTATGACACTATGGTCACGCACCAACAGAAATACATATCTCATGTGAAGTATATAGTGCTGATCCTATGTTTGATTGTCAAATGGGGACTAAGTGGCTGAAAACATGAAACAGTTGCAGTTTTAACAAGGCCTGTAACCCACTTTGGTGGCTACATGGTCTAAGTAACTACTTTCGCAATTGACTAGAATGGCAAAGACGGGGAGATTGGGGTTAGATCCTGGTCGGGTGTAGTTAGGATGGTTTTCCTTAAATAATAATTTTCCCCTCTCTCTCCACGCAAATGTGGGTAGAATTCCTCTAAATTAAGCCTTCCTAACCCCTAACACATTAGTGTTAATTAGTAAATAGGCGACCTGAACCGATAGTATGAAGCGGTGGTTAAAGGAAATAAACAAGGCCTAAATTGGTGATAGCATAGTCTAACTCATCTCATTTATAGTATAGTGGTTTAGGATTCGATTACCCATCATTTTTACTGAGGTTGTTGTTTTCCAATATTCTTACATGAAAATGTTGGTACATATACTCTTATAACTTTACATTCCTCATTCATATTCTACTAACGTAATTAATGTATACATATAAACTAAATGTATACCAAGATGCGTTTAAAAAAAGAATTTTTCACAAGCTCTGCTCTCCCTGACAACATTCTACGACACGCCACTTATCAGTCAAAGTTATATCTTACAGTAAGATTGTTTTTTTAATATATGTATTCATTTCCCACTTTCGATCAAAATTCAGTATATCGTTCCTACTTAACATCATGATTATTCCTAATTATACTAAGTTAAGCCTTAAGCATATAAATTATATCAATTGGAATACATTCAATCCCAATTCTGAAGTCATCGGTTGGAATTCCGGATGGCGTAATATTAATTGTATAAAGAAATATAAAATAACAAAATTTAAAATCAATTCAATTAATGTTTGCTTTAATAATGGAAATAAACACTACCACTACTATGATTCTAAGAATATGGCAATATTGGTTCATAGCTTGATCATTATTTTTCAATACAATCACATTAAAAACTTTGATAGTGTTTGTTATTATTATTATTATTATTATTATTATTATTATTATTATTAGCACCGCATCTTACTACCCATTCGGGTTATACGCACTTACGCTAATGTGTAATGGTAGGGTGATTGTGAGATGAAATGAAGGACCTACAGTTTAACGTGGAATCCGAACCACGGTGGAGGTATAGTGTTTGTTAATGATCTTTGTTAATAAAAGTTAAATTATTTTTCATAGTCAAGAACTACCATAATTAAATTCTAAGACCTATTTTTCACCGTTTTGAAACAATTTGACATTTATTATGACATTATAACTGATCAATAATCTATTTCAGTTAGTAACGCTTTTGATTGAGCCAAAGTTCCTGGGTTCCATACTTTTCACGGTTAAAATATGTATTAATCATGAAAAGAAGGTTTCCCATTTTTACAGGGTCGAGCTTATTACTGACGGATTAATTGGTGTATCTTCTTTTAAATTATGTTAGTTTATAAGTCATCTCATGCTATATTCAATGTTTTCATAAGGTTTACGTTAAATTATATGTTTTTGAAAATTGCTTATCCAGTTTTTAATCCCTGTTTATAAAACCTTTCTCTCTTAATAGATACAAATACTCTTATATAGGATTTATCCTCAATAGTCACGATCTCGTAATGTGTGGATGTAAGGGACGCGAGAAGAGGTCAATGTTTTTGGAGTTTTTATACCAAAGCATTAAGGCAATGCTTAGTAAATCTTAGTAAATCAAATACAGCTCCAATAGAAACATATACTATGGTTTTTCCCCCCATGGTGAGTTCAACATTTCTTGAATTTCTCTTAATATTGTCCTGGAATTTAATTATAAATGTTTCTATTCATTTAAAAAATGTGTCATCTAATACCAAAGTGCTCATAACAAATATTCAAGAATTGTTGATATCACCATATGAAGAAAATTAAACGCTATGTTTGTACTGAAGTAATATTTTATTTATTTAAGTCAAAACAATTTTTTACTTTAAAATTGCATAACATTAATCCTTAATCGCGTCCTCTTCCACCCGACCTTAAGCTGTCAAGTTTGTGGTAGAGTGTAATTCTGGTGACCGGTCAAATATATAATCCCGACCATGCACTTCAGAATAGTTCCTCCTATTTGATGTGTTAATGTGGTTCTCCATTAATCGTTAATATCCTTGTTGTTGCACCTATTTATTTAAAGAAATAGTCCAGTGTTTGAACCTCTTTCATGAACATATTTTATTTTTAATTATATTTGAAGATTATAAACACTATATTAATTTTTAGGGGGCCCTTTTATCCTAGCACACCACCCCTTTACCAATCAATACCTTCAATTAATAATATTGATCGAGACGTCGGTCGGCTTGATTTGTGAGTGCCCGTGTATCTACCCGGTGGTGGCAGGTTTATATATATATATTTATATATAAGAGGGAAGTTAGGTGGGGCCAATGAACAGAGTTTGGGGGGAGGGGGTATGGGAGAAGGAGGGGTGCAAGTGATGCGGCAGGTGTACAACGAGTTACAGGTTGGCCGGTAGCCACGCGGTGAAGAACTAGACCTCAAGTGTTCCTTAGTTGCCGATATTTTTTCTTGAGACTGAAATATTCCTTGCTCTTCATTCGACCGGTCCCGGCGATGCTCTGGAACCTCAATTGAGCCCCCGCCCCCTCTAACCCTCTAGTATACACCCCCCTTAGTCTTGAATAGGGTGATTAACCCAGTTGCATCTCATCAGAGTTCTTAACATTATACACTACTCCAACCTTTGTGGAATTTCTTTGGGACTACTTTCTGTTACATTTAAATCGTTCTCAATGATAAGGGAAAATAAATAACTTATCATGGTTAAAAAACTTAAAAAAAAAGTATATACATTAATCTTTCTAAACCCGCATCAATGGTCACATGTATTAAATAACAGACACTTCTATCTATTCTTGCTTTCCAGTGAGAGTAAAGATGGAATTTAAATTCTGGCTGGATGTACTTAATTTGGGGGATAGGGGGACATATTTTTCCTAAATAAGTTACCAATTTACAATCACACAAATGCGTATATACTTTCTCTAACCTTTATCTTCATACCCGCCTCGGTGGCATAGTCAATAACGTGCTAGTCGTAATGAGCTAGACTGCTGAGGATGGGGAGATCAAGGTTTGAATCTCAGTGGGGTGAACTGGAGGTAGTTTTCCTAAATTGTTTTCTAATCTTCCTACACACAAATGTGGGTTCACTTCCACTAATTCAACATTCCCAATTCCTAACTCTTAACCCTTTAGCGTAATTAATACGTAAGCACATAGCCCTAACGGGTAGTAAGACGCGGTTATAAATAATATATTTTTTTATCTTCATGGTCCATAGAGTAATCATAAAACTGAAAAAATTGAACCATTGAACTTTGCAACGCCAAAGGTTAAAATAAAAATCTCATCAGCTGTAGCTATAGCGAAATATTACGATACACATTATTTTATTTATTGATATTATTAAAAGCAGTTTTTTTACAAAACTACTTTCTATCCTACTAGGCCAACGCATTCTATCTATGTGTATATTATAGGGACGAGTACAGTCAAATTGTGAATAAGTATAAACGAATTTACATGCATAGAGAATGGGAAACAATTTATGATCAGGACAGTTTGTTGTGTTATATTCTGAAATGTATAATATGTTCTTTTACTTGCCATTTGTTTATTATATATGCATGTTTAATATTATTAAATTATTGTGTGCACATGCTTTTAATTACCAGCAAAATATTTTTTTGTATTTACATGAAATTTAAAAATATTTTAGGTATTTAATATTCCTCTACATAGTGATGATATAATTTTCATGATTTGTTGTCATTTAGTTTGTATTTGTAAAGTATTTAATGTAAAATATTAAGTTAAAGCCGCTACCGTACTTTTATTTGATATATACGAGTATTAGTTAGTAACTAAGTAGTTTTTGTTTTGTGTGTAGTGCTGAGATAGTTATTAAAATTATCTTTAAAATATGAATAGATCGGTGCCTGTGATGATTTTTGATGTAACTTTTTTTTTGTATTTGTAAAACATTTCACATTAATTTAATACTAACAACATTCGAGTAATGTCTGTTGTGAATATTATTTCTTATACATGTAATTTTTTTGTATTTTTTTCACAGGTTCCTAAGAAGAACGAATTTTTAGTTACTGATTTTAAGGGCGGTATATACTGCAGATGTATATATACTTATCAAACTTTTCTACATTTATAATGTTTTTTAGGGGATGAATACCTTTACCACAGAAGATCGGAATTAAAACACTAAATTGCCGATCACCAGTAAATTAAACAAGACATGACTGATGCCTTTGTCTGCGTGTCCACCAATATGGCTGTCATGTTAAATTCTCAATTTGAGCTTAAAATTTAAAGTTATTTCTTATTTATATTTTTTAATCATCAAACCTGTTTCATTAACCTAGGCATTAATTTAAATAAAAAAACTATTAGTTTCAGGGATTTTAATTTTTTTTTACTCCCTCCATTTTACTGACACAATATAATAAGCAGATAGTGACTTAATCACAAACCTCGACCTTCTGTGATTGGCGGTGTTTTATTTTATCAACAGATTTAGTTTTTTAGATTAAAGGTAATTAGGTCAGATCTCCTCCAAATATTACTCAATTAGTTCCTGGAGTGTAGTATGATGTCATCAAAATATTGTTAAATATTAATTTTCTGAGATACGGGAGTTTTAACTGTCACTATTAAGGAATGTTGTGTACACTTAACGGTTCCAGTCATGATGTCATATGTCTGGCTTATTGCCACCGTATATTTAAAATAAGATACTGGAATAATGCAGAAGTAAATAATCAGTAATTTTGTAACATGGTAAAATATAAAATAATGCCCTACACATCTTTTTTCTAATAATACGCTGTTTTTTTAAATTAACAAAAATACCAAATTATTCAAATATTGACTTAGTATTTATTTTGTTCTAGTAATAATATTGTGTATTAAAGTATGTGTTTTAGATTATTATTTAGAATATTATAGGATATTGCAAAAACTTAGCTCAACCAGTCCTCAAGTTATTTTCTTAGCACCAATCCCCGATTTTTAAATCGTTATAGGTCCAACTCCAATCCCTTATATCAGTCCTTAGCATGTGTACCTACTGAATAAATGCTTCTGGGCTCCATGCTCAGCAAGGTCAAAAATTACTATTTGTTAAAATGTAGACTCTTTTTTTAACAGTGATGAATTAACGTCCAGGGGCTGGGTGATGTGTTTTCTCTAAATTTAAATTAAGTTTAGAAGCTATGTGCTTACATAGTATTTAATTGGTTCAGTAATATTAGTAACTCAAATAGAAACAAAAAATAACATAAAAAGTTAATGGTAAAATAAATACCACCTCTCGTACTTAACCACATGACAACTAATACCACTCAGAATTTTCGCTAAACACGGTTGTGTTACCTGCGGGAAGTTGGGAAACATTCAACCTGTTCACATTAATTAGCAATATTCATCGCATAGTAGCTTCTCTTCCCCCTCTTCTTTCCGCCCCTCTCCCGAATAAAAGTTTGGTAACTGAGAGAACCGGTAGCAATCAGATAAACTACAAGGTGACCAGAAAAATTTGCAGATGATTTGTTAAAACTCGGCAGAACCAACGGTAAAAACCGTCGTTGCTGGACATTGATCAGGGCGGAGACCTCTGGATCAAAACATATTCTTGAAATCAATCTCCATTTTCCCTTCAGATTCAATTTTGATATTACCAACGGGACAATAAAAAAAACCCGGTTTGGTATTTCAATTTATTCGTACCCGATTTGGAAGATGAATATTAGTCCCTTTGTCGATGTTACGTGAGTTGTATTAACTTAAATTGTATCTCGGTATGAATAATCTGTTTCCATCCTGTCAAATAAACAACATATGTTTACAATGGAAGAAACCGTTAATAGTTCTTTTGTAGAGTTTGTATTTTTTTAAATTAATTCCTAAAGAAATGCGTCAAGTTTTTGTCATTCAAAAATATTTTAGATTGAGGTTATTCGTTTTATGACCGTAGAGGATGTTATTTTTATGCTCCATATTTTACTACCTATCCAAAGTACCCATATTTAACAACGCTAATGGAAAAAATAAATGAAATGTGCCCTTATTTACATGTAAGGAATAGTTTATTTTTGGGATCGCTATTACTACCCGTTCAATATATACACTCATGTGATAAGAGTGCGGAAGGTTGAATTTTGAGGACGTGTACTGTACATTTTAAATATAAACGTTAAAGACATTTTCATAAATATTCGGGGTTTTAAAAGTCACTTATCAATACACTTAACTTAAAAAAAACATCCCTACCTAAAAAACTAACGGAGGCCATATATTTTTTATTTTTATAAAAAAAATCCACATAAATAATTTTAATTTAAATTGTCAGAACCATTTGAAAGACTACGAATTTTCTAAAGTCACTTATCAATAAGTTTTATATACTTAATTCTAGGGCTAGAACCATTATAAGCAAAATTTTCCAAACTAGAATCATTAAGTAAACATACAAATATCATGTTGGAAGAACATTAATCAAACTGTTTCTGCTGTAGACCCAAGTCCTACTGTACATACATACAGACATACACAGGAAAAAACATAATTGTAAAACCCGCTTTTTGAGGTGGGGGAGGGGGAGTGGAAGTGATGGTTGCACACATAACGTCAAGATTTATAATAATTTCGAGGCAAAATGTTTACGCTTACAATACTTTCTCAATATTATAAAAATAAAACCAATGTAACATCCACTTAACACAACTAATTATAATACGTATTATATTTATTTTTTACACTTCCAAAGTCTAAAAAGCTCATTAGCTGCTTAATCTAAAGTCCAATTTTCGTAATAAAAATCTTATTTGACAAAATTTAATATATCTACTTTCGCATATGTTTACGTCAATTTACGTGATCTGTAGTAGTTGACTTTCAATGGATATAAATATCTGTAAATACATCTAAATAAATGGTAATATGTCAACAACAACAAAATATTTTCTCCAAATGTTTCTTCCTGCCAGTAACCTAATAGACCCTATAGCTTAATTTGAGAACAAACATTACCAGAGTGCATAGATTAATTTCACCAACAAACGAATTTAAAATTCAAATCAATTACATTTTGATTCATTTTCAACCCTATCAATAATATATCTCCATATATTTATACTTTTTAACACATCTCTGACTGATATAAAGTATTGTACAAATCACGGACTCCCAAAAACACCATATATACACCAATAGGCTTATTAAGTTAGATAGCTTGAAAATCTTTAAATGTTTCATTTAAATTTTTAACGCACATTCCTGATAAAAGCTCCGGAGGCACTCAAATACAGTTCTTAGCATATGTACGAGAGAAATGTAGGTTACCCTCCTTTTACCCTCAGTGAGAGCAAGCCAGTCATGCTTTGTTAGACTATAGCGTAGCCTATGAGACAAAGTTATAATGTAATTGCAGAGTAAGGCTGATATAATTCAGGGTCAATGGAGTACACCTCCAAAAACATTAGATAAACTCGAAATAAACTTCCAAAAACTCCTCTATGAACCTAAATGAAAGAAGGACTAAAACAGAATTTACATGAAAGAAGCCAATGTCAGGTATCGCAGCAGTATATTAAGACCGTTGCCAAGTTGCCCGTAGACCTAGGTCCACACAGATCCCTTAGACACGTGTGTGCATGTATATGTGTGTGTGTGTGTGTGCGTGCGTCCTCCAGCACCTCAGTGACCTTTCCAACTCGGAGGAACACTAGTTGGGTGGGCTACCAAGTCAGACCACTGAAAGGATGACGAAGATGGATGGCGAGAGTACGCGACAGATCGTCAGCGCATTCGTATACCTAGTGCTCTTTCTCCCCGCCAGGCTCATCAAGACGTGGACCTTGGCGAGGGAGGGACCCCGCCCTTTATGACTTAATGAGAAACACCTTGGGTAGCCCTGACAGCTTCTGATTGGGACAATGGTGAGGCGTGAGCCTTATTGAAAGGGTTACCTGAAACCCCACACTGTAAAGTGACGTCAAACTATGGAGAAAATTGTTTCGTTGCACTCGGTGGTTGAGTCAGTCCCGCGTGCGTACATTGAATGCACAATTGATCACTGTTGGCAATAATCAGCTAGATTAGGGGGAGCGATGTCTTTATTTCCAATGTTTCAATGGGTGTTGCTACTTTTGCACATGTGCAGTACCATGTTCTCAACACGTTATGTATCCAATCACAATCATGTAAAAATTTTACTAGAGTGAGTAGAGTTCATACTCATTCAATAAATTGACTGTCTCCAGTTTGATAAATTATTTACAAAATTGTCAACTGATGACTGGGTAACACTTAGTTAATATAAGCTATTTTTCATAATATTAAACTTTTAACAGTGGTAGTACTGGAGACTAAATATTATTTCCAATTATTTTCATCTCTTAATAGTGGTAGCACCGAATACCGGGGCACCTTACCATAAATAAAGGTACTAACTTCCAACTCATTTAATATAAAAAGTACTGTTTTCGTAATAGTGTAAAGATATAACGAGGTTTCATTAATAATGAATTTTTATCAGAAAAATGAGTAATTTAAAGCATTGTTTTGACTGTTTAGTTAAATCTAATCTCTTTACTTTCTCACTAGCTTACAGGTAAATAAGGTAATGTGGTCCTCAAAAAAAAATAGCTCGAGATTTGATAAATTTCTACGTTTCATGACCCCCCTAAACCCCCCCCCCCCTCACGAATACCAAAAAGTGGCTTTTTAATTTCCGTCTTTCAGTCTGTTTGACTGTACCTCGAACTAGAGCTTAAACTATTCTACCAATCGGGCTAAGGCTTGCTATATAGGGTTTTCATAGGGTTGTCCCAAGGATTTTTGGAATTATCTAACCCTAAAATTAAGGGTTGTTTACTGAAAGTCAAAAGAGAAAAACATTATTTTTCTCAATATTGGCTCTAAGATTTTGAATAAATTTCATTTCTAAGCATTGATAAATATTATAAACCAAATTGATACTTTAATTTTTTCGGCAAAATTCTTTAAGGGTTTCAGTCTGATGCGTAAATTCTCATTTTTTTTTATCACATCTCCGAAACTATTTGAGATATGAAATTACTTATTACTTCAAATATGTAGGTCTATTTTAATACAAATATTTTATTTGAAACATATTTTTATAAGACCAATAATTTTCAAGCTAAACCCAAATATATATTTTTTAACTTTTCGAACACCTAAGGTCAAGTATTATGACCGTAAGAAAAATTTAACCCAAGATATTGTTTGATGTTTACGTTTCATGTCCCCTGAACCTAAAAAGTGTTTTTTGTAATTCCGTCTTTTTGTTTTTCTGTCTAACCCTAAAATTAAGAGTAGTTTAATAAAGGGCGAAAAAAGAAAACTCTTTTAATCTAAATCGGCTCTAACGATTATGATTAAAATTCGTATATAGGCTTTTATTAAGATCATAAACAAGATGGCTATTTTCATTTTCCTATGAAAATGAATTTTAGGGCATCTTATGGTTGCGGAAATTCCCTTTTCTCATCAACTATTTAGTATAATAAATAATTTCTTATTGCAAATTTGTAGTACTATTAAAAATAAAAATCTTTTAACTGAAGTATATACTTATAAAGCCAATAGTTTCGGAGATATTGCCAAATATGTTAATACAATTTTGTGAAATTTAGTTGTACAAAGATACTACTTAAATTTTAACGCAATAATTTTCTAATTCCATAGAGTAAGTAGATAATAAGGTCTATTAAAAATCTTATGTTCTTTTTTCTTTAACCTCTCAGGGGAAAAGTTTGTACAGCAATGATCAATCTTTATCATTTTAGACTCAATAGTAAATATTTACCTTTTTACTGGTTTAAATTTATAAATGAGAATTTAATAAAAATGCGATAACCATAAGTTGTGCAACCCCTAATAAAATGTCAAAAATTTTAAACCGGAAGTAAAAATGTTAATATCAAGTATTGACCCTTGTGGACCCAATATCGATCATTTTGTTTTGTGTCCGTTATAAAAGTGAGGACTTTAATTATTTAAAAAGAAAATCATAAAATTCAAATCTGAGAGTCGAAAAATGTTGAACCTAAGTATTACGTAATTTTTTCTCTGGTTTGCTAGTGTATATTATTTTGTTTCACATATATTACGAGTCTTGAGTAAATATCTCCATACTTAAACAATGGAGTAAGAAAGTCCATGCAGAATAATTTAAATATTTACACAGATATTTTTCTTACTCGAAATATATAAATAGGGATTCATTTTGGCTGATATCTAGGGTCTTATCTCTTGTGAGCATGTATATATTTTTAATTCATTTATTTGAGGTATTTAATTTATGAACTGAATTACTTAGATCAGCCAACATGTTCTAAACTAATTTAAATATAAAACAGAAACAACACGCCCCCTAAGCTGTCAATTCATCACGTATAAGAGTAAGCCCAACCTTTACCAATGCTATTTTTTCTAACATATCAGGAATCGTAAACGGAACCCTTAGCTCAGAAGGCAGACACGCTAGCCACTGATCTAAGAATTCAAAACATGAGTGTAATTAAAATTGATACAAAAACATGAATGGAATTTTACTATTCAAATGAGTATATTAGAATATCGCACAGCAATTAATTGGAAATTAATGCTTCTTTAACCATGATAGGGCTTGGGTAATCGGCAATGGGATTTTATAGCGCACTAACAAATGGATTTATTAATTTAAATTGTAAATATGAGAAAAATTGTTAAGAAGATGTGCACTCGCATTGATTTAGAGATTGATGGGAAAACCAGAGGTAAAAATTGCATGTGGAAGACCACCTCCAGTGCGTCCAAGAAATATTCTAACCCCAGCTACCCTGCATATTTCAAGGCTGAAGGCTTATAATTAGTGTTCAATGGTGTGGAATAAGCTGGGTGACCATAATTATGAAAGTATACTAGATGAAAGCAAGAAACATTTTCAAATTCCTATGTCAATTTACAGAAAGTTCATTATAGTCTCGAGTTGAAATAAAATGTTGTAAGAAATCTCGTATCTCAATGTAGGCTAGAAATAATATTAAAAGCCCTCTGTAAATAGATAATATAAAAGAATTGTAGTTTTTAAACAGATTGACTTTTGTATAGGTGAGGAAGGAAACCTGATTTCAAATCATGCAATAACTTTACTGGTAGACTAGGCAATTCAACCAGTTTCTGTTACAATATATTTATTACCTTTTTAACAGATATATTTTAAAATGAAAGTACTAAAACTTACGTGGTAAGACGAAACTGACCCAATTTATTATAGATGGTCTTGTGAGTTATCGCTTGGAACAAAATTTTCAAAAATAGGCATTCAGTTAACTACCAAAAAGTAAGTTTTATTCAGAAAAACAAACATACTTACTGATAATTATAAACCACTTTATAAAGGTATGGA
This sequence comes from Timema cristinae, assembly GCA_039000515.1. Taxonomy (NCBI): domain Eukaryota; kingdom Metazoa; phylum Arthropoda; class Insecta; order Phasmatodea; family Timematidae; genus Timema; species Timema cristinae. Next base: position 43,753,170 of record JBCFYV010000012.1, read on the forward strand.
TTAAAAATAATGGCTGTAATTATTTTTATTAGATGCTAAATTTCAAAATTAGATTATTAGTAAATTAGTCCAAAATTATTTATATTCGTAAAAATATTAATGTATTTATATTGATAATGCAAAAATATTCTCAGATACGCAACTTACACTAAATAATAAAGGTGATTTTTTAATTTTTTTATTCAAATATTATAAATATTTCATAGGTCAACCACTATTAAACTATCTACTCTATAAGAATCAGAAAAATAGTCAGTCCTTGAATACAATTTTTTGATAGTAGTATTAGTGATATTATTGAACAATTTTAAACTTTTTAAAAGTCAGTCATCAATAGACAACCCTTAAATGAGCAATTTTATAAAAAATTAATACTTTGATTTATTTATCATAAAGAACTTCTCAGGTACCCATCTATAACTAAATCGTTAAAGCAATGTTCATACGCTGTCAAATCTTTTAAAATAAATCGGATTCAGGCTACCCTTAAAGTCATTTTCCCCAAAAACATAAGTATATAATGTATAACATGTTATGTCAAACACTTCCCAGATATACAATTAAAATACAAAACAAGCCTGTAAATATTTGGTTTATTAAATTTGTCTTCAATTAAATTAATCTTATGGTTTTTAGTGTGCTGATTTCAAATATAGCCTCCACTTTTTTCTATTACATAATAATTCTTCTCGAATTGGATATGAAAATATCGCAAAGTACTCTAAAAATGCATATATTGGTTAAACTTACTTATTTTAGAGAAATAAAATTATAGTTTTATCTACAAATATATTAATGTAAAAACGATTTCAACAATTAATGAGATTTACGAGTTCCTTAATTCCTGTTCCTTTCCAAGTCACTTTTAAAATTTTTTCTCTTGTAGATGACAGCGTTTGGCCTATGTAGCATCAAACAGTAACTCACCATCACTCTGGTATCTAAGTGCCATCGCCTTACTGTCATAATGGTATATTTCACCCTGCTCTTCACTCACAGCACCAACATTTTCGAGAACTTAGTGCAAATGGAAATTTAGGAATTAGACTTTAAAGCTCAAAGGAACAACCCATGTCCTTGAATTTCATGAGCATGTTTTCCACAATATTTTTGGAGTTGGGTTCCTTATAGTTTCCAAGAAATTTCATTACAACTTTCTTAAAGTTTTCCAGGACTCTTTTTTCAAAAAAAATACTTCTTCGTACAATATTTTTTCTTTCAGGAACTTACGAATATCTGGGACAACAACTGTACTTAATTTAAGTATCGTTTCTGACAGTTCCGAAAACTTGCTACACAAGTGTTTAAAATCCTCTGCTTCCTTTTATATGATATTTACAAATGTTTTAATCAAACTAAACTTGAAATTAATTTGAAGTTGGAGAACATGACTTGGATCAACCAAAGATTCCCATACGACATTTTTACTTCCAGGTTTTAATGCATCCCTACGGGGCCACTACCTTTTGATACGGTATAGCTTCCTATCCCAGCTAGCCCATTCACCTAATAAATAAGGGTACTTATTACATCATCCCAACTGTACAAGAAGCATGTAAAGTACTTTAAGATTGCCACATATTGTCCAGCCATGATCATTGTATTCCAGTTTGGTGATAATTAAGGTTAAATTCTCGTAACATTCTTTCAGGCACACAGAATGCTATAGTGGTAGTGAAGCATACTTATTATCATTAAGGAGAAAAATTGCTTCAAGGATTCTTTTTGACGAGTCAATATAGAACCTTCACTTGTTCAAGTCATAATGTATGTTAAAACCTTTTTATCATTCGAGATACATTGCAACAGCCGATCAGGCCACAATATTGAGAAGAGTCCGGCATGGTATACTTTTCTCTGTTTCTGAACCATTAGAAATAGGCACCAAGAGCAATAAATTGTTTTTATTTATCCTAGAGCCTAACCTTTATGTAAAATCTTTAGAAGGCCCAAATCTTGAAATAGATCGTTCAACTTAATTTGTGAAAAAGTTGAGTCTTGCTGCTGTCTGAAACATCATGAATGTTCTAAACAAAATCATGGGCTTCCTTCTCAGAGCCATTGGGCTTAAACACTAGTGTATCTGTAGGTGTAGTTAGTTACAGGCATTTTTGGGTCATGAGGCACAGGGCTTTCGGATATAATATTGATTTTTTATTGTTTTGTTTTTATAGATCCAGCCCCTGACCCTTACAGGAACAAGATAAGAGGTCATCACTGTGATTTTGAGATTCCCTCCAGATCATAGGGACGTCGAAACGGAAAGATTTTATTTTGCCTATAAACCACCGCTGAGTTTTCCTTCACAAATATAGCACAATTTATGTTGGGCTCAACATTTATTCTGTCACCCAGTTTCAAATTGAAAAAACTCATAGTATTCTTTTTTTTTAGCAAAGTATTTAATGTTGTTGTTGTTTCTTTACTACAAAATTGCTAAGAATATAACAAAAACTGTTAAGTGAATTAAGTTAAACCCTTGCTGAAATTTAGTACACTTAAAATCAAATTAAAACCACAAAAAAAATCTACGACTAGGTAAAAAAGTAAACGTTTGCAGAAATTTACACTATATATAAAAAAAATCTCCCCCTGTACACCCAGTTGGAACTCTACACCCCAATTGCTTGTTACCGGACAACATGTCTAAACTAACGTGACATTTAATACGCGTACGACCTGCTTTGATGGCCGCATGGTGTAAGGCGCTACTCTTACCCTATACTATAATTCCAGTGATGGGGAGATCGTGGTTTGATACCCGTTGGACACTGAGTTTTCCTAAAGTATTTACCACATTCTATCCATACAAATGCCTGTACAATTCCTCTAAATTTAACCTTTCTAATCAACAACCAACTGGTGTAATTAGTACATATGCGTATAGCTCTAATAGGTAGTAAGACGTCGTGCTAGTAAAGAACAAAAAACTCTTATCATCTAATGTGGGTGATTAATTTATTTAATACACATTTTCTGAACCTTCGGATTATATCAACTCAAGAATTAATTTATAAACCTTGGGTTCTTTGTATCAAACACATTACTCACCAGAAAGGCCATTAATTAATTATCCACTAATAAATATAATGTTCCCTTTATTAAGATTTCTTTTTGAGACATAAGGTTTCTATTTTTGAGAATGTTACAATTTTAAAACCTTTTCGAGAAAAAGGAAAATTTTTCATTGGATAGCTTTCGATGTTAGATTAGTGTCTAGAATACCATGTTTATATTCTAGAATGTGAGTAAATAGCAGAATATATAGCCTATTTATGAGATTGTCAGTTTATCTACCCAAAGACCTTATTTATAGAAAAATGATTTTTAGACTCCATTCACGGTTAAAATTTAAGTTGTTTACTGATACAAACTTTTGCTTAATAATTGAATAATCATTGATAAAAATAAAATACAGATATATAAATTAGATTTTATTCTCAACTCTTTAATTGTGTATTCGGTTTGACTTCATTCAAGAAAGATGATGAAGATGATGTGTTATATAATTATTTGTTAGCATCTAAACTATGTTTAAGAGAGCCACACCGCCTTGAATTTGGCCAGCCTGAAATAAAGTAATGAGGATTATATACGTAAAGAGGAGATAGAATTTTATTAAGACTTGGGCACCGCTTGCAATCATAATAATATCGTTTTATCCATAAAAATAAAAAATACTGCAAATCTTGTTGTCAGATTGTATGCCTTTGGTCTTGCCTATAATTATATATAGTAATGTGGTAATTTGCTTATCTCAATAACATTTTTTAATAGAAAAATGTGGAGCAATACGTCGTATTAGTTTTTATACTTATAGGATTTACACATATTGATACTTTTTTTACATATATATCATATGGTCTTAAAAGCATTTCTGCTTTTTCTGTGTAACATAAACTATTTGTTAGAATGTGTTAATCTGCTTAAGAAAAGAGTACATAGAAGACCACGATAGGCTTCTGACAACTTAAACTAGGGTATATAATCCACCCAGCCCCCTGACCATTAATGTGTTCATTGCAAAAAAAAAATTCACTTATATTGAATTATTAGGCCATGCCTGGTTTGAACTCATGACAATTAACTCAGCAGGAAGACACTCTACCGAGTGAGCTAAGCTATAAAAGCCAAAGAAAAATTATGTAAAAGATATTATAGATTTATATAACAAGTAACCGAATTTAAATAGTGGACAGAGTGGGAAACTGTTTAGATAAAACAACGCAGCCGTGATTACAACCCGGACCTCCCTAAACATCTTTGTCCACCAAAGAGCATAAGAATCAAATTCATGTTTAAAGACCAGAATTAAAAAGTATATATATTTGCTTATAGCTCATAAGTTATTGGTTTTATAAAAATATATTTTAAATAAATACTTTTATCCTTATTAGCACTACAATTTTACAGTGATAAGTTATTTTGTATCATCAATAGTTGCGAATAAATTATTAAAACTGGAAAATTTCCCCTAAGTAAAGTAAGCTCAAAGTCTTCTTCATAAGGAAATAAGAATTTCGATTTTGTTTATAATGGTAAACAATGGCTACATACAAAATGTAATCAAAATCGTTAGAGCGAGTTTTGAGAAAATAGATTTTTTTCTCTTTTTGCTCTTCAGAAAAATACCCTTAATTTTAGGATCATATGTATGGTTCCTAAACCCCTCGGAGGGACCTTATAGAAGCCATAGTTACCAAGTTTGAATCCAATGATAAAATGTTTTCATCTCTAGACCAAGGTGCAGACAGGCGGCACTGCGAAACTTTTTTTTTTCAGGGAGTCGTGAAATGTCGACATTTATTAAAATCTTGAGTTCAATTTTTTTTGACGATCAAAATACTTTTTTTCCTGGGGTATCGATATAAATTAATCTCAATAGGATCAGAGTGAATTTTATATATATACATATATATGTATATATATTGTTTGGTTTTGTTTAGATTTAGGCTTGCATTCATTCTAGAAAATCCAATAAACCCAATTTAAGTATAGTTGAATTGCCATATAGATAGCCTTTTAGATCCTTTAATGAATTAAAGTGGAAAACATTGAAATTGACAACATATTTCTAAAATGACAGATGAATAACACAGAAATTTTCATATACTTATGTTAAATTAGATAATTTTACTTTTTCAAATATCAGATAAACCTATCCTTAAGGCGATCTAATGATATATAAAACATAATATTACATTAGAAAGAATACAATTACAGTGGCAGTGGTTAAAACAGTTATTAAAACTACTTTCATCCATCCATATTTATAATCTTAGCTATGTGAGATGCAGCTGTTACTCTTGAAACGTATTTTTAATAAATGTGATACAATAATATATCATAGCTTTTAAAAGTTGAGCTTAAAATAAAATATTTATGTTTAATAAACTCTCCTTTGCATTACATTTTTGGGAGGCCATCTACTGGAGTTCTGGTTGTATTGTGGACGTTCGGGAATCTCACGTTTTTACTGCCACTATACCTTACAAGTAGAGAAAGTATTGTGATCACACAGGTCTGCAATGAATTTTATTTTTAATCTAGACACTGATTCTTATAGATTTTTAGGTGCTGATTCAGTAAAAATTGTTAAAAAAACTCCATCACGTAACAGTTATTGACAAACTCAAATTTTAGATTTATATATCCAACCCTTATTGTGTATTAAGCTTCTAAGCAAAAAAATGTTTATCTTAAAAAAAAGCCTTCATCTGATCAAGGTGTATTATAATAAAGAGGTTTCAAATAGGAAGGGGAGGGAGGGATGGAAGGGGGTTTATTTGGGAACAATGAGTGGCAATGCCATGAGTCATACACAGAAATTTAGAAACATGTTTACTAAGTTTCTTAAGACAGTGATTAAGATAACGTGATGATTCACTTCATTTGGTTTTCCCCTCTTCATACTAAGACTAAGGGATAAAAGTGATGATTCACTTCCTTTTTGTTTTCCCTCCCCACATTCTTTCATTTCATTTCTTTGAATGTTTAATCAGTTTCAACTCAATCTTTGAGAGAGAAGGTTGTCACACATAATGTAAAATCACTGCTCAAGTTTTTTTCCATCAGCTGTTGAGTTTTATTTGTGGTTTTAATCTGATTTTAAGTGTGCTAAATGGCTTCAAGGGGTTGTATAATTCAGATAACAGTTTTTGTTACATTTGTGGGGACTTTGTAGCAAATAAACAACAAAGAAACATTACAGATTTTGTTGAAAGAGTGTACTATGCATATTCGGTGTGAAATTTTTGTGACCAGGATAAGTCGTGTACCCGACAAAAAGTGTTCTCTATATGTGTAGAAGAACTCAGACAGTGTTTCAAAAGGTAAGAAACAATCTTTTCATTTTGGTGTCCCAATGATCTGGCGGGAACCCCAAAATCCCAGTGATGACTGCACTTTTGTTCTTGTAACGTTAATGGGTTCAATTTAAAAAATAAGAAAGAAATTTTATATCCAAACCTTCCGTCGGCTATGCGTCCTGTACCTCATGGCCCAGGGATACCCATTCCTACATATCTAGATAAACTAAAGGAGATTCCCGATGACTCTGATAAGGAAGCCGATGATTTTGATGAAGAGTTTCAAGATGTTTCAGAGAGCAGCGAGCCCAAACTTTATTCACAGATTCAATTGAATGATTTAGTCAGAGACTTGGGTCTTCATAAAGATTCTTCAGAACTGTTAGGATCAACGCTAAAGGAAAAGAACTTATTGGCTCCAGGTACCTCTTCCTCATGGTTCAGAAACCGCAAAAAATATTTTATTCCATACTTTTCTCAAGATGGTGACCTGGTTTATTGTAGCAATGTCTCTGGCTTTATGGTGAGGTTTAACATACAGTATGACGTAAACGAGTGGAGGCTCCTTAATGACTCGTCAAAAGGAAGCCTCAAAGCAGTGCTTCTCCACAATGGTAGTAAATATGCTTCCATACCAGTAGGACATTCTGTGTACTTGAAATAATCCTACGCGAATTTAAACCTTAATTCTCACCAAACTGAATTACAGTGATCATGGTTTGACTATATGTGGTGATCTTAAGTACTTTCCATGCTTCTTGGACAGCAGGGAGGTTACACTAAGTAACCCTGCTTCTTGCGTGAATGGGATAGCCGGGATGGAAGACAGCACTGGGTTAAAAAGTACTGGCCATGTAGGGCTACATTAGAACCTCGAAGCAAAAATGTAGTAAGGGAAACCTTGGTTGATCCAAGAAAATTCCTCCTGCCTCATCTTCATAGCAAGCTTGGTTTAATGAAACAGTTTTTAAAGGCTCTGTCAAAAGAAGGAGAGTGTTTTAAATACTTGTGTAACATGTTTTCTGGACTGTCAGAAGCGAAACTGAAAGAAGGTGATTTTGTCGGTCCAGATATCCGGAAACTTCTGAAAGACGAGGTCTTTGAAACAAAAATGGAAGTTTCAGAAAAAGATGCCTGGAGAGCTTTCAGAGAATTTGTAACGAAATTTCTTGGGAAAAATAAGGACCTCAACTTCAAGCTTATAGTGGAAAACATGTTCATCAAATTCAAGGACTTGGGTTGTTTGATGAGCTGGAAAGTGCACTTCCTGAATTCCCATTTGGACCACTTTCCCGAAAATCTTGGTGCTTTGAGTGAAGAGCAAGGGTAAAGATTCCATCAAGATATCAAGGAGATGGAACGCAGATACTAAGGCAGAAGGAACATCAACATGATGGCAGACTACTGTTGGATGTTGTACAGAGAAGAGCCGAAAGCTGTCTACAAGAGAAAAAGCTCAAAAAGGAGCTTTGAGGATAAAAGAAAAAGGCAGTATAAGGACTTGTAAGTCTTGGTAAGTGTTGAGAATGGCTTAGCTTAATTTTTTTTGTAAATAAAACTATTATTTAATTATTTTTTTTTAATAAGTTTTAACCATTATACACAAACTGAGCCCTTTTTCTATATTTTGATATCCAATTAGTGAAAAATCCTTACGTGATAGAGAAAATCGGAGGTCATTTTTAAAATAAGCACACCAAAAAACACAAGAATCACCCATTACATTAAAAACACTTTTCAACAACCCAAATTTGGCAGGCCTGTGTAATCAAAAAAATCAAACTCGATATTTTGATGAATGTCAATGTTTCGTGATCCCCCGAATATGAAAAAGTGGTTTATGAATTCTCATCTTTCTGTCTATCTGTCGGTCCATCTGTCTGTAATTACTTCAGAATAGAGGATAAACTATTTTACCAATTGGGTCAAGACTTGATATCTAGGGTTTCCATGGGTTTCCCCGAGTAATTTTTGGGATTGGATACCTAACTCTAAAATTATGGGTAATTTACTTAAGGACGAAAAAAGAAACACTTAATTTTTTCAAAATCACTTTAACGATTTAGATAAAATTTCATTTCCAATCATTAGTAAATAGTTCAAACAAAATTGTTACTCTCAATTATTCTTCAAAATGTGTTTAAGGGTTCCGTACTGATAAGTAGATTTTAATTTCTAATTATACCTACGTAGGTATTTGCAATATGAAATTACTTATCATTGCAAATATGTAGGTCTATTTATAATAAAAATCGTTTGTTTAAAATATATTTTTATAAAACTAATAGTTTTCAAGCAATACGCAAATATATATACTTTTTAACTTTTCCAACACAGTAAAGTTTTAAGACTGTCAAAAAAAACTAACTCAAGATGTTGATGGATGTCGATGTTTCATGACTCCCCGAACCTTAAAAAGTGGCTTTTTGTAATGCCACCTGTCTTTGGGTCTCTCTAACCTCCAAATTAAGAGTGATTTAATAAAGGATAAAAAGAGATTAATTCTATTTTCTTAAAATCGGATCTAATGATTTTGATTAAAATTCGTATCTAGGCGATTACTAAGATCCAATGGCAGAGGCTACGAACTCCACAAGAAAGAACTAGGTACAACAGACTAAAGGCGCAGGTTAGAAGGACTGTCAACAACATTAGAAGAACCAGATGGAACGACTATGTCATAGACACTACAACCAACCAACAGAAACCGTGGGCTTTGACAAAAAATTTTAAAAGGAACTGCGAGAAGAGCGGGAACTCCAGCCATACATGGGTAGCAAGGAATGGCCTATACTAACATCGACAAGGCTAACGCGATAGCGGCAACACTAGAACAACAATTCAGACCCAATCCAGTGCAGGAAGAAGACTTAAACAGAGACATTATCAGGGGAGTAAACGCCTACTTTGACAGACAAATAGCCGACATACCAGCCCCTATCACAGTAGAGGAACTTCAACAAGCTATCAAAGAACTTCGGTCAAATAAGGCACCGGGTATAGACGGCATCAAGAATGAAGAGTTAAAAAACCTACCTCACAATGCAACAGCACTGCTTACCCAAATATTCAACACGACCCTTAAATTACACTACTTCCCAAAATTTTGGAAAAGGGCCAAAGTCATCAGCATCCCGAAACCAGGCAAAAATAGCATCTTCCCACAGAACAGACGACCACTCAGCCTGCTCAATACAACCAGTAAACTTTATGAATCCCTGATACTAAATAGACTGCAACAACACACAGAGATGAACGAAATAATCCCCGATCTACAGTTTGGCTTCAAGAAACTTCACTCCACAATCCATCCTGTACTGAACTTCATAGAGGATGCCACCGATAGCTTCAATAAACGCGAATACATGCTCGCCATATTCTTGGACGTCGAGAAGGCCTTTGACAAGGTGTGGCACTATGGACTACTATACAAACTGATACAATACGACTTCCCACCAAGAGACATAATACTCATTAAAAGCTTCTTAGAAGACAGAGAGTTTCAGGTCGCTATTGGGGGCTCACTTTCCGAGAGGGTGAAAGTAAAATCAGGGGTACCGCAAGGGTCGGTCTTGGCTCCCTACCTTTTCAATCTTTATGTTTCTGATATACCAACACACCCTAAAATGACAGTGAGATTATTCGCGGACGATACACTAATTTATACAAGAGACCGAAATATATACTACGCGACACTAGCACTACAACGATACCTAACAACACTAGAGACCTGGCTCACAAAATGGCGAGTGAAAGTCAACACTGCGAAGTCCACAGCTATGGTAGTGGCTAAAAGGAGACAATTACCACCAGAGAACTTCACTATTTTTCAAGAGGACATACCATTCGAAAACGAAGCCAAATACCTTGGAATAACCATCGATAGGAAGCTCACCTGGGCGAAACATATTGACAGAACAAAGAAAACTGCAACCGCGCTTTTCATACAGATTTATCCTCTCTTCAAAGGGCGTCAACTGAGTCAGCAATCCAAGATAACCATTTACAAATGTATTATCCAGCCCATCATCCTCTACGGCTGCGTAGGTTGGGGATACGCAGCCAAAACACACATCAAGAAGCTACAAACAGTGCAGAACAAGATACTAAGACTCATAACCGGAACAGACATTAGAACAAGAATAGACCACCTCCATGATATAGCCAAGAGCAAACCACTCGATGTGTTATTCAAAGAAAGAAGGGAAAAATTCTACACAAAAAGTGTAGCACACAAAAATCCATTGATACGTGCACTTGGTAACTACAATCCTCACGACCAAAGACCATACAAACGCCCAAGGCTGGAGTAGAGAGGGATAAGAGGAAGGAGCAATATCATCCACACCTTCACATTCAATTTTCATCCTTCATCAAGTGTATATTTTGACTAATCAAACATGCGTTTCCTTTACAGATAATCATCACAAACTCACAATTAATCAACCCCATCTTTTATTAGATATATATTTTCACAAATTCATATTTTTCACCCTCATTCCATGAGGATAAGGGCTAGCGTATGCTGCCTGTAACTCACAAAGCAATACAGCCCTTTCACAGGTGACCTAGCTTGACGCTTCTGTCAAGGTGGATATCTTGTGTCGGGCTACAAAACAACTCTAACCGTGTACTTTGTACGATTAAATCATAGGTACCAAGTCATATAATGTTAAGTTCATGCAACGAGGATAAGGGTCTGTGAAAACAACCTGTAACTCGCATATCAAATCAGCCAAAACTTCCCAATGCTTGTCAATGACTCTATTGGCTAGTGGGGAGGTTGGGGCAACAGGGGCAACCCATACTAAGATCCAAACAAAACGGTTATTTTCATTTTCCCATAAAAATAGCTTTCAGAGTAAAATACAGAAGTGGAAATATTCGTTTGTCCGCAACTATTTGAGAAACAAAATAGCTTATCATTGCAAAATTGTAATACAAATTAAATACTTTTATTTGACATACATTTTTATAAAACTAATAGTTTTTTAGATATTGGCAAATATAGTAATACAGTTTTGTGAGCTTTAGTTATACATATCTATCACCTAAATTTCAACGCAATAATTGTCTATTGCCATAGAGTAATTAATAAGTAAGTCTCTCAAAAAAGTATGTTATTTTCATTTAACATCTAAGGGGAAATTTTATATAGCAATGTTCTATCTCGTTTAAGTTTTGACTCAGTAGTCAATACTTACAAATTTTAATAGTGAGAATTGATAAATGAGGATTTCAATAAATATGCAATAACCATAAGATATGCAACCCCTAATGAAATGTCAAAAATTTTAACCGGAAGTTGGAATTTTAGTACGAAGTTTTGACCCTTATGTACCAAATATAGATATTTTGTATTTGTCCAAATGTACAGTACAAATGAGGACTTTAATTCCTTAAAAGTTAGGCTATAAAATTTAAAACCGGGAGTCAAAATTTTTACGTAAGTAAAATGGAATTTTTTCTCAGGCTTTCTATTATTATTATTAGCACCGCGTCTTACTACCCGTTCGGGTTATACGCACTCTCAGGCTTTCTAATTTTTATTAATGGTTCCACGTAGATTACGAGTTTTGAGTAAATATTAAAATTTTTAAACAATTAAGTGAGATGGTTGGTGCGGAATACTATAATATTTATTTTATGTAATTATCATTTCTAAATGTAGCTTTCGCCTTAATGGAAACGGAAATATCATTATATATATAGATAATTAGAAGTTCTTAAAATTTAAAGAAATATTGGAAAAGTTTAAATAACTAATTTTTATCGATTCTTAAACCAAAATTATGCTATTCTGAAACCAAGTTTTTAGGATTGTTTTATTAGATCAAAACTGAATTGCTGCCGTTCCCATTATACACATCTCAATATTAGTTTATTTTCAAAAATATGTGGTTTCTTTAATTAATGGTGCTAGTTATAAAACGAATTTACATATAAACTTACATATAGTTGGATTAACATAGCAAGAAGCTTTATAGAATATATTAAATAAAATAAGAATATATAACATTTACAAAATTCATAAACGTGTGAAGTGAATCAAAATAATTTTAAAAGAAAAATCTACGTAGAAATTCATTGATAATTGAATATATGAAGCTAAATTAATAGTAGAATTTCGTTGGCAATTACATTAATTTATAAAATAGAAAATTATATTTTTAACTGTGTGATATTTACTTAAAAATCGCACTGGAAACATTGCTAAAAATGAGACACATCTAGTTTGTTTTTACCAGTGATTAGAATGTCAAAGTTAAAAGTTCAGTCATTAAGGTATTTGTTTTTATAAATGTTTTCGCACTCTAACTAAACGCCAATATGAGTACATTTTTTATAACTTATAATTATATTCTTTATCCATAACCTGATAGCACAATTAAAATAAAAAAATCTTGAGCTTAATACGAGTAGATTTTATCTTAATTATATTGTTCTTATAACTACGCAACTAGCCGTTATTAAAATACGTAAAACTTGGACTGGAGATTTAGACCAGGAAGGATAGATACAAGAAACCAAAAACAACATTAGGATGGATAAAATGATTGTATGACTAACCCCCTACATTGTATCTGATTGAAAGTGCCCCGCTACACCATCCGCGTGACCAGCCCTGCTGATGCACAAGCGTAAAGTAATACTAAACACAAGCATGTCGTTAACCGTTTCCAGCTGTCAAACCGCTAGGAATGATCTCTCTTCCCCCACCCCCTACCAGCCAACGTCCCTTTCCCCATTCCCCGAATGCTCACTACAGTATTAATGTTAATGACATTAATTTATATTTCCCAACCCATGTGTGGTCTTCGCTTCTCAGAAGGTACTATGACAGCCTTAAAAGAAGAGCATAGCTGCGGGCTTCATTGAATAGTTTCAGGTTAAGTGTTGGAGGACCCGTTCTAATAAGATGGAGAGATGGCGTGACATGGTTCCATCACGTTGTCCCCCCAAAAAATAGAAATAAAAGTTTAATGGAGCTTAGAGTGGTACATTTAATATGATTGTACCGAATGTTGTACTCGGTTAGTGAATAGAATTTTGGCGAAACCATTTATATTGCTACTATGCTAAAACCGAGATTTTACCCACATAGGTGGACACGTGGACTCATTTGAAAAATTAACACGGAACCTATAGCTTCATATATTCCCAATATCGATTCCCATGTCCAGGTTACCACTTTTCGTTTTATGTAATTCTTTTCTAATATCAGGATTGATCACGGCGACAAACCTCACGTATCTGTATGAGATACATGTTAATCAAATCAGCTAATATTGTTTATCGGTGACTGGGTTGGGGTTTGAATCACAGCTGGATGTGCTGGGGAGGCTTTTATCTAGAATGGCTTCATACAGTAAAGGAGAAAATAAAATAAAGGTAAATCTATAGCTTTAGAGAAAAAATAAAAACCTAATTAGATTATTTTTATAGTGGAGAAATTCACTATGGTGGTAGCATGGTTAATAGCCTCAGTCTCACAATGGGATATATTGGTGATTACTGAGGATATTAAGGTAAGAATCTTGCCCTGTCTCTCTGGAGATTATAATCTCCATGCTATTGTATTTAATGTTTTTTTTCTTCCATTTGTTCTTCACGCTAATGTGGGTTCATTAACATCAAGGAAGACTGGCACTAAATATGGACAAGGGAATCAAACATGGGAAAGTGTGAAATCCAAGGGTCCTGGCTTATTTTTCACTTAATTGAAGATAAAATTAGCCTAGCATTTTGTCCTCGTGCTCACAGATAAGTTGGAATCTAATGTATTCATCTACTCCTTAAATGTGTAGCACTACTGTCAACTAGTTTGTGTAGCTTTCTTTGACTGGTGGGGAAAAATTGAGGAAAAAGTATTTAACTATTTTAGTTACTATAATTTTTTTTCTCTAGAAACAATTTTTTTATTTCTATACGAACATATGTTCAACATAATTTTATGAGTATGTTCAATGTTTTCCCGTGATTAACAGCTACCCCAGATGATGGTACCTATATCCGAGTAGTTCATGAATACGCAAAAAAAAAAAAACTATATTTAAAAACACAGCCTTTCGGCAAAATAAGATTAGAATTTAAAAATATGTTTTTATAATATTAAATACAAATGTGTTTTAATAATATGATGTTAAAATACAAACACAATTACTCTACGGATTATAGTTCATGTTTAGTGATATTTTTCTAGTTTTATTGGAATAAACATAGAGGCGTACGTTTAATGAAATAATTATTAATCTGAAAATTACTAGCCATCTCAATGTCCACTATTTATAATGTATAAAACAAATATAACGAATGGAACATGCTATAAAATAAACTCATTAAAATCAAAATTTCTCTATGCATTGAATATTTCTATTATTTTTCTACAACATTAACATAATTTTGTGTACCGGTATTGATTTTATCCATTAAAAGTTACAACTGCTAATTTGGCTTGTATTAATATATGAAAAATATGTTTTATATTTAGATAACTGTAAGAAAAAAAATTTATCCCTCTCCTAATCTGATTGTAGTATATGAATAAAGTTGGAAACCCTGTATTTTTGTAGGTAAATACATCTTTTTCTTTTAAATTTCCCACGGAAAGTGGGATAATGACGATGACACATGATTTCAACCCAATTGGTTACATTGTTAATGAGTAACGGGAACACCTTTCAGAATGGTTTATTAGAGATATTTCTTGGCTCATGAAAGAACTGGATTTCGTGGTGAAGACGTCAAGAAACGAAGTATTTTTTTTATTCAGTTTTATTTCATTTCCAAGACTTTTGGTGTGAAATTTATTTTCCTAAAAATATTCTTTTTTCTATTGAGATGTAGACAATTTACTTCTATCACATTTCTAAACTTTCAAGGAAACCTATAAATTGGGCGAGACCCAAAGATAATTGAAGTGTGTGTCAAATTAGGTTTAAATCAGCCATTTTGTTATCTTTTTGGAAGTATTTTATACTGAGGTCGTATTTTTTATTCCATGCGTCACGTCTCGCCACCATTTAAGAATAACCTTTTATTTACATTAATGAGTTATATGTGAGAAAATGTGCCCAGCACTATAACTGGAGATAAAGTGAAACACCTTTTGACCAAAAAAACACCTCAATAGAATTCCCATTCTCCTTGTCACTATCAAAAAATATAATACGAGATTAGCACCCTTGTATCCATGCCCATTGTCACTAAGAAGGCCATTATACACTTTTGTTAAATGAGTAAAGTTATACCATGGCAAAAGTAGTTTAGTAGTTTATTCGTTGGTTGTGGTCTGAGATTTCTTTGTTGTTAGATTCCAAAGATGTAATATAATGTTATGTTATAAGTGAGCCTACTTTATTCATTTGGTTGTATATATTTGTTAATTTTTGAAAAATGGATATAGGATGAACGTTGTGAATTTGCAGAGTTGACATTATTTAATTAGTAAAAATAATCTGTGTTTTCAAGATTATTCAGAATATACTTATATTTTCCAGATATTTTAAAGATAGCTATAGAGAAACTGTCACAAACAATGCCAAAGGAGTTCAAGGTACCTTCAATTGGGGTGTCAAAAATATGTACTGAATTTCAGTTTCTGAAAGATTTATTCGTCGTGACTGAGTAAAGAAAATTGCTATTGTGTCCACCTCTGTGACCTAGAGGTTAAGGATCTGGCCTACAATAATTAAACTTTATTATAATGGGTAAGCTAAACACATAATACTTTACGACAATAATTTTGCTTGGACTTTTAGTTTTGTCAGAGAGAAGAACATATAAAGTGTTGGAAGTCCTAGAGGAATCTTTTCCACCACTTATTAATTAGTATCTAATTGGTGTATTTTAAACTGATTTAACTGACTTTAATTTTAAACTATACACAACGTATTAAAACTAAATATCTTGATAAATTTATGTTTAGGCTTGTATCAAAATTATTTTTAATGGCCTTAATGAACATGTAAAATTGAATGGATGAGAAACACAAGGGACAATATTAGTTCAGTAAGCAATATTTATTAAGTTATTTTTATTCGTAAATAGCAATTATTCTGGTAAGAAGGAAGTTTTATCAAAATAAACATAATTTGTTGGTAAATATTGATAAGATTTAGTTTAGTAATAATATTATTTCTTTGTCAACCTTGGTGGTTTTGGGCTAAGGTGCTTGTCTTAGGACTCGATGTTAGTTGGTTCAATCAAATCCAGCTAGGGTCAACGGATTTTACTTGAGATATAAAAATCTATAGCACAGCTTCCTTCAAAGGGGAAGTAACGCTGTTTATCCCATGTCTATTGTGGCACGTAAAATAATCCTGGAAGATATGTAAAAGATATATTGCCCGGAAAAATTGTTAGGCCTTTCGCTCTTGCCCATAGACATTTTTGTGTGCTGAAATTATCAGCCAGTTCAGAAAGTGCCAGTTAAATATCTCACTATAGTAAAAAATAATATTTTACTTTATTAGTATATTATTTCATAGCTATTAATATATATTTAGAGTAACATGATCAGATTACTTAACTTATGATTTTAAAATATATGCAGATGGTTTATTAACATTTATAAATGTTCAAGAGAAGTTACTCTAACCGTATCTCAGGCTGTTGATAATATACGTGATAACAAGAGCGGCATGGCCACGTGTTTTTTTAAGTGATTATTTCTAGTATTAATTTCAAAAATTTCCTTGAAAAAATTCTGAATGTTTGTACATGTATCAAGTGGTGCAAACTTCAATAATAAATTCGCGTTACTTTAGAACAAAAACATGACAATGTTTATATTATTAAAATTAAAATTAGGTCCCATCGATTTCCAACAACTTTTTTCCTCTAAAATATATTATGTCTCATTACGACAGTTATTAGGCTCATTAAAAATATAGATAACGTCATAGATGGAGCTTACTTTAAAGTCCTACTTCCGCATGCTGGTCCATTCAACAAAATAAAAATAAAAATGTGTGTGCGTATACATATATAATATATATTATATTACTTATTTAATATTTATTATTATATAGTGTGTGTGTGTGTGTGTGTGTGGCTACAACACGACAGATGTGAAAGATGGTAATGTATATCTTTCACCAAGACAACATGCATCGGCATCAAAATACTTCCCAGCAACTGCGCATCCTGACGAAGTGAACTTCTAATCAAAACTCGATCACCTGCCTGTACTAGCTACTCAAGAGATAAAAACAAGTTGCAATCGACGACTGGCACGAGCCACATTCCCCTGGTCCCTTCTCTCTCCCCCTTCTCTTTCTACCACACGCCATCGCTTAGACTAGACACTCAACTACAGCTTCTCCTAATTATTTGGTTTATTTGTTCCTCTTTTTCTCTCTTTCACCTTTATTAATGATCCTTCTTTATACTGTGTTTTAATTTCGAAGACGTACCTGTAGTTTTTTTACTTTTAGAACCGTGTCTTACTACCGGTTCGGGTCATACGCTAATGTACTAATTATGTTAACGTGTTAGGGAAGAAGAAGGTTTAGTTTAAAAGAATTGTATCATTATTTGCGTAATAGAAGATTTGAAATTCATTTAGGAAATGCCACTCTTAATTCACCCCAACCGGATTCCAACCCCGGTATCTCCGTCATCGCGAGTCCAGTCTGTTATGGGAGTGACACCTTAGACTATTCGTACACTGAAGTGGGTATACTGGTAGTTACTCCACCCTTGATAAACAAAGGTTTCAACCCTAAGTGCACTCACCTTTTCCAAATGTAGAGTGGTGTTTTGTTTTGTAAATATACCTATTAACACTTTAGTCTAAGGGTTGGAGGAATATTACTATAAAGACTATCAAGCTAGATCAGAACAATTTAAAAAATATGGTAAGACATGTATGTAGATTCATTAGTTTTTCTTTTTCGTCAACGCGTTTTAATACCCGCTCAGGTTATACGCTTAAGTACTAATTACACTATTGGTTATTAGGGATTAGAATATCAGTACATCCAACAGAGATTCAAACCTCAATCTCCTCGTCATCGGCAGTCTAATTTACTGTGAGAATAGTGCCTTAGAGAATGCGCTCATTGAAGTGGTTTTAATACTCTTCTATTTAGGGAATCCATTTTTGGACAAATGCCTCATATTGTAAGGCTGGAGCAACAACACTTTACTGACTCTAGGCAAAGTCTTCCCTGGGTGGAGTCAAAGCGAAAGCCTTCATGGCGTTTTTTAGGCAGCTATTAAGAGGGACCTGTGCGAAGCGTTGACAAGGTATTTGCTGAGAAATTTAGATAGGGATTGTTGCTCGTCTGAAAAAGCAAGTAGATTTGTACAATTATATGATTTTAATTTTTTTTAAATTAATAGATGTTAATATTTACTAGCGATATAATTACTGAAATATTATAAAATACATGGCAATTAATCTTTTTTAAATGAAATTTTAGATTTAATCTTAAAACTAATACACACTTGTTTAGGTTAGGTTAGCATGTAGTCTAACTATAGTACTACTTCGATTACTTAACTCAAAATCAATTTCAAAAATATGTATTTTAGTTTAATTTTTAATTTTAGTTTAAATAAGTTTAACTTATAAAAACAAACACATTAGGTCTATTTTGCTAATAACAATAAACACTATTCATACATACATTTTAAACCAAATTTTCCAAATATATTTAACAAAATTCAAATTTTCAAAAGTAAATTATTTGTAAACTACAATAGAATTGTTTGTTAGTTGTAAAAATAAAAACGTATTCTTATTCATCATGAAAAACAATTCACATATAACCATTTTGACTTCAATCGTCAATGTCTATTTCTAAAAAAATTGAATTCTTTACAATTTGTTGTAACTGAACTAACCTGAAATTAATATATTTTAGATAAATAAATATTTACTATGGATATGTTTAATAGTCTCCCGATACTAATATGAACCAAATAACAGAAGCCATTTTTGTATAAATATTCAAATTAAAAAAGAAACAGACATCAGTAAACTCATAATCATAATCATCATAATCGTCATAATAAACTGAAGACTAGAGGGGGAAAACCAGGTAAGAGAATATTTGCATAAAATTTGATATCGCTGCTATCTAGTGTGTTTTTTGCTGTTCTTTCATGCTATCTAGTGAACAATGTAAACACCTGGTAAGTCGGTGAGTTATATTGATTTTATTATTTCATGTACAGGGGGGAAATCCAATTAATTTAATCTGGTACAGTGAAAGAAACAGGCAATTCACATAAAATTGAAATATGGTAGCTGTACTGTATGTTGTTTGTATTAATATATTTATATTTTGAATTTCTAGTAGTTTCTATGAGTATAAACATTTTCTTATGTTGGTGCCACTGCCATTTATTCACATAAACAAACAATGTTATTTATTTTGCTATTGTATGTGTCATGTGGTTCAACTTTGGTAGAAATTAGTAATATTTTCTTAGCTTACTCACTTTGTAATTTAAAAACAACTAGCTGTTAACTCTAACTCATGTTGTGTGTAAGATTTTGAATGTGAAAACATTATTGACTCAGTTAATTATGACTCAATAACAACCGTGCACATCAAATGCAAGGTTGTTTGTGGATGAATATGAAGATGGAAAAAATTATATTGTGAGTACTAAGAAGAGAAAACTATTTGTAAGAATATCAGAGGTAACTAACAAATTAAAACAGAAGCCACTGAAAACAACAGGCCGAGACCTATTGACAACAGAGGAATACATTAAAACTGACCTCATAAGATATTAAAGGAAACAGAAAATTCATGCATACCGAATGCATTTCTATGGATTTTCAGAAAAATCTGCCCTGCCCTTATATTGCCACCAATGATGTATAATACAAGAGGCAGTTGTCTATTTTATCTTTTAACATACATCAGCTGTCACACAACAAAGCTTTATTTTATGTCTATCCTGAAAAACAAGGTAAAAAGGGTTCCAATGAAGTTACTTCGTTTCTACATCACTACATTACTTCCATTCTTGATCCGGAGGTAAAATATTTACAAATATTCTGTGATTCTTGTAGGGGCAAGAACAGAGACTACACACGATTCAGGTATTTATATTACCTTGTTCATGTCAACAAGTACCTCAGCTCAGCTCAGATAATATCACTTTATCCATTCGTGGGCATTCATAACTTTAATGTGATAAAGATATGGCTCTTGTAATCACTAAAACTGTAACTCAAGTGCCAAAAGATTGGATGAATGTAATAGAAGCAGCGCATGCCAAGCCAGAACATTTCACTGTGGTGGAGGTTTATGAGACTAATACGAGACTGGACATGCTTTTTGGACTCTTTCTTTAAAAAAGAAATGTTAATTTCCCTCTCGACTTGTTAGAAAGCTGAAGATAAAAGAATATCACCCTCGTCTGGTAATTCATCGTAATTATTTCAATGGCGCTTGGGATTCACATGTGGTTACCCTTTCAAAAAGGCAATGAAAGAATAGGGACGCTCTTTTGCCAAGATTGTTCCACTTTCTTGCTCGTAAATACAATGGTAAGTAAGTTATTATCTTATTACTTCTAATATTTTATTAGATCTGATCGGTGATTAAATTAGAGTAGATACATATTTTTATAAATTATATAGCATTGATTCTATGATATTTTTTGTCTCTTTTAAGTGATGGAAAGTTTAATTTTCAGGATTTATATTGATTTCTGGCGAAAAATATTAGGACTTACAGGTTCTAAAAAAAATCTGCTCTTCTGAAACACAGGAATACTTAAGAAAATACCCAAGATTGAAAAATATAAATAGTTAAAAATTGAAACAGTGACATAAAGGAAACAACAGTACTTTAAATGTATATGCCGATAGTATGTTTAAAAGTGAATTAAAAGGGTATTGTTGTGAATATTTTATTTGTGTATTTGTTCACATAATATTTTAATATATTATGGATAGCAATATTTTATGTACTGTACATAGGTATTAATTATGTTTATGTTCAACATTATATCAACTTTGTTTTTTATTGTTGGTGGGTTACTATTTAAAAATACACTTTTCAGTTTTCAATACAGGGGGAAAAACAAGTAAGTCAATTACTTGTCTGTTTATTTCTCGGTAAAGATGTACCTTGGAAGGAAAATTTACAATAAAGTAAATCTATATATTATTTCAAATATGTGCAACACACTACACAATATGTCCAAAGATATATGTTAATAATTTAAAAATTAAATTCAAAATTAATGTAAAAAAGTCCTGTGTTTTATTTAGTTTTGAACTTTTGAAACCCTTTCCTGCAAAGTTTGTATTTTTGACTTAACTGGTTTTTCCCCTGTGCTCTCCAATTATTTCCAGCTTGTGATCCGTCACTTTAGTAAAACGACTCCATCTTCCTTTAGCCTTTCACCATTCTTCTCCTTACACTTGCACACGTTCTGTTATCTGCTACTCCCATCTCTCTCTTGGCCTTCCTTGAGGTATTTTTCTTACATGCTTCATGTCCAACAATATTTTTGGAATTCTCTCTTTTTCAATTCTAATAACATGCCCATACCTTCTCAGTCTTGTACTTCTACTATCTCATGTACTCACTATACACCTACTATTTCCCGGATATGCTCATTTCTCAGTCTGTTTCTCCTCATGAGAGTTAACATGCTCCTCACAAATCTCGTTCCCATGGCCTCCACTTTCGTAGTCTCTCTTACATCCAATGTCCATGTTTCTGCTAGATATGTAATATTGGGTAAAAAGTATGCCCTATACAGCACTTACTTACACTTCAAGGGTACTTCTCTTCTCCATAGCAAGTCTCTTACGCAACTATAGAACATCTCTCCCTGCTGTACTCCTCTCGTTAAATTCTCTCTACCTCCACCATTCTCGTCAATCACGCTTCCAAGATATGTTACGTTCTGTACATTTCTCAGCTCTACTCCATCCAACCTTATAGCTTTATTAGGCCTTAACTTCTTCCTTATCACTACCATAACTTCACACTTTGTCATGATAACTTTAATTCCACAATCTTTCTCTTCCTCATTCCATTCTTGTAGTTGTTCCAGTAATTTATCTTCGTTCTCCTCCCATACGACCAAGTCATCAGAAAACCTCATTGCTGTCATTTTTTCCTCCGCAAGTTTTCCTGCCACTTTGTTCGTGACCATTTCCAATAGCATTACAAATAGTAATGGTAATAGGGCACTCCCCAGCTTCATCCCATTGTATATTTAGAACAACTCCATTTTTACACTGTCTTGACACAACTCTCCTATTATCCCCATATATGTTTTTGACTCTCATTACAACTCCTCTTTCCATTTCGGTCCCCTCTATCACTTTCCAAACTTTATTTCTAACCACGCTATCAAATGCCTTTTCTACATTCCTAATTATAATTACCAATTCTTTCCTATATTCATACCCTCTTTCCATCAGTCCCTATATGGCAAAAAAATATTGTCTATGGTAGGGTTCTGTTCCCTATAACCAATGCTGTTCCTTTCTCCACATTCCTTTCATTTTATCAGTAAACTATAATATAAAATTCTCCCCACCAAACAAATTTCTGTATACAGATTTCTTTGTAATGTCCATATTAGGTACTCTCTAGATATACATTTTAAGTAAAATTTTCTAAGCCATTTTCAACATAATTAGAATTTTCAAAAATCATTTTTCAGTAAATGATCCTTTATCGAGTTTTTATCCAAAACCAAGTAAGCGGGGCTATTTGTTATTTCCAGTTTAAAAATCAATCACCAGTAAACTACCCAAAAAAGAGTTTTCACTAAAAAAAAAGTATACACTTTTATTTGTCATGTTAAACACTCCCAATATATACATTTTGAAACAAATCGTTAAAGCAGTTTGTAAAATATTTCAAGTTTTATTTTTATGTTAACACAACCCCCAAAAAGTGGGTTTTACAATTTTGTCTGACTTTCTGTGCATCTGTCCCAAGCAACGGATCCAAAATTGTTTGATGGAATTTGTTCAAAATTATTTTTTAGATTTATTATCGCTATACCAGGAAAAGTTTTTCTTTTTCCCCTTTTGCCTTCAATTAAGGGTAGTTTACGATGAGTAATTTAATTTAATTTCAAAAATTTCAAAAATGACTCTAAACGATTTTATTTAAAATGTATGTATATGATTTTATGGGGTTGACAATAAACACTGTTTAATTGGTTTCTGGGCAAAAATTCGTTCAAGGGTAGTTACTGACGGCTGATATTTTTCAAAAACTTTAAATATTGCTCTAGCTGTTTAGTTCCTATGGATATCGTTAGGATATTAACATAACAAATAAAGTTTATACTTGTTTATGTAGCCAAATTTTATGTATGGTTAGTAAACTGATGACTGATTTTTCAAAAACATGAAATATATATCTAACTATTTGGTTTCGAATGGGCATCTTTGGAGTATTGAAATAAATAAAACTGTGTACTTTGTTTGGGGAAAAATTTCATTTAGGCTAGTTTACTGAAGACTTGTTTTTCAAAAAACTTAAAATATTCTACAAATGGCTATATTGATTCAGATAAAAATGTGTATTTTGATAGGGTTTACATGACAAATCACAGTTTTGGGGTAAAACTCATTTATGGGTAGTTTAATAATGATTGATTTTTTCTAAAACTCGGAATATTTTACTAATGGCTATAACAATTTGGGTACAAATGGGTATTTCGGTAGTGTTTGAAATAACAAATCACAGTGTATAATTTGTTGGGGGTAAAATCTCATTAATATTCAATCTACTGATGATTTTTTTTCAAAAACATTGAATTTATAAAAATGGCCTTAACGATATGGTTCTAAATGGGTATCTTGGGAATGCTTTACATGAAAATTAACAGTGTATATTTATGTTTTTGGAGAAGAAACTAATTTATGTGTAGTTTACTGATGACTGATCTTCAAAAATTGGAAATATTTGTATAATGGCCCTAATAATTTGCTACAAATTGGTATAGTAGGAGGGTTTAAATTGACAAATAGCCACTCATACTTTGTTTTGGGGACAAATACGATAAAGGGTCGTTTACCAAGGAGCCTTTTTGGAAAATATCAATTTTTTTAAATGGTTTTAACGATTTTAAGTGTATATATGGGGAGCGTTTTACATGAACTTGACAAACAACTGTATTCTTGTTTGGGGGGAGGGAAATTTGGGTATGGGTACTTTACTGTTGACTGGTTCTTAATTTGAATATTTAAAAAATGTATTTAGCTATTTTTTTCAAAATTATTATCAGGAGGCATTTTACGTATAATTTTTCTAAAATAAATTAATCTAAGTGTAGTTTAGTCACAAAAAAATTATAGAAAATTCTAATGTTTTGGAAATTGACCTTTAAAATTGAATTCAAAATATGAATATGTACATTTTTTTCATGATAAATATAAATAGTTTTTTTTTTTACAAATAACAAATAGTTTTAGGGTAAATAACAAATAATTTTATATTGAAGATTAAAATTTTGTTATTTATATTTGAACAATTTAAAAAAATGAATTAACAAAGATTGATTATTGCGATTAACAAGATGTCATATTTTTTTTATGACTAAAACGTATTTGAGGGTTTATTACTTAAGACCTATATTTGATGATTTTATTTAAAGCCATAATACACCATAATTAAGAATGTTTGTGTGATTGTGTGGTACCATTTATTTTATTAGTTGTTTGTCTTGCACTGATAGCTTGAGAGCCAGTGATCGTACTAAAATTAATTAACATCTTTTGCACAGCAAATTGTGTGAAACAACCTCTGGAAATTATATATCGCTCAACTATACCTAGTTAGTGTAAATATGTGGATAGATCGAGTGTGAGTGGTAAGACATAGAGCACAAAGGAAAAGTGTGCGTGAGGGGGAAGGGGGTAAAATATATCAAAAAGGTCAATGACATTAATATTTCTGTCGTGACGCTTTCTGTTATCTCATTTTTCAAGCTTTTCTTTTTATTTCAATTGTTTTTATCTCCCTTTCTCCCTTTCCAAAACAATTTTCAATTGATATGATCGAGTATATAGCCCGAATACATTAATATTTTTAGTTTTAAGAATCAATTAGAAAACTGTTTTATCATCCCACACAACTAGTCCATCTATTTAATCAAATCACTTTATTTGGTATTAGCCTGTAAGTCGTGATGATTCCTCCCCCAGTTAGTATTGTTACAACTACAAATCCACACCCTCCTCACCCTTGTCTAATGTAATAATTACCTTAGTAATGATAGAGGATAGAAAAAGGTTCATATAATCGTGATGGAAAAAGGACTTTCGAGAATCAGAGATCTTTACTGAGTTATAATCAGGGCGGGAACTTCACAAACACTCAAATGATTACTATAAAAAAAATAGAAGCAATGTTCGAGCTACTTTAAACGAGCTCCAGCTTATTTATTCGTTCTTTTTTTGATCTTCTTTTCTTTTACGACCATATATATATATATATATATATATATATATATATATATATATATATATATATATATAAAGATAGAGAACATCCATTTTAAATTTTTTCTCTTCGGGTTCCCAGAGTATCAAGGTTAAAGGATGACCTTCGCTCAGCACGTTGCCTCCTGCTGACCACTCAGTATCAAAGATATGACGTCACATACAACTAAGTCTCATGTGACGTGGATAGATGCGATCGCCAGGTAGTAGTAGCGATGTTGTTGTATTGTTGTTTTTTAAAGAAAAATTTTGGAACTAGATAAGGCAATTTTGTATTCATTAAAAAGATTGGGGACATTTTTGAAAAATGTATACAAATATAGTATAATGTTTTTTTTATTGTTCATTAAATTTTATCTTGGAGCTAATTTCTTTTAATAGATTTAAGTGATAGTACGGGCTGATATTGACATAAGTTATCTATCCTAAGGAAATATAATGTAGATGGCGAATACCAATATTGTCTTAAACGGTGGCCAGGCCAGTAAAGGCGTAAGTTGTTTTGTAAGGCCAATTATGGGGGAAGGCTTTGAATCATGCTTGGTATATGACAAATTGTGTTTTTTACTAAATAAATCGAGTTTACTTTTTATCGTAAATGCGAAGACACTTCCAATAAAATCAAGCTTCTCTCTCATTAAAAACGTGCAAAAATAAGATATATCAGCTGGGTAGAAAGATGCATAGCTTGTGAGCGAAAATTATACTTCGTTGCTTACCCCGGGTCGATTTCCGGTAAGGTCAAACATTTTGGGTGAGATAAGTTTATATCTTTTAATATTGACGAGTTGATAGCCATGGGATTGGAAAGTGTGACCATTATATCGTTTATTTAGTTTGTAAGTTTTGTGATACCATCAGCTTTTACAAAAAGTGCACGTTAAGTAACCCGAATAAAAATAGTAAAGTCTAATTTAATAGATAAGTAAGAAAAAATAAGATTTTTATTTATGATTAATTTTAATACTTTCGTATTTTCGGAATTCGTAATTGAAATGTTAAATGTTAGTCAACCAATTAATAGGTAATAAACAATTTTTTTACCATAATATGATGGCCTTGAGATATTAGTCAAGAGTAATGTTATGCTATTTTGATAAATATTCAATGCTTAAAACATGTTTATTTAGTACCTTAGCTTCTTAGTGCTATTATTCTTATTTTAAAGTGAATCTAAAAACGATAAACAAAAAATCAGAATAAATCCTATCATTTTAGCTCCGTATAATTCGCATAAATTATTAATAATTATGGCATGATTTTGGTCCAAAAGCTTATTGGCTTAAAGGCTTTAATGTTTAACTTAGAACCAGTTATGCTAAGATAATTAAACCTAATAAATGTTAATGATGCATTACTATTTACTTTCAAAACGTTTATCTTTTAATGTTAAAAAAATTATTTAATATAAAGGTATAGCCATTTTATCCCACCGATTCAACGTGGAACATGTCTTTATTTAAATTAACACAAATGTGTTTAATAATGTAAAATATGTTCTATGATTATCGGATACAAATTTATATCACTGACCAACACAAATTTTGGTACCCTACAAGTCAGACCTATTCTTTAGTACATTTGACTCACTTATTACAAAAATGGCATTAGTTTTACCCTATCAGCTATAGTTTAGGAGATACGGCATATGCCGATTCTCATTTGTCGTTCGTCGACATTTAGGATCCTTAATTGCATGATCATCTATTCTGATATGATTTTGACATATTTCTGCTATTAATATTATATGCTGTACTATTAATGCAACCACTTATTAGTAAATAAGTTTATTTCAACCCAAAAACATTTGAAATTATTTATTTATCAGTAAATGTATCATATCAGATATTTTGATGCTATTAATATTAAATACTATTAAAACAGCTACATATTACTAAATCAACATATTTTAATCAAAGATCATGAAAAAAACTTTTTTTTATCAGTCATTCAACACATACAAATTTTCTTTTATAAATAAGACTAAAGTGAGATCTACCGGGACAGTCCCGCTGAAGGTTCCAGCTGTAATCTGCCATCATGTGGGTATCCTAACTTCCTTGGTATCTGTCTTCCATAGTTTCTATATCCTTATGAAATCTTTCTCCTTGCTCCTCACCTAAATCCCCAAGGTTTTATGGAAAACAATTTAAGTGGCTGTGCAGGTAATGGACCTTATTACCTTATTACCTTATTACCATATTACAGTCAAACTTATTAAAATTGGAGAGCGTATCCTCTATTAATTGAAGTAGTTTCCTGCCTTATGATTTCCAATAAAATTATTGACCACTAGAACAAAGGAGGACCAGGTACAAGACTCAATATTGTTCATTGAATCTATTAAATGTGAATCCATTTCTATCTGTTTTATCTGGGAACCATCAAAAATCCCTCCTTTCAGTTTTTCTATGCTCAGTCTAGAGAATTTACTTAATTAATAGCCAAAGCACAAACCATATTTAATCAAAACCTTCACAAATTGCGTCATCGGTCCAAGCTCTATATGTAATGATGGCAGGATTATTTGGGCTCTGTCAACAAAAGGTTCGTTGATGGCATTTTGTTCTCCAACTGCCATCTCTTTTCTCAAAGGCCACTCTTTTCTTATCCAGTGGTCATGTTTGGCTCTGCTGTTCCAAAGACATACAAAGCAAGGATATTTTGTGAAGCCACTTTGCCGACCAAGGAGAAAGTTCACCATCTTTAGGTCTACACAAATCACCCATTAATGGTCATGATATTTTATCTTTTCCATGAATAATGAGATTGTCTCATACTTCTCTTTCATACTGTTAGACTGATCAATAGGAATTAAGCCATATCTGTTGCCATTGTATAAAAGAACACATTTTAAGCTCCGCTTGGAGCTATAAATGAAAAGGCACTATGCATTTGTCATGTATTCTGGCAAACCCATTTTCATAAGAAGGCCTCTGATATTATTGCAGAATACTAGGTTGTTCTCCGTAGAGAAGACTGGTGTCAAATCACATTATATTCTCTTCTTTTATTGTTTTTTAGTCCCTGACTTTACAATTTTAAATTGTAATATCACATATCTATATATATATCTATATATATATATATGTGAAATATATGATATAAATATATGTATATATATGATATATAATGTATATATATGTGTGATATATATATGTATATATATATGTGTGATATATATATGTATATATATATGTGTGATATATATAATATATAGGTTATTAATAATATGGAAATTATAGTAGACGTACTGCAAAGAACACACATAAGCATAAAAGGTGGATATGCTGTATCTATAAAAAATATAGCTTATAGGGTAAAACTGATGCCATTTTTGAATCAGTGGGTCAAATATACCCAAGAATAGCTCTAACTTCCAAAGCACCAAATATATTTATTGTTGTTGTTGTTGAGCTGTGTAATTAATTTGTTGAAAGCTGGGCGAGATTTATTTTAGAACCGCGTCTTAATATTCTTCTGAGTTATATGCCTATTTACTATTATAAATATTTTATGGATTAGGGAGGTTTACTTAAATAAATTCCTCCCTCATTTGCTTGGCTGGAGAGTGGAAAATTGTTTCGGAAAAGTTTCCCTCATTGCAACCGGCTGGGATTGATCCTCAATCACCCGGTCTTCATCAGTCTAATCTATTATGAGAATAGTGCCTTAGACCATTCGGTCACCGTAGCTATGAACGTGCCCACATCAGAGATCACGTGGTCTAACGCATCAGGATCGAAATAAAGAAGATAGCTGGTGAGAGGGAAATCAAGACCTAAATCTCAGATGAGTGGACAAAGGAATTACATCTCCTATTTGTATTCTACCACTGTGGTTTTCCCATCCTCTCTATGCATATGCAAGTCAATTTCCTGAAGAAAAAAAGTTTTTTTACAACGTCTTACTACCAATCCGGGCTAGCCGCATTTAATTACATCAAATTTCAGAATTGGAAAACAAATTTCAACGTAAATTTACCCACACTTGCGTATTAGGGAGAATAGTTTAAACCATTCAGGAAAGTAAAATATTACCCGCTTTGGATGTCAAACAATCCAAAGCGTCACTTGGAATGGACTGGACTATCGATGATTGGGAGATTGGGGTTCAAATCTCTATTGGGTGTAGGTATAGCTTGGGTGTTATTCAATCTTTCTCCGTGTAAATACGGGTACACTTTATTTAAATCCAATCCTCCTCATAACTAATACATTAGAACAGGTATGTCAAATTAAAAAGATATACATTCAATAAAACTTTTCTCAGAGTGGTACACATTTTTTTAAATCAATTTTAAAGTATTTCGACAGCCACATCATTCAATGTCATGTCGAATGAACTTTATAAACTTAACGGCTCATACTTAAGTGCAGCTGGTGGGCTGATGAAGACAAGTTATGAACCAAACATAAATATCTTGACTAGCAAAATACAACATGAATATCTACACACAAGCTACAGATCATTGTAATACGGCACTGCCCGCATTAAAGAGACCACAATTCAAATAACATAATTAAAATACAACATGTTTCAAACTAAAGTGAAATAAGTTATCTAATTTTCTGATTCTAACAAGTACCTATATAAATGTATTGTATTTTTTCAATGTAGGTGTTCCATTCAATGATTTTACTTTAGGTTATTAAAATTAATATTACCAAAGACACTCACTTTGATAATACAGATTTCTTCCTTAAGATTTAAGCATCATTAAAGTGTTTACCATTTTATTCTAGTTATTCATTACATTTAATCGGTGACCTGGTGGTCTAGGGTTAAGGTGTCGGACTTCTGTGCTGGGGTCCGGATTCAATCCTCGGTCCCGGCACGGATATATCTGATCACCAAAACCTTCCTTCACCTCTGACAAGACATCTTGTGAATGTGGGGAATGCCAGGCCTCCACCGTGGTTCGGATTCCAAGTTAAAGTGTAGGTCCTCCATTTCATCTCACAATCACCCTACCATTACACATTAGCGTAATTGCGTATAACCCAAACGGGTAGTAAGACGCGGAGCTATAATTAATAATAATAATAATAATAAATAATAACATTACATTTAATTGTATTCAACAAGTTTTAATATTTAAATGTTCATTAAAAAAGGTAAAAATATGCAACACAGTAGACTAGTTCAAAACGCAGTAGTCCCTAAGTGGTACACTGGTCAGAAAAGTTATGCCATCACGGCCATAGATATAATAGTACGTGTGAGTATAGCTCGAACAGGTAGTAAGCCGCCCTGCTAGAAGAATATACAGAATATTAATACACTACCAGGGATTTTAACTCTGAAACTGCCACTTCCAGCTAGCTAGATTATTTTCATCATATTCACTGAAACGGATCCACGCCTAAATATGGATGTTTAATGTATTTTACCTTAGAGAAGATGTACCCACAATTGCGTGCAGGGATAGTATGAAACCATTCAGGATAAAAACACTATCTATACACCCAAACGGGATTCAAACACTGATTTTACTATCACCATCAATCCAGTAAATAATGCATCTCTTCTAAAAGGGACGAATGTGTGCATTTATGAATCACAATTTACTTATATGGTAACCCGTCTTGGTGGCGTAGTTGTCTAACGAGTAGTTTCGTGTTGATCTAAACTGCCGAGTACGGGGTGATCAGGTTTGAGTCTTGGTCGGCTGAACTGGGTTGGTTTTCCTCAATGGTATTCCACTCTTCCTCCAGCAAATGCAGGTTCACTTCCTCTAAATTCAACCTTACCAATTCCTTACCCATTGGCGTGATTAGTACTTAAGCGTATAACCCGAATGGGTGGTAAGACATGGCACCAAGTACCCTAGATAGTAACGATGTTAATAAGTTAGTATATAAATTTTAATATATATATTAATTTTTTTAGCACCGCATCTTACTAGCTATTCAAGTTAAACATATTATAAGATATTTTGCCAGCCCACTACTGCCACCAGTATTAATAGTTTTTTTTTTTATAGAGAGGTGCTGGTTTTAGTTCAAGCCAAGTGTACTTAAGGTGTTTTTCTCTGAAAAATACAATTCCATTCAACTCTCTTCCCTCAGCCATTTACCATAAGGTCTATCAAATTTGGATAGCCGTGAATGGTAATGAGTATCTTTATTTGAATCAATAATGCCTACTCTTAGTACAATATTTTTCAAGTTGTGTTGGTAAACATTGTTTTTAATAATTCGCTTTATAAGAAACTCGGTGACCTGGTGGTCTAGAGGTAAGCTGTCAGACTTCTATGCTGGCGGCCGGGGTTCGATCCTCGGTCCCGGCAAAGATTTATCTGATTGCCAAACCCTTCCTTCACCTCTGACAAGACATCTTGTGAATGTGTGGAATGCCAGGTCGCCACCGTGGTTCGGATTCCACGTTAAACTGTAGGTCCTTCATTTCATCTCACAATCATCCTACCATTACACATTAGCGTAAGTGCGTATAACCCGAACGGGTAGTAAGACGCGGTGCTAATAATAATAATAATATAAGAAACTCATATTGGTAGTAGTTGGGCCTAGTGCGGTGCTGCCCAAAGATCTTAGAAACGTGACCCAATTTTTATAGTGAACAACTATCGTGACCAACCTAGTTTTAATTGAAATTAAACGAGGAAGAGGGATTATTTTTAATTTAATCATCTTTGTACAGTGTATTTTCATCGGGATCATAGTATTAGGTCTAGTGTATTAAATTTTCCATTTTTTATATTTCCCATTTTTTCATGATTTTTTATTTTCAAATAATAATAAAATGTTCATTGTTAAAAACATTTCATGACCATAGCTAACGCGTCACTTTTATGTTAGACTGTATTTCTACTGACGGAAATATATTAGAGCGAAATATGTTTGGTTGAAAAGAGGCTGGTTCAATCTGAATGGTTTCCCTATCTCCCTCCACAAAAATTTGGGTACATCCCTCTTAAAAGTTTTTCCTAATTCTTATCCCATCCACCTAATTAATGTATAGGTATAACCTGAACAAGTGCCGAGTCGGTATGAGAAAACAAATGGCCCCAGGTAATCTCGTGGAAATCATACTACGAAATTACAATAGTTACGTCAGAAAATTTTAGCACATTTGGTAGTGCTTCTACTTATTTAGTTGAGGTATTCTTATTTTAATTCCAGGCATGCTACTAGTAGTGAAGTGGTGGAACTGGGACATACTATCACAGTATGAATTTGTATTTCTTAAATTTTATGCACCACATATTATTACAATTAATTGTTATACATATATGCTATTATTATTCAAATATTTTAGTTCTGAGGAAGGTGTAATTTATAGGAATATTAATCGTATGTTTGTGGAAAGGAGTGATATCCATTTAGGGAAAAATCTCTTCAGTAGGCCTAGCCATGATTTAAACCCTGATCTTCTCACCGTTTGCAGTCCAGTCTGTTGAGAAATTGACGCCTTAAACATCTACCTACAAATGAATTAACTGGCAATGTAATTGTTGTCATTTATATTTTAAACAAGTTAGAGATTTGTACTGGGTTTAGATCACCAGCTAGTCTATAGCGTACACGATATACACTCCAAATAATAGTACAATATCTACACGTGTGATATAAATTAATAAACTAAATTTACTTTAGATGTGGTGAATTCTTCAAGCATCTACCGAAACACCACAAAATGAGGCACTTATTTAAATCAGAGAACCTAATGTAATGGGATGAGTCAATACATTGAATAATCTTTATACTAGTCAAGACAGTCTCCTTGATTTACTGTTGCCTTGTTGTGGGACGGGCCACAGTATTGACAAATTCTCACCAAGCCATGGTCAAATAGGGCAAACACCTGTGTCATGATAGTAAAAAGAGCGACACAGCCACAGCACTTGCTTTAAGAAATCTTAAGAAAACGAAGAATTACATACCGCCATTTATGATACCAATAATGTTTTTAATCACTGCGTCTTACTATTTGTTCAGGTTCTACGCATGTATTACAATTACTCTAATGGGGTGATGAGAAGAAAGGTATAATTTTAGAGGTAATATACCCGCATTTGTGTGTAACGAGAGTGGGAAACAATTTTAGGGAAAAACCCCCTACGTATAAAAATCAAGATACAAACACCTATTTACCCGTAATCATCAGGCCAGTTTAACATGATGACGCCATAAGGCCGCGACACACGTACAGGTATGTCTGTACATTTATATCAGATGTGCTAGTGCATCCACACGATACAAGTTTTTCTTATTCAGGTCAGAGTTTGTTGTTGATTTTCTTCACAAGCTTTTATTTATTGTCAGCGGGATCGATCTTCTTTAGTTTTTCCACCAATTTAATATATACAGCTTCTGGTTGAGTCGGTCATGGTAGTCTTTTGATTTAATTTTCTACAGACATTGTTCACCCTAATAAATTTCAATAACTCCTCTATGCATTCTCGGTGGCGACACTCTGCCGTAATTGTGTACAACAATACATTTATAAAGAAAGAATGAAACTTATCTAATTAGGGAACGATGTGGCGATGGCAGCAGCAACAATTGAATAGAGACGCCTGCGCAGTTCGGTATACACGCTCCGGTATGTATGCGCAGTTTGTTCCAACGCAGGTATAGCGAATGAAATTAACTATTTGCTCCGGTTGCCGGTGCAAGTCAAAATAACTGTACAGTTATGTCATCCACATGTTCAGTTATACCGGATAGGCGTGCCTGTGCAGGCTAACCTCACAGGTAGACCTGTACGTGTGTAACGGCCTTTAGACTATGTGACCACTGAAGCAGTCCGATTAATTTTCTGTAAAAATAAATCCACTATGTATAGCCACCCATTCGAGCTATAAATATCTTAATATTTGGTTTTTAAACTGCGTTTTACTACCTGCTAGGTTTACACACTTATGTACTAAATACGCTAATGGCTTTATGGAATATGAAGGTTATATTTAGAGGAAGTGTACACTTTAGTGGTGGGAGAGTGGAAAAAAAGTACACCCAACGAGATTCGAGCCTTGATCTCCCTGTCATTGGCGGTCTAGTATACTGAAAAGGTAGTGGGTTAAGCCATGCGGCCACCTAAGTGGGTCATATTACGTTAAAGGTATGAGGATTATGAAGAAAGTAGAATTGAGATAAAATACCTATAACAATATTTCCACGATCAATTAATGAGTAAATTATTATTAAAAAACATATTTGTGAAAATCCACCAAGGACTGTGTGAAGGCGGTTCTTTTCAACCATGATTGTGGGTGTCGCAGAAGTGTTTTTACTCCCGACATTGAATTTCATGTTTTGAGAAGAGTGGGACATAGAAGAACTAGTGAAAGACTAACCGCAGCTATTGAAAGTATCGATGTACCTCTGATCTGGAGAATACGTCGTGAGCAGAAGCTGTACCAATACTATATAACGAGTGCATGCTCTCACTCTCCCTGATTATTAAGCAAGGGTGGGGTTTTGCTAATGGTTACTCGGAAAATTTTCCATGAACATAGGCTTCATTGCTTGCATTCGTTTTACTGATGAGTCTATATCTACTAGAAATGGTATTGTGAACATTGCTATTAATATGAATGGTAGAGAAAAATCTTCATGCTAATCTTAAATCAGGACATCAACAGCTATATTTAATTTTTTTTGTGGCAATTTTAATAAACAAACTAGTAGAACAACTTGTTTTGCCGAACAGACTAAATGATGCAGGCTACCATAATTTCCCACTGGATGATTTACTCAATTCATTGATGGATGTGCCCCTTAGAGAAAGAACGAATGTAGCTTATCCATGTATGGTGGAAATCCACCTTATTTTTCACTGTCAACCATCACCTTATTGTACATTTAATAGATGACGAATAGGTCAA
Source organism: Timema cristinae (assembly GCA_039000515.1). Classification (NCBI taxonomy): domain Eukaryota; kingdom Metazoa; phylum Arthropoda; class Insecta; order Phasmatodea; family Timematidae; genus Timema; species Timema cristinae. Next base: position 43,788,784 of record JBCFYV010000012.1, read on the forward strand.
ATAGGGCCAGTCAAATGCCCCCTCCTCGCTCCCCTGACTTTATTACTTTGAACTTTATTGTATGGGGTTACCAAAGAGTTTAGTGTACTTGCCTCCAATAATAATTGATTTTGGAAGATTTACAACAGTGAGTTGAAAACGGTTGCTAGATTATTATAAACAAGCCATGTATTTATAAAAGGTCACTCAACATTCTGATTCGAAAATGTGAAACTTGTGTAGAAATGTAAGGAAAACATGTAGAACCGAAAGTTTCTACATTTTCCCCATTCAAACCCAAATAACAATTAATTTGCTAACCAATTTGTTTTCATTACCCACTATCGAAAGATATAATTGCCTCCTCTGTTTAGTTGGTTTATAGACCTATGTTTACTAGGGCCATTTAAATTATTATTATTAATGAATACTACAGTAGCCCTGTGGCTTCTTTGGTGCTGACTGACAGCTCACAGCTGACTTCTGACAGTCAACATTTAGGTATATACCTAAATTTTGACTGTCAAAAGTGACAGCTGCTAAACACATGTTTTTGCAGATCATATGTTTCGGGTAGGGATGCATAATTTGATCTGGTAACTTTTAAAAGCTGTGAGCCGTCAGTCAGCAACAAAGAGGCCATGGGGCTATTTATTGTACAAGATCCTAACATTCTGAACTCTTTTTTTTTAAATAACTTGTATTTATTATACTTTTTGTATTTTTACTAAAACTATGCAATAAAACCCTTTTTTTTCATGTTTGACCATTTTCTTTCAATGACGTCGTTCCACTTAAAAGGGTGAATTAAGTATGGCTAGCGACATTTTGATTTCGATGTTGCTATTTAACCATCAACCCCTTTACCAGTTTTATATACAACCAATGTACATTAAAAATATTTATAGAAACCCGGGACTTCTCTTGTTTTAAGAGATTTTAAGAGCGTTAACCCACTAAGCCATTAGTATTTCTAAGGCAACATCACTTACACCATTTGAGCTTTTAGACTGCTTTATCAAACTTTTGATTACCAATTTTAACCAAAAAGACATAAACTTCCGTCTTGAGGGATTAAGTTATTGGATTATTAACTCCATGGTCTGTGTTATTATTATTATTATTATTATTATTATTATTATTATTATTATTAATTATTATTATTATTATTATTATTATTAGCACCGCGTCTTACTACTCGTTCGGTTTATATGCACTTACGCTAATGTGTAATGGTAGGGTGATTGTGAGTTTAAATGGAGGAACTACAGTTTAACGTGGGATCCGAACCATGGTGGAGGCCTGTCATTCCCCACATTCACAAGCTGTGATTAATACACGTCTATGGCCTGTGTTGATAATGGAAAAGGACAGCTAGTTAATAACCTCTGTTCTTAGTTAAAATCCTCAAAACAAACGAGAACGGACAAATGACACTCTGACTGACTATGACTGAGGAGAAATATATCTGAGTTAATCATTGTAAGTTGTCGACCATAAGAAAAAGATAACTTAGTAGATGAGTGTCAGTTGTTAAACTTAAGGAAAATCTATCTGACCAGATTAAATTTCGTTGTCACCCGTAAGGAAACTAGAGCCGAAACCATTTTACCGATGGGGCTAACACTTAATAACTGTGGTTTTCATAATGCTCCTCCAAATAGTTTTTTTTTCAATAATATATTCAACCCTAAAATTAAGTGTAGTTTACGGAAGGATAACAAGAAAGAATATTTATTTTCTCGAAATCCGTTCTAACTATTTTGATCAAAATTTGTATTTAAACATTGTTCAACAATAAAAACCAAATGGACATTCTCGTTTTCCCATAAAAAAGATTCCTTTATGGTATTTTAGACAAGCAGAAACTTCAAATGTTTGCATATTACCACAACTATTTGAGGTACGAAATAACTTATTATTACAATGTTTTGGTACTTCAACCTCTTAGGGAAAATGTTTGTACAACAATGATCTCTCTTCTTCATTTTAGACTCAATAGTCAATAATTACATTTTTTATTGGTCAAAATTTATAAATGAGGAATTTAATAGCAATGCGATGACCTGAAGATTGGAAACACCTAATAAAATGTTAAAATTTTAACCGGAGTTCGAAATTTTAGTATGAAGTGTTAAACCTTGTGGACCCAAAATCGATCATTTTATCGGTCCAAACACACAAATAAGGACATTCTTTAAAAATAATACTATAATATTTAAAACCGGTGTTTTACGTAAGTATAGTGCAATCTATACTTGGGTTTTCTAGTGTATCTTATTTTGTTTCACATGTATCGCATGTTTTGAGTAACTATCTCCATGTTTAAACAATAGAGCGAGAAAATCTGTGTGGAGTTCCGTATCATTTATCTTATGGAGAAAATTTTAATATAATTTGATTGTTATGCTCTCTGGTGCACAGAGAGGTTCCCCTTTGCTTAACGTTTCTTTAACAGTGTATATTATCTCATTACGCTCTTTGGTGGAGTGTTTCAGTAATGTTTATATAGTTTAGTTTCACAAATCTTATGAGTTTTTAGTAGATGTATATATTTTAAGATAAAGATAGAGAAAATATGTGTGGTGCACCATACCATTTATTTTTATTAAATTTTCATCACAGGCGTGTTTATAAGCATTTATGATTGTGACGTTTACAAAACCACGTTGTTTTATATAATATAAATAGCTTTACATTTGATAATGATTTTCTACTTTGTATTTTGAAAACTAAATTGCAAAAAAATTTTTATGTCTCGTGACAATTTGAAGTGTTCGTGACATATTTCTGACTTTTTGCCGTGTTCTCTGTTTAACAGGAGAGTATTGAACATGCTATTGTTATTCCTTGTTGTATATTCATGTTTTATAAATCAGAAAATGATATTTAATAATGTTGAATATTTCATAATTATTCAACTAGTTTTTTATAAAGGGCATTAAATTTCATTTTCTGAATAAACAAATGATACCAATATACGAATTACAAATTAGTTTAACACTAAATCATACACAGCAACTAGTCCCGTGACCGATAATACATCGCTGTAAACAAGAAAAGCTCTAATTTTATCAATTATATTTTGTTTCAGTTTTACCGCGAGTTTGAACCTGCACCCTTAATTCCGACATAAGTTGCCTCACAGAGAGGGCCAAAAATTATTATTTTAATCATAGTAATAATTTTATATTGGGCAAAATTTCAAATTGTTTTTAGCGCCCATTCTCCTTAGAAAATAAATATTCTATGTTTTTTAATGAGTTCATAACATTAGGTACTTCAAATTAGAGAAGGAAAGATATATTGTCTTTAAAAATTAAGAAATTCATTAATTCAAATATGGCATAGTTGACTAATTAAATTTAAATCATTTCTAAAAAACCCAATAAGTCAACTAATATAAATATTAAAATTTAAAAATCTTTCCAGGTTTACATTAACAAATAAATTCTGCGAAAAGCATTTCGTTAAATTATAATATCTAGTAAAGATTTAAAATATTGTGTTTCGTGATGAGCCACCAATCTAAACCGAATACTGTTATAGTTAATACAACCTCCGCTAGGTAGCTCTAGCATGCTTCCAGCTTAATATACGTAAACTGAGTAGTTGCCTGTTTTCCCGAGCGCTAGTAGCGTTTTTGTAGTTATCAGAACTGGCATTCTTAGTTAGCTGAGTAATAAAATCAGGCTTGGGAAATTAAACTATATTAAGAATTTTGAGTATTATATTAATAATAATTTTAAATACTTTAAGAACAATATTGACAAGATTAATAAGTTACAATTAATAGAACCGAATGGATATATGATGTATTTAATGGGTATATTCTAAACCTGAAAATATTAATAAACAGCTTAAACATATTTATCAAATTTATATACCCCCAATCACAAACTACATTCCAAGATTCTAATTCATCCAATAGAAAGGTAAATCTCAATTTCCAAACAATGATACAATATCATTCATGTCAGAAGTCTAAACTAGGGATTGAGCAGGACATTGGACATTCATTCATGAAATAAAACTACCCTTTGTTTAAATTATTAACCTAGTTTCTAAGACTAAATTTATTTAATGGGTCAAGTCTATGGTATTTTATACACAATTTTAAAATAAATCTTGAATGGCCACAGGAACAATTAAAATATAATTGTAATGTTAACATTTAATAATTATAAAAATGCAAGAATGTTTGATGACATGGGTATTATATAAAAAAGACTGCAACATAGAGATCCGATATTGTATACCATAAGGGTGCAGTAAGGTTTTTTTAAGTAGTTTTAATTTATTTCTAAGTGACTAGTCCAGTTATGCTCTATTTAGATGATTTTTTCCATGACGTATTCAATTAAGGTGGAAAGTGACTGACTGCATATACAATAAACACTCGGTCATAAATGTGGTTTAGGGCTTAGTCAAGACTACTGCCATTTATGTGGACTCGGGTTCATGTAAGAATGCTATTGACGAAAATATTTACTTTCTTACTATTATTCACTCTGATATCCAATAATACATATCCAGGTGCTAGGGCTGAAAATTTGTAATTTTGGGGGTACTATTTTAGGTTATCAAGTTTATAAATCATGGTTTACATTCAATTTGTTATAAGAAGGGCCTTTTAGAAAAGTCAAAGATATTTTAGGGGCCAAATTTATAGCATTTTACCATTATATTGATGCAATTTTATAGGTAGGCGTTTTATAAGTTATGTAATTAAACTCCAAAGGGATTCCAGAAGTTGTAGAATTAAAATGACAGCTACAAGATGCTATATCACAAAAAATTTCAAATTTTTGTGATTTGGCCATAGTGGTTTTCAAGAGCATTAATTGTTATTTTGAAGTTAATTCTTATTGATTAGAAAACACTGCTCTGCATCTTTTTGCCTATTACTTATTCAAAAACTAAATAATTCACTTTCTGCCAAGATTAATTAAATATTTTTAGTAAATTTATTGATTACTTCAGCTCTTTGATTTGTTTAAGCAATTAATATCTAATATGTGATTTAATTTATTTTACATTGTAGATTTATACGACACGAATTATTTGATTATGAGCAGGTTAAATATTTCAATTTGACCTAAATGAAGTTACTTATTTTATAAACATGAATAGGATTTACTGTTGTGTGCAACTTATCTCAGACACAAGTATACATACATTTTACTGCGCCCCATGCAGACTTGCTCGTTCATTTATTTCTAAAATGGTGAAACTTGCTTGTAACAAAGAAACTGGAAAGTACCCATTATTTCCCCTCGTAATAAAACGTTATCTACTAAAGAATAAAAACGAAAATAAAAAATAATCCCAAAATAATTATTGCAACCAATACATTTTAAAAAAGAACCAAAAAAATTACAATGTATTGAAACATACTGAAAGCATAAACTGAAAGAATCCAAACCTACATCAATTTTCGCCAAAGATCAATCATAATTATTGTGAAGTGAAATAATATAAACTAGAAAAACCTGTTCGCAAATTGTACAATCCTTAGGTAAAAATATAAAATATATTATTTTCTTTGGTAGATTCTTTGTCTAAACTAAAGAAAATAACATTTTCTTAAATTAATAAAACAAAGATAGAGGTTGAGTTTATTTTTAAAGAAACTTAGTTTAAAATGGAAAATATGTTCGTGAAAACTTCAATATATAGATAACATTATTGGTTACAACATCACCTGATGGCAAAATATTCTACTCTCCGGTTTCTCGTTCTTTGATAAGGATCTTGACTCCTTTAAAAGACCTAGAACGATTCATAGCAACATAAAGTTGTTAGTGTGAGAAAACAGGATTCGGTAGCTAAATTCCTATTCAAGACTATGACCTTGACTTTTGTTAATTGTCACGGCGAAAACAAAAGCTAGAGGGATCTGAGTTCGATGTTATTTAAACAAGAGGACTTCAGATGAAGAAGAAAGCTTAATTCGAGTTATTCTTATGCAATTGTCTCTAGAAGCTACAGTGAGAATTTACAGTGAGTATTTTGAAGTCTATGCTGTGAGTTGAGTATCCATTTGAATTAGCTGAATTTTCATTCCATTGATGAGTCCTCATGTAGTGTTGAGATATCTCAGAAGAATTGCAACTGAGTTGACTTAAAGTTTCAACTTATGACGTGGAAGACCGCTATCTTAGTTGCTGTTGACTGTTGAGGAATTATCTCAAAAATTTAAAGTAATCGAATGCTTCATCTGAATCAACCATATCAATAATTAAATCAGGAAGAATGACTAAATAAAATAAAATTTGCGGATCTAAAATATACCTGCCATCACACTATACTATAGATCTTGAACACTTGAAAAGAAAATCAATTATATGTTTATTAAATCAGAAAAAATACTATAATAGTAACCACCGAAACTGAGTGCAACTGCTTTTATTTGTGTATCCAAATATACAATGTATACATTTTCAGTAATCTTCAAATACAACAAACATTACATGAATCATAAAACCAAAACATAATCCAACTTTCCATATAGATTTCCAATCCACTTATTTATGTTTGATACCCTCCCCAAATTACACAATCCCTATATAAATGAATAAATAAATGATACGGAACCCGTCAAAGTTATTATTGCTTTATTATTTAAAAATTGAGATATTTACTCAAAACTCGTAATACTGTATATGTGAAACGAAATTATAAACACTAGCAAACCCAAACATAGTTTGCGCTAAACTTACGTAAAACATTTATTAACTCCCAGTTTTGAATTTTATAATTTTATTTTAAAGAATTAATTTCCTCATTTGTATATTCGGATCAATAAAAAAATAATGAAATTGGGTCCATAAGGGTTAACACTTCGTATTAAAATGTCGACTCCCGGTTAAAATTATCGACATTTTATTAGGAGTTGCACATCTTCAGTTCATCGCATTGCTATGAAATTCCTCATTTAAAAATGTTAACCAATAAAATAGTCAAATATTGACTATTGAGATTAAAATGATAGTGACATACATTATACAATGCTCTAAAAATATTTTCCCTAAGAGGTTAAGTGAAAAAGAACATCAACTTTTTGAGAGACTGGACTTATTTAATTACTCAATGGCACTATAGATTTATTATTTTTATATATTATTATTATTATTATTATTATTATTATTATTATTATTATTATTATTAGCACCACGTCTTACTACCCATTCGGGTTATACGCACTTACGCTAATGTGTAATGGTAGGGTGATTGTGAGATGAAATGGAGAACCTACAGTTTAACGTGGGATCCGAACCACGGTGGAGGCCTGGCATTCCCCATATTCACAAGATATCTTTTCAGAGGTGAAGGACGGGTTTGGTAATCAGATAAATCTGTGCCGGGACCGAGTATTGAAGTCTGACACCTTACTACTAGACCACCAGGTCACCGGCACTATAGAGATTATTGCGTTTAAATTAAAGTAATATATCTGTAAATCACAAAACTATAAAAACATATTTGCTACTATCTCAGAAACTACTGCTTTTATAAAAATATGTTTCAAATAAAATATTTTTACTAAAAATAGATCTACATATTTGCAAAGATAGGTAATTTCATACCTCAAATAGCTACCTAAGGAGATATGATAAAAAATGATAATTTACACATAAAACAAGAACCCTTAAAGTCATTTTGACGAAAAATTGAGTGTAGCATATTGTTTGTAATATTGATGAATGTTTAAATATGAGATTTAATCAGAATTTCAGATCCAATTTTGATAAAATTAAGTTTTTATCATTTCGCCCTTCAGTAAATTACCCTTAATTTTAGGGTTAGAAATCCAATTTCAAAAAACCTTCGGGGAAACCCTATGAAATCCCTATGAAAACCCTAGATACCAAGTTTTAACCCAATCTGTAAAATAGTTTAGGCACTACTCCATGGTACAATCAGACAGACAGGCAGATGGTAATTTAAAAACAACTTTTTCAGATTTGAAGAGTCATGAAACGTCAAAATTCATCAAAATCTAGAGATTGATTGTTTTGACGATCATAATACTTTTTCTACCTTTATGGTAATAAGAAATTAAATAGACTTTCCATTGTAAATCCAACGCCATCTCTATATTTTGTTACATTGCATAGTTGAATAAAGATTTTAACTAAACGAAGACAAGGTAGGTGGCCTGGTTAATTATTACTAGGTCACGTTAGTACAGGTTTCATTAACAAAAAAGTTCCATTAGATATTTACAAGGTAAACGAAAATTTCAATAATTTAATGACTTGTATCCCACAACCGAAGAGGGGTCGCGAGGCCTTAGCCATTCCGAAGATTCGTCCAGGAAGAAAGAGGGGTTGGAAAGAAATGGTGGTGTTTTTACGTGGGAGGGCCATAGGATGTTGCAGAGGAATCTTTTTCGAATTTGGTCTCAAAGGGTGCCCTCTCCACTAAGATGCGCCCCAGGCCCGTAGTGGTTATGGAGATGCGTCTGGAGAGGAAGGGTGGCTGGAGGTGGTGGGTAAATATTTTAATGTGGTCTCAAGGGGTACTCCCCACACTCACACCCCAAAGGTGGGCACCAATGCCTCAGATCTTCCGGCTTAGGGTGGTGCAGAGGGGGTGACCTTTTTGACGTCAGGTAATTGTAATTTCAATGGCGGTTGAACATATTCTGGTCAACACATTTCTGATTTGTAAATTTAGAACCATTAATTAGGTAATTATTTGTTTTGTCAAAAATATACTTTCCTCTTAGAGAGATAGATGTTAAAAATTACCAAATATTCTGTATTCTAAACGTGTTATACAGTCATTTTTGTCTTTAATAATTACAGAAGTTGCATGGTGTTTTTGATTAATGTAAATAACACGATAGAACCATGTTACTCATAACTGGTTTTCATTAATTCTAGGGTGGATCTTAGCAATTAAGATCATCGTGCCTCTTGTTGCCTTGGTGTAAGGCCGCCTGTACTTTCAAAGAAACGGAGATCTAGACTATAAAATCAATAATCGATTACAAGGGCCACGTTAGCCTGTGTCGTGTAAGGTGCGTACATTGTTTAGTTTGATGGGGTTTGAGGAAAAACAATTCTCTATGGCTAATAAGAGGGATATTAAACGAAGAGAGATGAATCCCGGAAACTTTTCTTTGCCATATTATAACAGCAAAAATATTTGTATTACTAATATATGTATGTGTATGTATTATATATATATATATATATAAAATATAATAAACAAGATTGGCACGTTTCTGATAATAACAAAATAATCATTGATAGAAAATTTTATATAATTTTAAACTAAAACAAAAACTCGCCTAATTCACGTGGAAACTTTGTGCGATAGATTGTGTACCATTTTCTAGTTTACAAATGCAACCTCACAAGTAATATATTTCAATGACATTGGAGATGTTCCAGCATGTAATTATAATATATTTTGTTATATAATAACTATGTTTATAATGAAAACCATCACAAACAAATTTAAACTAAGTTTAATGGTTCTATAAATACAATTTTAGATCAAGTGTAAATCGATAAAATGGTTTAATAAATTAATTATCATTTAATAAACTATTTTTTTACGAAAAGGAATTGAATTGGAATCTTTTAGGACCATGGATCCTAATGAGGTGTTCGTCAACACATTATGTTAGTACCAGATATCTAGGGATCTAGATATTTCACAGAAAATATTTTTCTTGGAAGATATGGTTAGATAAGTTGTGAAAGGTTAAAATAATAAAAACATTAGTTATTACATATGTTATGTTATATGTTGGTGCTTTGTTGCGACAGTTAAATTAAACTAAACACTAAAGTTCTTCTGTGATTTAGATAAAGTATGATTTAGTTTTATAAATTACATACTGTGTTTTAACAATATCAATTTTGATATTTAAAACTTGCTAATATTGTTGTAAGAATCGATAATATATAATGTATTTAATATAATAAGGCAAAGAAAAGTGTAAATAATCTAGCACCCTTTATGTTATTTTCCCTAATATAATTATTGTATAGCCACGATCTTCATGTCACTAAAAGAGCAAACTAGTCTTGTACTGTAACTGAATATATCCTGGAAAATTACATAATTTAAATCAAGTAACAAAATGCTATAATAATGACTAATGTATTCTCATTTAAGTACCAAAATTCGATTATAGTACAATCCTCAACAGTAGTACATATTCTATAAGCAATTTATTTGTCTGTACTCCGTGGATAAACTGGTAATAATATATATTATATATATATATAAAACAACACTTTGGTCACTTGGAAGAGTAGCACTCGTGGTAGCTTCTGGGATATGCTGACTTTATGTCGAGGTGGTTGAATTATATATATAGCACATTCAATTATTTAGTTAATCTTACCTTCATTGACTCTTCTCTGTGAATAATAAATAGGGGTATGGCACATGGAAAAAAATTTATTAAGTGTTAGCTAATAGTGTGAAATGATATCCCTCAGATCAGATTTTGAATCGTTGAAGCTGAACACAGAAATACATTTAACAAAATTAAAAAACATTTTTTGTTTTTTATCACTGCATCTAACCCTTGTTCAGGTTATACACCTATGTACTAATTAAGCTACTGAGTTAGGAATGAGTAAGATTGAATTTCGAAGTTGTTTACCCGTATTTGCGTGGAGGGAGATGGACAAACAATTTTGAAAAACTGCCCTCAATACACCCAACCGGGATTCGAACTCCTAACTTCTCATATTCAGAAGACCAGTCTAACACTAAAAAGATGCCTTTGATAATTCAGTCCACTGAAGAGGGTAAAATATATTAACTGAATGTGAAGTTTTTATTTAATTTACTAATTATATCTTGCTAAGTGTACTATTTGTTATGGTTCTCATAAACGGGCCTTTAACCTCAATGAAAAAATGTTCTCTACCAATTATATAATAATTATAATACAACAAGTTAATGGAAGTAGTAACAGTTGTTTTTGTAGAGGACTTCCACCAAACAATCTCAATCGTTTCAATATGAACTAATATTGATCAAATTAGTCCTTACATCTATCAGCTCTCATATTGATGCATATAAGGAAGGAAACTGTTGATTTAAATAGTAAACAATTGTATCAGTTTGACGCAGGCACGACCCTCAGTCCGTTGGGAGTTTATTCATCATTGTGAAAGGGTTAAAAGACCAAATACCACCAATGATATAATTTTGGGGACATGCTGGGAATTCAGCCCAGGGCCTCTTAGATCAGTTGACAGAGGCACTATCGACTGGGATAAGCTAAAGGACTCTGCCCATTATTCAGATATCCCTGGTTGATATTCTAATGGGCGAAAGTGCGTTCATTGTTTCGCTGTCCCGTTAGGCTACGTGTGGTTGCGGACACCTTCAAGGAAGAGAGAAGAGGAGGAAAGGTACTAATGATATTTTAATTCATGGGAGGGTGTGGAAAGGTGTGGGAGGGTGTGGGAGGGTGAAGGAGGTGGGTGGAGGAGGGAGAGGTGTTGGCACTGATAGCTGATGACACGGGCATTAACCACCGGAAAGGAAGCCTCCCAGTCTCCAAGTCACTTTAGGACAACACCGAGACTACCGGATTCTTACGGCCGATGAAGGGGTTGATAGTCGGAGGAGAAAGAAACAACTAAGAAAGGGTTGTTTTTGATCGATTTCAATAGACAGATGATTGGAATGAGATTACACCCATTGTTCCTTTTCATACCCATTAGCGTCAGAAAAGGGTTCCGTTGGAAGCCTCATGAACAAAAAAAAGTGTGAAATAATACATTTTCAATATGAATAGGGTTGAATTTGTAAAGTGGAACCTTTGAAATAAGACTAAAAAACAGAATAATTTAACTCTACACATTATCTTCGATACTATAATAATAATAATAATAATAATAATAATAATAATAATATTATTATATATTATATTATTATTAGTATAGTAGTAGTAGTAGTAGTAGTAGTAGTAGTAGTAGTAGTAGTAGTAGTAGTAGTAGTATATTGTATACTTTAGCCTTTATACTCTTACATAGGGTTCACATTGACTATTTAATAGAATTAAGGTTCGCGTTTTAATTAAAAATCTGGATCAATTTCACTTTTATTCAAGAACTTACCATACATGTTTGCATAAAAAGGGGATCGTAAGAGACGTATTTCCTTGTAAAAATTGTTTTTATATTATTTCCATGGGAAAATAGTAATATTTCTACTGCAGTAAATATAAAAGTATGCGAAATGTTATATGAGTGTGTTTACATATATTTGTATGGCCTTTTTCAAATTCTAAAAGGTATTCATGAGCCCCCCCCCCCCTAAAAAAATATTAAAGACCCATTGGTTTGTAAAGTGACGATCATACTGTCCAAGACTTCAGGCTTGCTAGAGACCATATTCCCGGCGACGAGGGTGTTGAGGTTTGAAACCTATCCGGACGCCACTGAAGAGTTTTTCACTTGCAACTATATTTCCTTCCTCTTTATCTTCCCTATGCAAGCTAATAAAGGTGTACTTCCTCTAAGTTAGACTCTTAACCGTGAAAAATATAAGTCGTTAATGTCCTTGTTTTTAACATACAAATAATAAAACTGGCCCCACTTCAGTGGACAAATGGTCTAAGCCTCTAAGGCATCACTCTCGTATTAAACAAGCTTAAAACAGACGGGGATATCAGGGTTTTAATCACTGCTGGAATCTACTGAGGGTGTTTTACTTAAATGGTTTCCCACTTTTCTTTCAAGCAAATTCGGGAAGATTACCACTAAAAGCTTCCCTCATCCCTACTCCATATAGTAATTATCATAAATGAAGGGGTCAGGGCCCAGATAGGATAGCCCTAATAGATTTATATGTGATGTACTTCTATGAAATCCGTAAATCTTGCTATAAAAATTGAATGATTATTTATGTTTGCCACCCCCAAAGCCTTGATTTACAATAAAACAAAACATGTAGTTCAAGAAGTAATCACTCATGAATCACTGCTAACACATTTTTCATAAAATGAGGTTTATTGTGTGTTTGACCCAAACCCCTCATATGCGCATAAAATAAACCAGTGTTAAGACGCGGAGCAAAAAGAAAATAATATTTCACAATGACTTTCAGATTCCCCATCTATGCTATTGTGGGTGCACTTCCTATAAACTATCTTATTCCTACCTTCCCCTTGGTTTAAGCTTTGATAATGAATGATATATGTTAGAAGTAATTTATTAAAACGAAAATATTATTAAAATTGCGCATAGCCTGTTAGTAAATGGTGAATTAAAACATAAATATTATCTCGCCTATTAAAACCTTTGTAAACTTGTTTTACAAAAATCTTTATAATGAAGTCAAACGTGAAAATAACTATTAGATTTTTCACAATACATTAGGTTTTATTAAAATGTATGTAAGTTCAGCAGTTTAGGCTTCTATTAACTAAACCTATAGTAGCCCCATGGCTTCTTTGGTGCTGACTGACAGCTCCCAGTTAACAGTCGACGGCTTTTAATAGTTACCAGACCAAATTATGTATCCATACGCCGAACCATATGATCTGCAAAAACATGTGTTTAGCAGCTGTCACTTCTGACAGTCAAAATTTAGGTATATACCTAAATGTTGACTGTCAGAAGTCAGATATGAGCTGTCAATCAGCACCAAAGAAGCCATGGGACTACTGTAGAGTAATAATCAGACTCGTTACTAATTTAACAAAGATTTAGGACTAAAGCTATAATGTCAAATCATAAGAGTCTTGGCCTAAATTATATATACTCAAAGAAGATAATAAATCACTCTAAAACTACTTTTTAAAACTGTTGTTCTTTGAAATAATCAATCTGTAAAAGATTTTCTAAAAAATTATCAGACCATACGTTATTAAAAAATGTTAAATGACGAAAGCACTAATCACGCCTCACTGAAAATAATGTCTTAGTAGGAACGTGCTACGTGTGAAGTCGGCTCCCTCATTGTTTTCTTGCCGGACCTCCAGCCGCCGCTAATGATTCCCAAGGTGAGAAAAGAGCCGCGTCACTCAGATACATTGTATCAGAGAAGCTTGGAGGATGATACGCCGCCACGATGGCAGAGACGAGGGCTTGAGGGTTGCAAACATTACATCTTTGGTCAAATACTAGGTTATAACATCCTCCTTTCCCCTAAGTAAGATACATTTTTTAATTTCAAAAGAAATATGAGTTGTTATGTAATAGAAATACTATTTCAGCTACACTCCATTTATCCTTAAATGTAGCAGTCTTACTTTGACGGATTTTACTATGGTACTATCTTATAAGCTATGCCACAGTGTAAACATAGAAAGTAGACTTGCTACTTTACAGGGTAAACGAATGCTATATGCTAACATAGAAATATATGTTTTAGGGATTTGACTCCCTACCATCAATACTTATTTTAAACTTTGAATATGATATATTTTCCAACCGTCCATTATATATTGCTTATTTTAATTTAATAACACGTGATGATTACACATAGCGTCAAGCAGAACACGAACTTTTCCGGTTGAGTGCAAGCCACAAACTAAGTTATTTATTCTGTCACTAGAGTCTATCTCAATGCCCAATGATGACTTGGCACGGATTTTACCTCCATCATTTTATGGGAATGTTTCGTTAGGTTTGGGTGGGAAAAGCCTAGAATTCACTTAGCGAAAAATAATAAAGGGTGTTATGACAACATACGTAGAAGCCGATGTTTACGAGACGAATAACTTAGTCCAAACGAATGAGTTTAAACAAATTTATTCATAGTATATGAGTTTTAGTTACTTTGAATTAGATTTTATTTCTATCCAGTCTAGTTTTTCTAGAATTTATAAATTAGATGTTAAATTTGTTTAAAATCTAATAACTCATAGCATACATCGGTGTGCTCTCAAACGTACATCAAGTTGAAACAGGAGATAAACTACGTGTTTGGTAAAAAAATATTGTGAACCTTAGCCATAAAATAAATGAATAGTTTTAAACTTCGATAATTTAACAGCATCCAAAAATTCTTAAAGAAAATTTGTGCGCGAAAAGAACCAACTCAGATTGATTATGTATCTTTATTGATCTTATCATGAAATACTTTTTTTAGCCAAAGTAAAATAGTAAAATCTTTAATCACAGTAAAAATATATTTCAGAAACCATTGTTAGACACATCAACCTTGTTAGTCGTGATTTATTAGAGGAATACATAAATCTCATCCCTAATACTATTGAATGTTTGAACATAAAAATTTGATCTCGCCTAGGATAAAATAACTTGTCTCGCAAAAATCGTTATAATTTGATGTTAATATTGCAATAAAAGGCTACAGTTAATTATTTTGGAGAGAGGATGAGGAAACAGCCATGTTAAATCACATGTGACTATAACCACCTATAGTAAAACTAAGAACATACAAAATAAAAATTTTACTTGTTATATACGGGTGTGAAGCATGGTATCTTACCTTACATCACGAAAACAAATATATGGGGTTTGAAAACAAACTTAATGAGATATTTGGTCCAAAAAGGGATGAGACTACAGAAGAATGAAGGAGTTTATATAATGATGTGATAAATACCCTGTACTTATCACAATACATTGTTAGGATAGTCAAGTATCGTAGATTATGGTGGGCAAGACATGTAGTGCGATTGGAAGATTATATATAAAACCTATTTTAGGGTACTGACTTGCAAACCCAATGGGAAGAGACCATTGGGAAGACCTTGATGAAGAAGGGACAATTACATTAGAATGGACCCGAAAGAGATATAGGGTGTAATGACTGGGGCACTGGATGTAGCTATCTCAAGATGGAAATAGATGGCGTACTTTTATGAGTGCGGCAATAAACTTTTAAATTCCTAATGCCATAGGGTAGGTAAGTAGTTGGCCTGGTTAAGATTCAAAACTTGACCTTCCTTTAACTAGTATTCCTGCCTATTTCCAGCTAGATGTTTTAGACCAGAGGTTGGCAACATGTTTATCAATGTAGCAGCAGGTGTGGCGAATGAGAAGTGAAATTCACCACATCATGCAAAAGATTGAAGGATAAGGCTGTTCAATCGAGCATATAAAACAACATAAACCCTTTGAAAAAGTTTAATAGAAACGTGTACACTTTGACTAATCAGTTACAACTGCCTGATGCGCTAATGATGATTACTGTTCAAATGTAAAATTTAAGACTATTGAATGTGAACATTTACAATACTTTTGTCTGATAATTTTTAAGAATGTTGGCTTAATATCTTAGCTCAATGCACATGTTGAATCTTTAAAATGATATGCAGGAAACATCAATCTACAACCAGCACACAAATTTAGGAAAAATTTATTTTATTATTAAATCTGGCCAATTCAAACTCGCTACACGTTTAAGGCCAACTTGCCTCTTGACAACAGGGTCGCCTATCTAGGCCTTGGACCATGTGACCACAAGTGCGAGTAGAGTTCTCAGTTGAAGGCTGGTGAAAAGAAAGCATTGTTTCATAAAATATTATACATACATATATTATAACATGACTTATAAACTAACTTAAATATATTACAGGTTATACATCAAGCCCCTAACCATTAATGCATTGCTGTTAAAAGGAAATATGCATTTTCCCAACTGTAAATTTCAGCTATGCCAGGAATTGAACCAGAAACCCTTAATTCAGTAAGCAGCTGTGCTACAGTCTCAACCTATGTGCCAGATGGTATTTAAGTTGAATCAACATGTATTATATTTAGTCTATCTAACCATTTGTTTAAGGGGACTCTCATAATAACTATTATTTTTTGCATTGCATATTACTATTAATCAGGGATATCCACACATTCAATTACACTAATAAGCTATGGATAAATCATATGTAATTTAGTAGAAATGTATTCATTTTTGCTTTAAGGAAAGGGAACATTTTAAGACAACCATAATACACCCAGTGGGGTTAATCTATAGCTTTAACTTCACTTCACACGCCACCCACACAAGAAGTCCTCACGTTTGGTCCACGTGCTCTTCGGTGAAAGTTAGCTATGGTTTAAGGTGCATGCTATAATATTCTACTTTTCGCTATAATTAATTATATTGCCATAATATTTTAAATCTTATAAACATATGTTAACAATATTCCTTATTAGAGCAAAGTATATGATGACCTCTGCCATTCCTACTTTGATAGTTAGACTGTGATTATTTTTAATTAGAGTGAACATTAGATAACAATATTTTTTACTACTTAATTACGTTATATAAATGCTGGTCAAAGGAAAAAAATCTTGATCGTCTTCATGTAAATATTTTCATAAGAACTTATTTATCATCTTAACATTGAATTAATATGACATCAAATGAAGTAGTGAGGAGATTTCACAGCTCGACAAGACATTTATGAAGGCACTTACACAAAGCTAAAGGCAGCACATCACACACACGAAAAAAACATGGTCGCTAATTGAAACAATAACAGTTATAGCCGGGAAACAATTTTCAAAAAGAATCATTAGATCTTTGATTGCCTCCATCTTTTAGTTACCTTGGGGCGATATAATCAATCACTGTTACAAGATATTTTATTGTTTAGTGTTATTATTGTTTTATTTATCTTTACTGCTAACTAGTTACTCGTTATGTCACTCACTAAGCTTCTGAGGTTGTTACCATATCTAGCCTAGAGCACAAGACGCCACTCATCAATAATTTGTATCAGGAGGTAACAAGTCTCCCAAATAGCTTTCACTCTGATTACATTTACTGGCATGCAACCCTTTTTTTTATGTGTGTCTTTCAATTTCATTTTTATTTCGTTTGTTATTAGTATGTATTATATTTATGGTTTAACGAGCACTTAGAACACAAGTAGGGTTTTTAACATCTTAGACCGCGCTTAAATACCAAGACTCTATGTCTGGATCATCCGTAACGGAAGCTAATCATAGCCAAGCTGAGTCACCATTAATTTGAAAGATACATTTGGTGAAAGTTTCCGTCCTTGTGATATAAACACACATTAGCTAATATTGACCGCGTGGTTATCATTGTAGCTGGGGACTCAGAGAGACTTAGTTTGTTTACGTGATGGGCCTACATTTTCACCAAGTCATACCAGGATCAAATGTCTCGTATGCAGAATAAGCAGACCCTCTTTATTATGGTAGACTAGATAGCTGTTGCCCGCGGCTTTGCTCGCGTGGAAGTTGATTATATACAAATACGAAAATATACATATGTATTTACAGATTAATTAAATAATTACGTTACGTTGATGACCATAACTTGACCTCAGATAAAAAATAATGCAAGTCCGATACAAACTTTCACCCCCTTTTTTATCCCTTATTAAATAAAATTTCCAAAATTCCTGAAACAGTATTTATTTGTTTTACGTCAATAATCGAAATACAAAATTTTGTTTATGTAACTTCAAAATGACGGACTTTCATACATATTATCATACATATTATCATCCCCTATTTTGACCCCTTTGGGGTGGAATTTTCTAAAATCCTTTCTTAGTGGGTTCCTACATAACAAAATGAATATACAGTCCGAATTTCATACTTGTATCTTTGATAGTTTGCGCTCGGCGATGATGAATCAGTCAGTCAGTCAGTCAATAAGGACATGTTATTTTATAAGTATAGATTATATTTGTTCACACATTATATTGATCCTATTTCTTTAATTTTACACGACCAATATTATATTTTTAAGAAATTATAAGATCGAACTTGATTTAAAGGATAGCTTTAAGTGTGGAGAAAAACAATTTAACCATCAAAAATATTATTAATTGGAGCCTGTCTACGTGAGCTAATGGTAAGGAAGCTTACTACAGGTCTAGGATGATGGCGAGTCAATACCTAGCTGTGCCTATTAAGAAAATAATTTTTAGAAAATATGATTTATTTTCCAAAGGCACCGTCTCAGATTTTTGACAAACTTTGTTTTAAATTTAAAAAAAATTAAAAAGATAAATTCTTATATAAATATATGTGGTTCCTCATATCAAAATAGATCTACCACTCCTGCCGTACAAGTTTGTGTGTTTGGTAATGAGTTTGATTTTGATTCATTCCTTTGTTTGGTTATTCATATGTCGAGTGAAGAGACAGACTTGTGTTTATAAATGTTACATTTTAACTACACCATGTAATTTAATGACAATACTTGTTAAATATAATAAATGGCTCTATAATATTATAAATGTTTCACCTTCAGCTTATATTTTTGAATTAAATGTTAATAATCACTAATCACATATGTATAGTATAACATAATGTATATTTTAGATTATCTTTTTCAGCGGTGTGTTTTAATACTGACTTAGGTGTAATTTGTTTGATTTTTAGAAGAGTCAAAAACAAAACAATTTAAAATACAATTAATTATTTTTAACGAATGGTAAACTATAGCTATTTTGTCAGGCTATTGAGTATGTCTTATCCCTAATCGTATTAATTCCATTACACTCAAACCACTGCTAAAAAAGTAAGGCCTATAAGAAAACGAACAAATTACAGGAGGCCAAATTTAAATTTCATGGAGCCACAGGTATCGTTAACTTATGCGACTGTTGATTGGTTGTCCATATAATTTTCCATTTTACACTCCATCTTTTAACCCTTCTTTTCTCCTCTGCATCCACGTTAATTTGGAAATCAAAACAAAATGTTTATATTTATGAACACACAAAAATAAAACATTAGAAGCCCGCAGGATGTTTCACTGGGTTTCAGGCAGAACAAAGTACAAAATTATTGGAGACATGGCAGAGGTGATAGGTATTTGTTTTAGTTGGAATATTTAACATGCACTTTCTAAACCGACTGATTATACCAATACATGACTTGTAAAATAACTTAAATCACAGCACCCAGTTTTACGGCCATAAGATCATCACAATTAAAGGTAAAACACAAGTTTAGTAAAAAAAATAATTACATGGTGGGAATAGAATCCAGGAAATTTGCTCAATAGAGATACGTGTTACTGCATAATCTAAGGTTTTGAAATGTGTTGTGTTTTCAGGGAAAATAATTAAGTAAAATGTTTCTTTAAACTCTCACAAATAATTAACACATGAGAGTGAACTGGCCGGTTGTTTGCATTCGATCTATGATGTGTTATACTGGTTAATTAAGATACCAACTCAGCACACTAATATAACCTAAATTAGGTAGTAAGTACAGCTCGTTACAGGCGTCGTATAGTGGCTTCGATATTCTGGAGATTCATTAGAAAACAATTGAATTGAGATCAGTGAAACAGTTTTACCGTAATAAACATTCTGAAATAAATTAATTCTTTGGTCCTAGTTTCGATGTTATAAAGTGAAGAATCTATAAAGCTCCACTTTGATGCAATTTATGATTAAACTTAAAAGGTAATCTTGTACAAATATATAACTACTCTTTTAATTGGCCTTTAAGGGATACAAGATGTGTACGAACTATTGATATAGCATAAGGATTCACGAAACGACAGTTAGGATATTAAGCTATACTCAATAAAATATATATGTAAAGGACTAACACAAAAATTATCTTTCTAGTCCTCCAACATAAAGGTAATTTATTGTTGATAAACTCGTTTTAATCATTGAAAATGTTAAATAATTATTTAACATATATATTTCAACTACTTATAATAACTGTATCTATATTAGGTTATTTAGTGAGTACTTTTTAACTACATCGTAGCATGACAAAATGACTTACAAACTAACTAAACAAAGGATACAGTTAAGAACTTAGACATTTTTAAGTATCAAACTATTGTCTCTAAACTTTTATTTTGGCTTCTATAACCACATAACCATGGAGAAATGAACCTATCCAGTCCAGACATAACAATAAATATATTCCAAATATTTTATTTTAATTTTTGTATGTGTTGGAAGTATTAACACTTTCGGTAAGTAGTTTTCAAATAAAATACTACAAAGAACTAATATGACTTTTCTAAATAAATGTGTGGATAAATATTAAGTCCAGTACGTTAGCTTAGTGAATATATTATATTGTATGCCTGTTAAGGTTCTAAATGGACTGTCAAGATAATTAAAGCCATACTATATGCATGCATTAATTATGATGATGAAATATAGATGAGTATGTTCTAATTATGGAGTAAATATACATAAACTTGTGTGGAGGGAGAATGGCAAACAATTTAAGGTAAAACACCCTCAGTACACCCACCAAGGATTCGCGTCCCATCACTGGCAATCCAGTATATTATCATAGCTACGTATTAGACCATGTGACCCTGGCATGGAAAACAATCTAATTACAATCTCAAGACATTTACGAGGCCGACCCAGCAACACGGAACTGAGTGTGACGGAAAATATTCTAATGTATGCGTGCGCCACTGCACTCTTACCCTCGAAAGTTGTATTGTGGAAGCCGTGAAAAAACAGTTCTCGGAGTGTTCGAGCTTCACTTAATCCGAATAATTTATCTATTTAATTAAGTGGTTAAATCAGTTAGCATATACAGTATATCAAATTTAACCAAAACAACCGTCTAAAAAGAACCAAATAAAATCATCTCCAAAGATACAGTAAAACCTAGCTGAGAGTGATTTTCCCAAAAGGTTGTCAACTCTCCCTTCACTCAAATGTGAGTATAATGCCTATAAAATGCTTCCTTCCTCATCCATACCCTGATATGCTAATTATCATATATGCGTATAACCTGAACAATTAGTAAGACACGGCGATAAGTTTGTGATATTTATAAACCGGCAAAATATACCAAATAAACCATTTATAGTTAAAACTGAAAAATTAATTAAATAAAATAAAAAATAAATGTTTTCTACTGTTAACATGTTTTTAATTCCGGGAATAAGTGTTTTTTTCTTTTCTAATTTGATCCATCTCTTTATGTTTATGTTATGTATTTATATTCATTCGGTGTATTATATTTAATACTAATCCTTTCCCTTCATATTTACTAGACTAAGCCATTTATTACCTTTATGTTATACCTACTATTACTACAACGTACAATTTTTAATTTGGAAATATTTTTTATAACACCAATTATTAAGAGTTTTCACACTTGATTGTACTCTAATATTTGTTATGGGGAACAATTTTACCATCAAACCCTCACACCTGCCCCCTCACTGGCAGGTTCAGATTTGAGCAAGGTGAGGTGGAGGGAAGCCTCAAATTTGGGTCAGTGGCACGGGCTCCATTGAAAACATATCCACAGCATTGATCTTGCGCTGAGGAGAATATCCACATCTGCCGATGCTTCCAAACAGGCAGATGGAAAAACTACTTTTGAAAGTTACTTTAAGAGGTTGACCCGATTTTTTTTATTCCCTTACCTCACCCCTTTTTTTCTTTTATTAAATCGTTCATCTTTAACACTTTTCATCGCCGTTGGTTCGGAAAGAAAAGTTATTGATTTAAATTTAAGATGTTATCGATTGGGTTATTGCATGAAAGAATATTTTAAAACTTGTCAAATGATGTTAACAGTTTGTGAATTCAGTTAATTTTTAAAAAAATTAAAGAAAAAAATACATCTGCTCATCTTTGTAAATGTGTGGTTATGTTGTTTGGCTAAAAATATATGGGGCCCTAATTTAAGCCTCAGGGCCTGAATGATCTAAGTATGCTAAAGGTAAATTACATTTTTTTTTACTCCTGAATTTTATTGATATAGTAAATTATGTTTATAGTATTTAGTACTAAGAATGTTAACGTCTTAACCTAAGTGTAAGGCAAAGATAGTTTATAGAAATTGCACTTTTATCTACGTGGAGAGTGATAAGCCACCACTAGTAAACACAGCCAGAATTAAATCATTGACCTCTCTCTCCGTCAGTGGTAATCCAGTCTTTATAGAGCCTGGCTGCGTATACCGCGTGACCAACAGTGAGAGTATGTACCAACGATCACTTTGGTTATCATTCTAGGTCAGATACTTTGGTGGTATTTTATAATTTTTGGGACTTTTTCATTCTCACTACGTAGACTTTTGATGCATTTGTTTAAAATTTACGCTTATTTGTTAGTGTCAATGGACTAGTTATTGTGAACAGCATGTAACACAAACTGGTATTAAGCTGCTAATGGGTAGAAATTTCAAAGCTTTATTAGGTATTTAAATACCTAGATTTAAGTGTGGGTATTCAGTTTTAATTTGATTTCTATAAGTTGTTAATTTTAGCTGGTTTGGTGTTTAGAAAATCTACTTTAAATACAACAAAAAAAAACCGCCGCATCAATGCGCACGTGGACTAAGCGTCAAGTTAATCTAATTTGTTTGTTGATTTCATGGAAGGTCACAGTTAGGATTCTGGCTCTAGGTTTTTATAGTGGTATTTCTTAAATGTTTACACACTTTTTTCCCCAAGCAAATATGAGTACAATTAAATTTTTTTTATTTTACTATTCTATTGCATACCCTATTGATGCAGTTATATATGTTTATCCATGACGGCTCCTAAGAAAGGGTGTAAATACAAACAAAAATACATATGTAATAAAACATACTACCACAAAAGAGAAAAGTGGTTTTGGTAGACGTTCTAAAAGTTGGTTACGGGAAGGGAAAGAAAGGTTGATTGTTTTAGCAGATATTAAGCTCTGATTTAACTGTCATTTCACCTCTGTCATCCGTCATGTCAGCGCAACAGATTTTCAAAGTCTTAACAAGGGAAGTTATGTTTGAAATATTGCTATTAAAATCTATGGTCAAAAAGGGGGTGGAAACCATTTGCTCTAGTTTGTGATAAGGTCTAAGACATAAAGTGTAGAACATTAAGAAAAATCAAAACTTAAATATCACGACGAAATGATGTCATGTTTTAACCGTGGCGATTAATAACTTCGTTTATGAAAACGTCTAATCACCCTTCACTTGGGTAAACAAAGACTAGCGCTCTACACGGTCATAGGAGCCACCATACTCTTTTATTATTATTAGCACCTCGTCTTACTACCCGTTCGGGTTATACGCACTTACGCTAATGTGTAATGGTAGGGTGATTGTGAGATGAAATGGAGGACCTACAATTTAACGTGGAATCCGAACCACGTGGGGTCTGGCACTCCACACATTCACAAGATATCTTGTCAGATGTGTAGGAATGGTTTGGAAATCAGATAAATCTGTGCCGGGACCGAGGATAGAACCCCGGCTGCCAGCACAAAAGTCTAACACCTTACCCTAGACCACCAGGTCACCGACCATACTCTTTCCCAAAACATGATTATTATGGGATGAAAGTAATCCAATCCTATATTAAATATTGGCTACTCTTAAATATTGGCTACTTATGTGTAAATCTTGAAACCAATATGTAATCAATTAGGTTCTGTATTTCAATTGGAGCCTCAACATTAAATCGACCATTCAACATTTTACAGTGGCGTAGGCACTTTTTGAGATATATTTTAATGATTCATATTATTAATGGAATTTCAGAAGTATGTACTGAAGCAATTTCATGTGCAAAATAATTATATTTTCAAATTTCAATCTTACCATTTTTCTATTTCCAAATCAAGCTCAGATTTGTTCACGGTAAGTCACTATCCTAGCCGTGAAATTTGAATGGGAAACAATGCGTTCTTTGTAACTTACATTTATCAGTGATCATTAATCTCCATTGTATTAAGTTTAGAAAATTGTTATTTAAGATTATAATAATATATAATGTTTCGTAGTGAATTTTGTATCTACAAAATTACACTAAAAATAATGTATGTATGTAGCGATATTAGCAAAATCTGCCTATAATACATTTGAGGAAGCCTAATTAACCATTTATTTCTGCCCCATTTTTGGTCACCTTTTGGAATTATAGTCTGAAAAAAATTATCTCAAGTAGTTTATTTTACATATATATAACTTATTAATAGAGTAACTATACTTATATTTATATATATTATAGAGTAAACTATAGTAATAAAAGCTAAACTATTTAAAATGTAAGAAATCATGAATTATATTAGTGTGGTGTAATCTGAGTTGAATACATTTTTTCCGGAATGTGTTTATTTTAAAAGCACTCACCCACTTACAAATAATATTTCTTGTTAATCTATTTAGGTTAACACCTACATACTTACTTACTCTATGGCATTAATAGCTCGAAAAAACTTTTCTGCGCCTACATAAGTACGCACCTTATCCCTATTTTGAGCTAGTTCTATCTGATCCACCTCATTACAACCTATATCTTTCACGTTAATAATGATATTATCCTCCAATTTGGCTCTGGATCAATGAAAATCTTATATATCCAAAATAATGTCACAGATACTTAAATAATTTTTGCCTAAGCAAACTCAAATACTGTAAGATATGAAAAATCCTTCCATTATCTTATTTTTATAATTTTTAACATTTCGTTTTACAACCTTTCCTGTCTTGCTCAATTTGATTGCACTAATGGGTCAAACATAAGTAAGACAGTATTTAGAAGAAATTCACACACTGTTTTTGTGTGTGGATAATGGTAAAACAATTGGAATAACTATTATTCAGCACACCTTGGAATTTATAAAGATAATACCTTAATTTTAGAGACCTCAATAACGTTTTTAGTGATTAGGAATTCTGTCATAATAGTGTCATACATTCAGTGATTAATGTAAATTATGTAAAAATATAAAAGCTAATGTTTATTTTGAGTTAAAAGATTAACAGCTAGAGCTACTCATCTAAATTTATTTGATTTTGTTACGTTGATACTCAGATAAATTATAACTTAAAATCATTACCAAAATATATTACACTTACTTTATTTTACTTTTGTATGAAATATATTTTTTGAACTATTTTCTATGTTGTTTACAGATATGTCCTCAGAACAGTCCTATCACCCTCGTTTGTAAATAAATACGTAATTCAAGAAACTAATATTTTTTATTCACAAAATGAAACCAATATTACTTTATAATTCTATGAACTTTCATTTTAAAGTAGCCAATAAGTTCCATTTGTAACAAGTCTCAGGACCATCCCTAATAATTCTCCCGGAATAATCAGTCAGTCTGTCAACACTCCATTTTCTTTGGTGCTGTTTTTCCATTAACAGCACTCTTTTGGTGAAAACGACATCCATATTCGCACTAGCTTCACCAAGATTTTGTGATAACAAATCAAAATTTGAAAATAAAAAGTGAACCTTTAGTGACATGTTTCACCCCATTGTTTCATATGACAAAGTGTTTATCCCACGATTTTGTGGTAGTTGTTTGTGTTATTTTTTCCCAAGAAATAGTTGGATACATCTATAGGTCCAACTTATTTCAAAGTAGACTAGAAATCTTTTATCTCTGTTAAGTTTCCTTACCTAAAAATCCATTCGTTTATCTTTGCCTCACTCAAACTGGAGAAATTCTTCTGCAGATATAAAGACACTAGGGCTATCCTCTTTATTGCACTTGACCAAGCTTTTTACCAACCCAAGTTTTATATGAAGTTGTAAAACTTCTTTTTCAACATCAACTAAAGGATTTTTTACAACATTTACTTTTCCCTGGGGCCAGTTTTTTAGGTTTATTACAAAGTTTCCCTCAGTAGTGCTTGTCCTTGGCTCAGCTATCCCATTCACAAAAAATAAATCAACAATACTTTGTATATACTAATTGCACACCTAATAAAATTGCTTTTACTTTTTAGCTACCACAAATTTTCCAACAGTATTTGTTGTAGTTTATTTTGACAACCATGTTTTTAATGTTTTCAAAAGTTTTCATTATGTGCAATCCGTAATAATTTATATGAAGAAGTGTTTATTGTGAATAACTGCTTTTAAACTAAACATAGATGGATCGATGAATAGTCACCACTCTTATTTATTGTGATTTTTTTTTTACTGCTGCTATGACTATTTCAATCTCTGTCCAGTAAGCCAAATCACTAGCTGAAGCAAAATATAGTTTTTTTTTGTTTTTTTTTTGCCAGAAGCGAAATTTTGAATTATCTGTATTCTTCTGCTGCAAGTTCCACTTTGTAGTCGTAATTGCAACAATTCACTTGACACTTAGATAAGTTTAAGTCCCTTAATAAGTGTTGAGCTCACCCTAGGAGATAAGATGTGATTAATTTGATGTAGAGGTTTGAAAGTCTGGATCGTTTTATACTATTTCACCAAGACCACCATATCCTCCAAAACGTTGTCATCTGCAATTGTCAATGTCCGGATAGGTTTAGGAACTGGCAGGCATTGACTGTGAAACACTGTTTTGAGGGTGGAAGTTAATGAAGAATATTGTGTACTATGTCTAGATTTCAGGGATATTCCACATAGCTTAGCTATACAGAAGTAACGAACAGTCTGTCAAATAATCTACTTGTTTTCGCCAGACCAATGTTACATAAGGCGGCCAAGATTTCCAAGATCCTTTAAACTATTGGTTCTCAAATTTGTCATCACACGGAGCACTATAAAAGCTACCAAACCTACTAAGGAATTTCTATGTCTTCATGTCTCATTCCCTCACCCTTTATAACTATAAATAAGTTTTTTTAGCTTTAATAAAAGGTATATATTTGAGTAGTAATCTCATGTTATAAATTAAGTCCAAAACAAAAATAATGTATTTCTTACATTGTGTTAAAGATTTTTAATCGGAAATATATTATAACTTCAAAATGTACTGTTCTTTACCCCTTTTTAATGATTTTTTAAAGAATTTAATAATGCTAGATCTAAAAGGTTATTTTATATTATTTTCATAGTTAAACTGGGTATGCTGATAATGATATGGATGTTTACGAATGCTTAATCATATATATATTTAAAAGCATTAATAATGTTTGTATTGCTATCACTCATGATTGTATCACGAAACCCAGTTTGAGAACCATTGTTTCAACCAATCTCTCCAATATACTGCACAGCCTCTAAAAACCACGTGTATTGTTTAAGGAGGCCAGGGTTATATTCTGGTACCTATTTTACACCTAGAGTAGAACTCATAATTATTATTTCTTAATTAATTTGGCTATAGTCTTGCAATAAAATTTTATATTAGTCCCCGCACACGTAATGAAAACTGTCGACATCTTTCACACTTTTGAAGCATAACGAAACACAGTACTCAATCCACTATTCACTATTAACTAAGCGCACTTAGTCGTTGAAACTAGTGGTTTTATTAAGGCCACTACAAGTTGGAGGATGGGTGTAGCAGTTACAACCATAAAGCAATTCTAGGAATTACTTTTATTGCCAGGCCAAGGGAAGGGAAAAATGTTGTGACCATAGTTCTTAGCAGTAAATAGCATGTTTTACCTCTAATCACTTTCATATAACTTATGAACATTTCATTAATCGGTCTAAAAATTACTAATTTGAATATGTAAAAGGAAATACCTTTAGCTACTTGTGCAGTGTTTCTAAAATAGTTTTCATCTGATTCATCACCTATAAAATATCTCTCTTTCTATGCTAATGTTGCAAATAGAAAATATAAAGATGAAAAGTAGAATAAAATATGTAAAAGATAGTAAAAAAAAGACTTGCGTGCATAGGGATATTAATAAAATGCATATAACTCAACAACATATACTAAAATACTAAAGAGGACAGACACACTAGAGAGAGCCCTATTAAAACCATTTTATTTTATTTTAGTCCATCTCAAGAATTTTTTTTAGCACCACGTTAGTTTAGTTAGTTTAGTTTTATTGACTGTAAGATAAAATACATACATTTTTCATGAACACCACAAATACAAAAAATAAAGATTAACCCAAGTGGGATCTGGTAGCCCGAATCTATGAGCACGTTGTTAATACTTCCAACATGTGCTGATTTTCTGGTCATTGGGATGTTTCAGGTCAATTCCTTAGCGCATGTGGAGGGAGTTTCTTCTAATGTATTTCTCTCCTCTCCGCAAACGAGAGGAAGTTTTCTCTAAAATATATTTACCTCCTCTGTACCCCTTTAGTGTAGAAATGTGAATGTTCCGGACGGTTATTAGGACGCGGTGTACCAAATAAAACAAAACAAACATAACGAATATAACACCTTTAAAAAATGCCATCTTGTGAAAGCTATTAAAACTAAAACCAATCAACATTTCCAGCGTGGGCCTTAAAGTAGAGCAATAAAATTTGACTCATTATTTATAAAATATATCATTTTCAATCGAATAGGAACCTGTTCTTAGTTCAAGAATTTATTATTTAAAGTGTATTTTTATTATATAAATATTATTGTAAGTTGTAGAGATGTTATTAATAATAATAGTAGTAGTAGTAGTAGTAGTAGTAGTACGTCTACACATAGGTTTTTAACAGCTTGGTGACCTGGTGGTCTAGGGGTAAGGTATCGGACTTCTATGCTGGCGGCCGGGGTTCAATCCTCGATCCCGGCAAAGATTTATCTGATTACCAAACTCTTTCTTCACCTCTGACAAGACATCTTGTGAATGTGGGGGAAAGCCAGGCCGCCACCGTGGTTCGGATTCCACGTTAAACTGTAGGTCCTTCATTTCATCTCACAATCACCTTACCATTAATATTAGCGTAAGTGCGTATAACCCAAACGGGTAGTAAGACGTGGTGCTAATAATAATAATAATTTAACAGCTTAATAAGAGGGAAATGATGAGGAGGTTCTATTTTTTAAATAAGTACCCACACTACTACGACAATAGTTTTTAAAAAACACAATGATAAATTACATTATAAAAGTATGCTTAATTTACCCCTCTAGGATTTGGACCATATGTAGAGCAGGTCAAATGACCTAAACAGTGACACTATCTTTACTAAGCACAATTCATATTATTAAGGTATGGACCTAGGAGACACGAGAAGAGATAATTGTCTTTGCATATTTTTTATCAATAATTTTTTTTTTTTCAAATAAATCATATATTACTTCAGTGTAAACTAAGAGTTTAATTTTCTTCACACGATGACATTAACAGCTCTTGAATATCTGTCAAGAATGTCCTAGAATTAAATAACAACTTTTTAATACATTTGAAAAAATTTGCCATCTAATGCCGCCAATGTCATAACAGTTAATCAACAACTGTTGGGGTCACCGTGTGAAGAAAATTAAACTCCATATTTTACTGAAATAATTTTTTGCTATAAAAAGAGCCAAAACACTGACATTTTCTCACGTCCCCAACACTTGCGACTTAATATTACGTTTTTTACACAAGGGCTATCAACGACTTAATCTAAGAGGCAACAATAAGGATGTTTATTTTGGAGGGAGTGCCGTCCCAACCCCCCTATTTGCGTGGAATTGAGATTGGACAAAGCTGACTGATATACCACGTGTGGAATCCCATTCCCAGAAAAGCATCTGGCCAAGATCCGAACATCGACCTCTCCATCACCAACAGTCAATATATTTCAATCACATCTATTTCTACGGAGAGAACACCGATGTGGGTTGACACACCATGATTTTCGTTGGAGGAACAGTTTAGAAAATTCCAACATATTTATTTACGGCCAACATTGATAAAATTCTACCAGGCCTATATTATTTGTGATATTCTTTAAATATTGATAACATCTTCAAGGGCGACATCTGCAGATAATATGACTTAATGTATGAATATATATTATTATTATTATTATTATTATTATTATTAATTTAGCACCACGTCTTACTACCAGTTCGGGTTATACGCTTAAGTACTAATTACGCTAATGGATTAGGAATTGGGAAGGTTGAATTAAAGGAAGTGAACCCGCATTGGCGTGGAGGGAGAGTGGAAAACCATTTAGGAAAATCCACCCCCAGTTCACCCGACCGAGATTCGAACCTCGATCTCCCCGTCCTCAGCAATCGGGCTCAACACGACTAGCGCGTTAGACAACTACGCCATAGAGGCGGGTATGAATATATAAAACGTGTTCTACTAATTTGTAACTAACTTCTACTGTTATTCCTACCAAAATCATATTATACACTGTGTGTATTTAGAGTATTTAGAGCTATACACTTATGCACTGGCCTAATTACGCTAATAGTTTTAGGTTTAGGATTAGAAAGGTTATATCCATAGGAAGTTTACCCAATTTACGTGGAGGGAGAGTACAAAATCATTTTGGAAAAACAACCCTTAGTGAACCCGATCAAGATTCAAACCTAGATCTTCTCGTAATTGGCAGTCTGGTATACTGTGAGAGTAGCACCATAGACTATGTGGTCATCGAAGCAGGTCTACATGGTGATTACTGTAGTTTATTAAAGACTTACCATTTACTTACTCAACACAAAGATGGTTGGGGATCCAAAGCAATGGTCGCACGGTCTAAAGTATGTTGCCCTTGAAATATACATTACCTGAATGCCAGTGGTGGAAATATTTGTGTTTGTATCTTTACTAAGTACATGGGGAGATTTTCTACACATATTATTTTTCAGTAGATATTTCCATTCCTTGCCCTCACGACTTCTGGAGTATTTTGTCTAAAATACCTCTCTCATTGCTTTCTATTAAATTAAGCCTTTAATATCTTTGCCAACTCGTTTTGGTGGTCGCAAAGTCCTAGGCGTCAATATCTCAGTATACAGTACTGACATTATAGGGGATATTTCGAATTCCGGTAGAGCGTAACCTTATGAAAATGTATGCTAAAAATTACTTTAAAACTTATTGTGAAATTTCATTGGGGGATTTGGGACAATACCAATAAATAAAATCATAGATATTTGCTATTGAAAACAGCTAATGAAATTTACAATTTAAAAATAAAACAAGGTCAATATAAATTTAATTTTAGAACGAACTATTGAAATATACTGATGGAAAACTTTAGAAACTCAATATTGGGGGAGGGTGTGTGTGTGTGTGTGTGTGTGTGTGATATTTTGTAAGATACGATTAGATCAAACTTAAGATAAAATCATCCCAAAATTAAAATGAGTGAAAATAAAACTATATTAAAAATCATTATATAAGTATATAAGCTTATTAAATTAAAAAGATAAGGTCTATACTATAAAAAACCTGATCTAATATATAGACTGTCA
Organism: Timema cristinae; assembly: GCA_039000515.1. NCBI lineage: Eukaryota > Metazoa > Arthropoda > Insecta > Phasmatodea > Timematidae > Timema > Timema cristinae. Next base: position 43,820,728 of record JBCFYV010000012.1, read on the forward strand.
TATATATTCCGCTATATACCAAAACAACTAGTCACGCTGACACTGATAATTACGCATATGTAATTGGTATTTCAAATATTTTTATATAAAATGAATGCAAATCTATTTATTAATAAACATTTATTGAATCAGATCATGTATTAAATTTAGAACAAAAGATTCCAAAGGCTTTTAAGAAAATTATTTTTGAAATTTTCAGGTTTCACAACATTCGATCATTTTTAAATGTTCCTCAATATATCATGAACAATTTATATCCTTGCACCTAATTATAACTTTTAATTTTTAAGGTTCAAAATGCTGACTTAGCTATGAAAATTTGTAGGCTTAAAGATACATAAAAATCATAATATTACCTTTATTATAAAATCATTAATCATAAACATTTAAAATTTATTTTTCATATATGAAAACAGGGTTGGAGACTTAGGAGTTTATTTTTGAAAAATTAAAATAAATGTCTCTGTCACGTTGTTTTGACACTAGCCTATGTATACCTCATAACCAACCAAATAACAATACACAGAAAAAAAGTATTTAGTCACAAAACGTTTGAACTATATGAAGTATAACAAGAATAAAAATTTATATTTTTTAGTTTATTAAAAGTAAAGTTAAATTAAAAACAAATGTATCACCAGTTATTAAAATTATAAATAAACAGAAATCATAATACAGACAACTTATTAATGAACGTTAGCTTTAACTGTCACAAACTGACTGTTTTTAAATGGATTGGCATTTTTCTATAGTAAAGAAAGAGGTAGCCCTTTCTAAACAATAGAACACTCATTCCTCTTTCTTAAGTCAAATTCTGTTCAGGTGTAAGGGATGAACAAGATACAAGCTCAAGGTGATTGTAACATTATATAATTTACCTGTGTTTTATATTATATCGAAAAATATAACTGTTACCTAGTTTTTGTCCTTTTTTTACTACCATAGGAGGGTTACTAACCCTTTGGTTCCCTACCTTCTCCCTTCCACTCAATATCCTTACCAAGTATGCGCCTTTACGAAAAGTGTGGGACTATGGAATTAATGTAATATAAGTCAGTGTGGTCCAATTGGCAGCCCACGGGCCAAATGCAGCCCACGCTCACTAAAAATTTGGTCCTCACAATATCCGGGAGGAAAATTAAAGGGAAACTCTAGGTGTCAGATGTGAAATAGTTAATGATACAAATATAAATAAAATATGTTTAAAAGGGTTATGATTCCGTTTATGATGTATTTATTTGTGGGAAAGAGTGTATGTGTGCTTACGTGTATATTTTTCTAGATAGCTGTTGCCCGCGGCTTTGCTCGCGTGGAAGTTGATTATATACAAATACGAAAATATACATATGTATTTACAGATTAATTTAAAATATTACGTTACGTTGATGACCATAACTTGACCTCAGATCAAAAATAATGCAAGTCTGATACAAACTTTCACCCCTTTTTCATCCCTTATTAAATAAAATTTCCAAAATTCCTGAAACACGTATTTATTTTGTTTCACGTCAATAACCGAAATACAAAATTTTGTTTATGTAACTTTCAAAATGACGGACTTTCATACATATTATCATACATATATCATCCCCTATTTTGACCCCTTTGGGGTGGAATTTTCTAAAATCCTTTCTTAGTGGGTGCCTACATAACAAAATGAATATACAGTCCGAATTTCATGCTTGTAGCCTTGATAGTTTGCGCTCGGCGATGATGAATCAGTCAGTCAGTCAGTCATTCAGTCAGTCAATCAGGACATGTTATTTTATAAGTATAGATGTTACATTTTTGGATGACTAATAAACCTTTTTGTCTGTTAAATTTGAAAGATTCTATCAAACTAAAGTACAATTTGTTTTTAAGGTATTGGATTTAATTAGTTATTAAGCGTTGTTTAAAGTCCTATATTAAGTTTATTAGATTATTACATACCTATTTGCTATACAGTGCCAATTGATAGTCAGATTTAGCCTTCGGGATGAAAAACTTTGGACCACCCTGATGTAAGTGATAGGGACGGAGGCGATCCAGAAAAAATATAAATGCTAGATCTTGATATTACACAAAAAATTCTTCATTCTTAATTTATTCACACAATCATCACAATTCATTCTTTTAATTACTTTTACAATAAGACATTATTTTAAATTTCTAAAATATTTATTTCTAATTTAAAAAAAGACAGGCAATTACAAAAATACATAAACAATTGCACTGGCAGATTCCTAATTAAAAAGTTAGACAGATTTATCTTGCAGTGTTGCCAATACTATGTTGCCATATTTATATTGAGGTTTGCGTACCCTTAAAAATGCATCAAAACTCGTTTTATAGGTATAATGGTGTGTTTCCACATTTTTTAAATTTTTGTGTTAAAATTATCACTTGGATATATCATAACCTATGATAGGGGGTATGAATGGAATTTATATATTAAACTGAGCATAACACCTTAGTGGTAGACTATCGGAATTATTTATTTATATTGAAAATACCAATATTTCCCTTACTTTTGGTAGTTCTAAAGTACTCCTCAAACATTATTGATTTAATACTAAGCTATTAAAAATCTTGAATTAGTATCGACAAATTACAAGGGTTTATATTTTAGTATCGAAATTTCAATCTACCTAAATTGCAATTCAAATTAGTACTAAATTATTAAATTGATTGATTTACTATTGACCATGTTAGTAGTTTATCTTTGTACTATTGGTCAATTAATTCTAATTATGAAATACTATTTAAACATCAATAGTAGCTTAAGATACAATTCAAAGGGTAATATTAACCTAAAATACTATTACAACATAATATTAAACTAGAATACTATTTATCTTACCAGTTAACTATTAAAGTTATTGATTTAAAACTGAATACATTAGTAGTTTTTATTTTTAATAATAATAATATTAATATTTAGCACCGCGTCTAGCTACCCGTTCGGGTTATACGCTTTAAGTACTAACTACGCTAATGGATTAGGAATTGGGAAGGTCGAATTAGAGGAAGTGAACCCGAATTTGCGTAGAGGGAGAGTGAAAACCATTTAGGAAAAAACCACCCCCAGTTCACCCGACCAAGATTCGAACCTCAATCTCCCCGTCCTCAGCAGTCGAGCTCAACACGACAAGCGCGTTAGTCAACTACGCCACCGAGGTGGTTGTTTTTATTATTAATATTGCGAATTTAATTGTGATGCTAAAATACAATTATAATGCAATAGCTAATATATTGTATTATTAAAATTGTATAATAATTCTAAAATACTATTAAACTCAATAGTAATTTTAGAATAGTTTAAAAATTAGATAATAGTTCTAAAATAATATTAACAGTATTAATCCAAAATCATTATTGTTTTTCTAAGTCTATTTTCGTGTGTTTCCACTTCCCTCCACGTAAGTATTTACACTTCCTATACATTTAACCCTTTCTCATATCTAACAAACTAACGTAATTAATACATATGCATAAAACTTGAATAAATAGAGAAATGAGTGGTTAAAATAATATCTAAAATATAGACTTGCTATTAAAATGCAAGAATTAAAATATATAGTTATAATATGTTGGTCCAACTTGACTCTGACTCGAAATTAAAACAAAACTCTTTGCATTTTGGGTGAAAGCATCAAAATATAGTTTAATATTCTCTCTAATAATGAATTTTAGTTAATTTAACAAATACACACGAAGTTTTTTTTAATCCTTACCTCTTAGATTAAGAAGATGATGCCTCTTGTGTTAAACGTATTAAATAATAAACAATTGATTTATTTGATAAAGCCACTAATGTTACATCATTTAATAAAACACAAACAAGACTAGACCAAGCCTATATAGAGGGACATACAATTAAAGGCGTTAAACTGGCATTACATAGGGCCATAAGGAGTTTTGGGTCCGAACCCAAGAAGGATAAACTGAGCGTATCACACATATTTTTATTATTGTGGTCTTACAATCGTGCTAATGGAGGTAAGATTTTAGTAAAATACCCTGTTTAACCCGTTAAAACCTAGAATAAATACTTATCTATAATAATAATATAAATCCTCATCATACAGTAATTCTTGTGAATCTATCTACTAGTGCAAATGAGAAGAAAGGTGCATACCGTTGAATATATACATAACCCTAGCCTTCGAATGTTTTTTTTTATATATTTAAAAAATACTACTAAACCATGTATAAATATGTTTTGTTTAAGGAATCATCAAGAAACAAACTAAAGTACCATGCATACCTAATATTGACCTTCCTTGCTACCTTTTGATACAACCCTTTAAGAGAATCATTACTTTGCTGGATGTGAAGTTGGACTCATTAGATGGCAACACCCAATTATTTGGTATCTTTTTTTTTTATCAGAAATTCCTCCCTGACATTTTTCCACGACCATTTGGTCCAAGGTCACATATTTTGAGGATACTAATGGAGAAAATACTCACCACGCTTCTTAATTAAGTCATTCTCACCCACAAGCCATTTTATGTCCATATATTACTCAGACACAGAACTAATCAGTTGATGGCACCGCCTACTTAAGCTAAATATCCTCACATTGCTTTATTAATTATGTGAATGTATCCGACTCCTTAGGTCAGTCGGTAGCGTATCTACCTACTGATCTAAAGATCCAGGGTTCGATTCTTGGCATGGCTGAAAATGTATCAATGGTAAATTGCAGGTTTACCCATTCACATTGATAAACTAACGGCCGGGAACTTGATGTTGTACTTGTACTAGTCTTAAGATAGATTACAAGGTAATGACAGGCCTAGAAAGTGCTAGTGGAAAATATATATCTTGAATAAAAAACTGACCTAGGCCACAGTGTCAATAATGGATGTAAAATTAAATTATATGAATATCATTTATGAAACTTCAAACATACTGAAACCATAATCAAACAACTTAATGATTTCGGTGATAAAACTGTATAAAAACTTGGTTTGTTTGAGGAAGGTTAGATTTTTGATTCTAGCCGTTTACTTTAATCTTAGAACTGCGATATTTTTCGTTGAAGATTTACTAGTTCCATCTTTCCAATATTTTATTTTAAATGTAAAAAAATTGAATGCAAGTTATTTAGTCCTATGGGAAATTTCACCTTCATTTTGGAGTGAAATATATTTTGTAAAATCAAACCACTTCATAAATAATGAGAGTTTATTTGATGTCTACAAAGTTCTCCGGCAAGTTGCCCCCTTAATTTTTTTTTAGCATCGCATTTTTACTACCTATTTAGGTTGTACGCATGTGTACTAATTACGCTTAATTTTTTGGTTTGGAGAAGGCTGAATTTAGAGGAATTGTACCACCATTTGTAGTTTTAGGAAAGTGAAAAATACTATAAGAAAATCCACCCTTTTATTTTACATTTATAATTTACATTTTATTATTATATTATTATTATTATTATTGTATAGTATAGTATAGTATTAATAGTAGTAATAGTAATAGTAGTAATATTAATAGTAGTAATAGTAGTAGTAATAGTATAGTAGTAGTAATAGTAGAAGTAATAGTAGTACTGGCCAGTGGCTTCACAAACATTAAACAGATAGTTTCATACTACGAAACTAAATTTAAGCTAATAATGATTGACCTTACAATAAAAACCCTTGATCGCTTATCCAAAATCCAGGACCAGCTGGAAAAAAAATCTTAACTGTGTTTTTCATATAAATAAATATGTGGCCGAAATTGGTTCTGTTATTCAGGAGCTCAAAAAGAGATTTGGTGACTTTCAAAAAATTGAATCAATTGTAGAGTACATGTCATTTTCACTTCAAATCCGATTAGGATAATAAAGACGTTTCAGTAACAATCAATTAAAATTACTCATTGAACAAATATGCTCTTGAAATTGAGATATTAATTCTTAAAAATGACATTTTTACGAAGGCCCGCTCAGGAAAAGAATCATTTTTGAAGTTAGTGTATATACAAAAATTTACCAATTTGAGAAGACACAGTGAAATTCTACACTATGTTTTGGTTAAACTTATTTGGTGAGTATTCATTTTCATATCTAAAAATACTAAGAGTAAGCAACATTCCTACATAACAGATGAACATCTTCATGATTCCCTCACCCAGTACTCGCCGGATATTCAACAGATGGTGAATGGAATGCAGACCCAGGCGTCAACACAACGACGGAGGAAAGCATGTACTTTCAAATACAATTTGATTTATAACCAACTTTTCAGATTTCGTGTAAGCAACAATCATTCGTTATTATTTTCTCCATAGACTCAGTAAAATATAATAAATTGTTTGAATTGATAATGGCAATGGGATTGTGTGGGCAATCACTGATCGTTTCGATACTGTATAGTAGATCACAGCATAATTAAAGTTGGAGCATAGAAAACTTCTTGCATAACCATCTTATTACAATAAGCATAATTTGATTTCAAGAGTCTTTAATTTGAAATAAAAGTTTTGATGGACTTGCTTACTAAAGGGAAGATTTTCAGACCAGCTAGGTGCTACATATCTTCAGTGGAGTACAAAAACAAAGTTTGACACACGCCCATATTTTTTGTGGCTTGAAGAAAAGATCAGGCTCAGCCAAATAGTTGACACATATGCGCAGAGCTACCCCGTTTATAACGCAAACAAATGTAAAGTGTTGCAGCACTGTCCAATCCAAAAATATATTTGTAAATACGTTATCAAGGGGAGCAATCAAGCTACATTCGCTCCCCAAAACAATCACAATGAAATAACTAAATATCAGTTCGGAAGATACGTCAGCACTTCGGAAGCCATACAGTGCATACTATCATTTATCATCCCCGAATGATTTTCTAACGTTATTTATTGGACATGTTTTTAGATAATTTAAATTATATTTCTATATTGAAAATGCAAGTAATTAAGTCGACACTCCAAAGAACACTTTTTTTTTAACTATGTCAAGATTACAAATTTTGTTTTTGAGTAGTCGACAGCTCTAGACTTACTGTACACATAATCAGATTAAAAATAAGTGCTATTATAATCTTATCGAGCAACTTGCATCCCCCACCTTCTCCTCCCAACTTTGTAATAAAACGCACCTACTGGAGACGACATTACAGAGAAACCTAATAAAATCCACAACACTAACTGGTCGTGGCGCAGGTAAAATGGTATCCAGCCCGAAGATTCTCCTAATTCCGAAAAATTCCCATTTGTCTCAAAGCCCTCAGTTTCCGATCTTCGTCTGATTTTCAATTAGAGTAGATAAATCTCAAAGACAGACGTTACGAACTGATGGTGTTGACCTACGTACTAGCTATTTCTCTCACGGCCAGCGCTCTGTAACTTTTTCAAGAACAAGCAATTGTAAAAATCTATTTAATTCCGCTCATGGAGAAATGACCCATAAAGTTGTCCACAAGGATGCCTTTCTGTGAAAAAATATAATTATACTGTTCCATTTGTAAAATATGCCAGACATAGGTCTAGATCAATAAAACTTTGCATCGCATATGGATATTACCAATTGTGTGTTAGCTCTATGTTGTCACCAGTAATCGGGTAGTATACTAGAGATAGTCACTAATATTTGGCATCATTTGAAATATAAAACATTCCATTTACCTCATACGTGTCGGAATGGTGATTTTGGTAGTTAAGATAATTCACTGGAAAAAATAATAATAATCATAAACTCAATGCGAGTGAGCCCAATTTCAAAAAAGTAAAAGATCATAATCTTAAATTATGTATAAATATTAATACTCTATGGTTTTATATTGGGTTATTATTATTACTAATAGGTGTTCTGTCTCGCCAGAGGTTCATTCCTTTTGTCTAGTCTACTCTGAGCCTGATTTGCCAGTGACTGGTATCAAGAAAGGTATTCGAATACCAAACTTTTAGATAAATATCCCCATTTATTCTATCAACTATGCAACTGTCTAAGCCTAAAGCTTATAATTTAATTTATAAACCTGTCATACTTCCATGGTTATAAACCAGGGAGATGAACCTGGTGGTCTAGGGGTAAGGTATCAGACTTATGTGCTGAGAGGTCCGGGGTTTAATCCTCGGTCCCGGCAAAGATTTATCTGATTGTCAAACCTTCCTTCACCTCTGACAAACGTATATTAATCACAGCTTGTGAATGTGAGGAATTCCAGGCCTTCACCGTGGTTTGGATTCCACGTTAAACTGTAGGTCCTTCATTTCATCTCACAATCACCTACCATTACACGTTGGCGTAAGTGCGTATAACCCAAACAGGTAGTAAGACACGGTGCTAATAATAATAATAATAATATAAACCAGGGCTTATTATTTCATAATCGCGTATAGTTCCTACAATATCAATAAAAAACTACGAGAGATAGAAATTATGAGGGTAGTTTTAGACACATTAATTATTGTTATCAGAGATGAGACTCTCAAATATTCAAGGATATTTGAGATTCGAGGATCCGAGTAAATATTCAATTCAAGACTCAAATAGTTGAACATTTTCTATTTTAATCTTGAAGTTTAATTTTGTTTTATAGACTTAATATATCTTATAGATGGATGGTACAAACTCTTAAATCCATGATTTAAAAACCCATGGGTAACGATTTAATAACACAATTCATCATCATAAGCGTGGAGTGAGGATGGGGAATCCACAGTTAAAATTCACATGTGGCAAACCAGCTCCACCATATCCCAATGATATTCTAGCCTTTGCCTCCCTATCACCAATAAACATGTATAGTATGATCATGACGCTTTAGACATAATAATACACCGTGAAAGTCCTTATTAGGAAAGATAATAAGGACATACTTATTTATAGGTCTATAATCCCTATAAGAGTAAAGGTCTCAAAATATAATTTGAACTGAATAAACCGTAATGTAGGACACGTACGACAAGTACAAGGTGCTAATAAACAACATTTTTTTTTGTGTGCACAATGCCATACTACACAACCGGACAAATCACATATCTACACTAATAAGACATCATAAGACATATAGTTCATAGATAATGTACCATTCTCGGTGATAAAGAAAAAAGAAAACTTATATTGTTAACACAACCATCAGTACACCTGACTGAGATTCAAACCTTGACCTCCCTGTGATCTCAAAACTAGATTATTGCTAGGTTTACATCATATACAATATGACGATTGATGTAAAGCCACGGTTTAATACTGAGGGGATATAGTTTGGGTCGGACACTGACTGTAATAATTGGTGGAACGTACTAGTCTATAATTGGACACCTTGAAGGAAAGTAAAGCTGTTCTGATTATTATCATATGCACCGAGGCAGGTGCGCTTTACATAGTCAAGAGTACAACACGGTAGTTTTCAATTTTAATTCTTATCTAGAAAATTGAGTACAAATAAATATAATGCACAGCACGTTTATATAAAAGTATTCTAAAATCTATTATTATTTTATAACGGTTAATCGGTAAGCTTTTACAAGTTGAAATTTTATATTAGGTACATTTGTTTGGACACTAAATTAGACCCTCCTCTCAAATAAATTGTACGGTGTCCCGAATCGGATATACCCTACCTTTAATTTAAAGGGAAGACATTACTTAAAACTTATAAGACATTGTTGCAGAAACATAATTGATTGTTACTCCCAAGAGCATATATTAAATATTTACACTGCTACATTAAAATGTTGAGAATAAATTAACTTATCTATTCTAAAGAGATAACATTCAACAAAGTAATTCCCGGCCTCAATTTAAAAATATATATTTGCTAATAGCTCAGAAAATATTGTTTATAAAAATAACTTACATTTAAAATAAAAGTTTTTAACTTTTATAAGTGATATGACTTTGCAATCTTAGGTCATCTCGTATCTTACAGTTGTATCATTCTTGGAGATATTTGCTAATGTAATGTACCCTCTAAGCAATTTGTATGGACAAATGAGATGAACTATTAGTTTGTTATGTTAATAGTGCCTGTTTACGAAATGTAATCAAAATCTTTAAGAGTTGATTTTGAGAAAATCTATTAGTTCTATCCTAGACCTTAAGTAAAATACCCTTTACTTTACGGTTTGATATATAATTCCATAAAATCTTCTAGAGAACCTTATGAAATACTCATATATAAAAATTTAACCTGATTGGTTAAAATGGTGACGGCTTTTGGTTGTGATACAGAGACATACACATACACAAAGACACAGACGGCATCTTAAAAAACTAATTTTTCTTATATATTGAGTCATGAAACGTCTATAATCATCAAAATCTCTAATTCAATGATTCTGTCAACACAATACACTCTACGGCTGAAGGGTCACAATAAAGTACAAACTAAATCAGTCCGTTCATTTGGCTGTGCGATTTTGAATTATTTATTTATGAGGATTATTATTAGCACCGCGTCTTACTACCCATTCGGGTTATATGCACGCTAATGTGTAATGGTAGGGTGATTGTGAGATGAAATGAAGGACCTACAGTTTAACGTGGAATCCGAACCACGGTGGAGGCCTGGCATTCCCCACATTCACAAGATGTCTTGTCAGAGGTGAATGAAGGGTTTGGTAATCAGATAAATCTTTGCCGGGACCGAGGATTGAACCCCGGCCGCCAGCATAGAAGTCTGACACCTTACCCCTAGACCACCAGGTCACCAATATTTATGAGGAAATATTTATATTGCTTTTTTCTCACGCCACATCTTACTTCGCGTGCCATATAGTAAAATAATCTGGTAGGGATGAGGAAAGTATAATTAAAAGGAATGTAGCCACAATCTTAGATTGGAAAATTATTTATGGATACCTCCATCAGTAAATTAATTTGCCAGACAAAATAATGTGACATATTTTCAATTGAAGGAAAACATACATTAATGTATTCCTTCAACATTGAAATAGTACACTCATTATTATTTTATCGGCTTTGCGTGACGGCAGTAAACATGTTTTTGACGTATGAATATATGAAGGTAGTTTTAGTTACTTTTGTAAATTCCCTTGCTATCGTGCTCGTACTATATTAAGTTCATAATGATTATAATCTTTAAACAAACAAGTTATTATTGGTTTCAAAATCATGAGGACAGGGTTTTCCTCTTCAGTTTAAATTAAACTGTACAAGCTTTTTTCAATGTAAACACTTAAAAAGTAATCTCACTTTGTTAGTGGTTTCTTATTAAGTGTTGAAACAATAACAATACAAAACATCTTGTAAAATTATATTTTACTCAAAGCTAGTGCCGTTATTAGTATACTATGCTCATAATAAAATAGCGCTCTTAAAACATTATTAAAGTGGTATCACTTCAGAGAGCAATACAACAAACAGTTATTTTAGGTTAATAATTTTAGAAAATTAATAATGTAAAAACAGTAGTACCCAAACTGTCTCCCATTTAATAATAAATGTTGAGATAAGGGAAAGGATAACTATTGTATTTATTATTCTTTAAATTGAAAAGTGACATAGGAAACTAATCCGTGTCAAGGTATTATTTTTTGATTCAAAGAATATGATATGTTTAAATAAACACTAAAATATCTGAATACGTGTCACCGTTTTAAATTTATTCCTCAACAAATAAAATAAAATATCTCACAAATTAATTTTTAACACATTTACAATTAACATTAACAATCACAAATGTACTTGGTAAAGTTTTGCACTTTAGTACGTATTACATTTTTGCACTAATCTGATAGGATTATTTCATCTGACATCCACCTAGCGCTTAAATTCCTGTTCCAGTCATACTACAAAGAGTTACCATTCAGTTAAAATATGACACTCGTCAACCAAACTGACATACCAGATTCTTTTACCATTCTATAGCTTTAATATCTATGCGTGCCAATGAAAACCCTCCGCCATATTGGCGGATATTTATTTCATCAATCACTGCTACCAATCGTTTGTTTATGTTGTTATTGTTGTTGCTAAAATACGCTAGATGTTATCAGATGTTATTTCAAGTATTGATATTATGTATCAATTATTCGTAGGGATACTGTGATTTACAGCCCAACCTGTAGGTAGCTTGGATCCATTGTATTAATCGAAGCTTGAAATATCCGTTTCACAAATTAATGGTTTAGGTAGATTGATCAATGTTATGTTAGACAACATGGACCCAAATGATATATTTCTTAAATTGTTAGCGATGAATGCTATTTTTGTAAGTGATGTAAAAGCCGCCCTTGACAGGGCAATCTTCAACGAAACCACAGTTTTTGTTGATGTATCGACTTTAACCCAACATTATATGCATCTAAATAATACTATGAATATAGCTACCATTTAAATTGTAATGCATATAATGGAAAAATGCCCTTAAATACTTCTTGCTGGGCATTTACCTTAGGTCCCATGCACACGGCCGTTATGCTTTATTTTTGATATCGTGTCCTGTGAAGCCAATTCGACGCCGCATCCCATAATTACATTGATTTGAATGAAGTTCACACGGGACGCTAGGTCAAGAATCAATTTGGTGTCAGTGGCCCGTCGTGTCGAGATAAGGTAGATTACGGTGACGTTGCCGCTCAGCGTCCTGTTAGTACCTCTGAAGACATAGAGCAGTACACAAGTATTGCACGCGTCATTTTGTTGCTTACATGAAGTTTGTGCTTGAATGTCCAAAATAATTTCAAGTCGCTGGTTTCAACTGCTCTGGATGTAGTGATGTTGGCGTCTACTTAGCTTGTGTGAACTTCTTTTTAGCGGTGACGCATCGGCACAGGATGCTACTGCAATAATAACGCACGCCACCCATTTGCACCAGACCATCAATTTCCCCCTTTCAAAACAGGATAAATCTTCTTATCAGAAGGATGTATGGAGTGGAACTTTCAGATAAATAGGACTAAGCACTTTTGTTTAACATGTAATAAATTATGAATAAATTATAACAAATGGTTTACATTGTATACAAAAAAAAGGTAGATGTAATAAAATGTTCAAGTTAATTACTTAACTAAGACATGCAAACCCAAGGATATTAAGAATTAATAATTAAAGGTAGACATTGAGAGGGTATCTTATATTAGAGGATCTTCAAGCACATTATTGTGGATAAAGGATTAGAAAATATCAGTAGTGATAAAACCTCTGTTAGGGAAATCGTCTCCTGTGCACTTGGAACCTTGAGTCTTTAGACATATCGTGATCATTACGCCTTAGACCATGCGATCTCTGTAGCAAGGAATGATTTTGTGACTGAAATTGGTTGGCACACAGAATAATGTCATAATCATCTATGCTCTAAATTCGTTCATATTAACTTACTTAGAATGTTTATACTGTGACTACTAATGAGGCGCCACGCAAATTGTTTAAAAATAATGGGGTATTTCCTTATTAAGTTAATCTACTCATCCCTATTATTAATTTAACCTAGTCGTTAATGACTCCTGTGTTGAAAGTACCACTTAAAAATAATATATATAAAATACTTTATTATTCACTGTCCCACAAATCCTTCTGAATATGTCATCCTTCAAAGCAGCCGATATGATTATAAAGTCGTGACACTCCTATCAAATTAGAAAACCTCCTAGTGTGCAATGCTCTCCTGCTAAGAACGAAATAAGGTGCGGCTTTCCAAGGGATCTTTTCGAATAAAACTGACAACATGTTAACACATTTTATATTTTATTTATTTTTCTCCCGTTCTCTACGCCGTCCTTTTCCTTGTACGTTTGAATCCACCGCTGTTCCCAACTAGCGTGTCTCAAAGGAAAGTGAATTCTGAAAGCTAACAAATCTAAATCTAAAGTGGACACCGAAAATCCATTAGAAACACTAAATTTGCAGATAGAAGAAGACTTCACTTCACTCGCTTCACAAAATAGAGGACATATATAATTGCTTGCTTGACATCTCATTTGGGGAGATTTAAAAAAAAAAAATACACTAATTTTTGGGGGGATTGAGTTTTGTACACTGACAAAAGTGGGTTCAATTTTTTTTAATGATGCACCAGTAGCTACTTACATCTCTTGTATAGCTTATTACGCCTACTTTTAGAGATTACAAAACACTAACAATTTTGTTTCACTAAATTAATTTTGGTAAACTTAAATTATAAATGTAATATAGTAGATTTAAAAAATTAAATACAACCTCTAATCAACTAAACGTAAAATCTGCATAATTAAGAGCGTAAATCATTTCAGTGCTCCAAATTTTTATTAATCTTTTTATATAAAAGCTAATTAACCTACTTATGGCTGAAAGTGTATTAATAATTTTTATCTTAGCCTTTTCTTAAAACCGATTATTTGTTTTTTATATTATTAATCTAAAAGTAGACAATTATATTATTATATATTTATTATATTACATCTTTCCTGTACCCTAGTTGGTTGATGAGTTAATATTATTGAAAATTTATGTATTAATCTTTTAGTTAATATATTTATACATAATACTAGTTTTCAATATATAAAATACTGTGTTTCGTTATTTCAAATTGTTCAATTTTTTGTGTGCAGTATTTTTACTATCCATTCGGCTATCCACAAACATATATTGAGAGGGTAGGGTGGAGGAAGGCAGAATTCAAAAGAAATAAACCTGCATATGTGCAAGGGAAGAATGGGAATCCACCAGGTAAAATCATTGGCAGGAATTAGAGCCCCGACTTTTACAACATTAACAAACCATAGTAGACGGGCCTTGGTCTGTGTGTCATCCAGTATGGGTAGTTGAGCCCTTTGAAATATGATTTTATAAATTTATTTTACCAAGATATAGCACTTATATTAACGATTGTTCATATATAGTTAATTTAGCATGTATAATAACCAAAATATCTTCCTACCATGTTTACAGTGTAGCAGTTCCTGGTTATGCTAGTCAGAATATTTACCTAAGTAAGATATCACCAGACATTCATTCATTGAGTTTGTTTTTATCAATAGTTAATAGTCCCGAACATCTGTCTACTTTACAGTATAGCACTTAGTTAACTGAGCACACTTCGCCTAATAAATTTCGTAGCATCTCTGAAATACGAACGAGTAATCTAAATGTCTTCCATCAATAGCTCCCTAAAAGGCATCGGTAAAGTGGTGGTATATTGATTCGATAATTTCAAAGCTATTAAGTTGGGTGGACACTTTATTTAGCAAAGGTATAATGCTCCCCTAACTAAAAAAAGTTATTCTAAGTAGGCATATCTTAGTTTAACATAAAACAAACCTGTACCAAAGAAACATAATTTAGTGGTATAGAGCTTTGTTATAAATTGAAAACTCATACATGTATTCGTAAATTAAAAAAATTACACCTTGGCATAGAATCGAACCCGACGATACTTGATACGGCATTTACCGTAACTTAAAAGGTAATTTCTATCTTCAAAGCTAGTTCTTTACAAGTAGTTGTATTAGCGTTCATTTTGATTCATTAAATGTGTTCAATTAGTGATAATTATTCATATTTATACAAATATGTACCATTCAAGCCAAAATAAACCCAATTAAAACTATTCCTCTCTATATAAGGTAGTTTTTAATTTTAATTGTTTGACTGTTTTATTTTGTTTTATTCTTCAGTTCATCGAGTTTAACTACTTGTTTAGGACATTAGATGTTTATAATATTATATATAAAAACATTACAACCACATTAAAATGTGTATAGGCAAATCTTGAATGGTTTTATCATTTTCTATTTATCTATTGAAAAATCACGGGTTTTTCTTTTGAATAAAACAAATTGTTGTTTTGAATTTAACGTTTCTGGGGACTTCTATTAATATGTCCGTTGTTTAACCTTTTAATTTAGGTTTATAAAAGTGTTACAACGAAATATTCCTTAAAACTTTTAATAAATATGGTAGTATATTTATATATCAATGAAAATTTATAATAGGATTTAGTATATTGTAAAAGCTAGTTTTAATCAAGAGATAAAAATTACTACCCTAAAAAAATATTAAAAATTTTTAAAACCTTGCTTGTTTATGCTTAAGGTAAGATCGAAGGGAAAGTGAGTTAAAGTCAGTAGCTTTAGAGTTATGACAAAACAGATCATCCTTTTAAAGGAGGAAGGGGGGGGGGGCGGAGAGGGCGTGAAGTTAGTCAAAATTAATCAAATATTGCCTCAGGAGATACATTTAGCCCTAATTTAATAGTCTACACAATGCATAGCAATCTGAATACTTATTGAATCTTTGTCATGAACATTGTTTAATTTGATCAGTATATTTTATATTAATTTTAAAAGTTTCTGCTTAATGCCACAATGTCCCTGAAATAATTTGATGTAAAAAAATTTAACTAAATTTATCAATCGGGACAAATTATTTATATATTTTGGCCAAATATTTTGTTAAGGACCTTGACTCGCATTTCTTCCCATTCCATCTTAAAGACGCGCCAACCTCCCTCTTCCCCTCCTCTTTCCATCCATCATTGTTAAAAATATTGACCCTGGACGAGAGATGCCATACGCCATACGGAGGGCATCACGCACGTCTGGTGCTTTTAGTGCCCGTCTCCGATTCACCTCTAAAAAGTGTGAGAGAGAAAGAGAGCTAAAGAGGAACATAAAACCCACAACAGTGGCGCCCACGTGTCCGAAGATCACAGCTGTCCGACGGTGCAGCCAGAACGTCACTCGGCCAAATAGGATGGCCTTGGATGCCGCCGCCGATGCTGCGATTAAAACACGGACCTACGACACACCTCTCGCGGTGATAGTCTCCAGAAGTACAGCTCCAATATTTAATCTTGGCAGGATTAGAGGTGGTGTTTCGTCCCTCTTTGCCTGCGTGGTTAAGGAGACCAAATATAGGCTTTGAGGACCATGACTCTAACACAAGAATAATGCTATTATTTTTCACTGCGTTTCGTAAGCCTTTCAGGTGCCGGTACATGTTATGTTGTTTTATTTAGCACCATGTCTTACTACCTAATCAATCGAATATGTATTAGCTTTGCTAATGAGCTAGGGATTAAAATACTGAATGAGATGAAAACCGGCTTGGAACAAACCAACCTCAATACACCCGACCGGGCTTTGAACCCCAATCTCCTTGTCATAGGCAGTCTAGTCTATTGTGAGAGTGATGCCTTAGACCATGTGTCCATTAAAACAGGTTTATATGCTTATTAATTAAACTATTGGGGTGGAAAGGAGAAAGATACCCCTTCGGTGACTGGGTGGTTTAAGGCACTACTACTACTAGACTGCCGATGATGGGGAGATTGAAGTTCGAATCTCAGTTGGGTATGGTAAGGTAGTTTTTCCAGAATTGTTGTCCACTCTTCCTCCAAGCAAATGCAGATATACCTCCTATAAATGTAACATTCCTAATCCCTAAAACCACTAGCCTAATTAGTACGTAAGCTAACTAACTGAACGGGTATTAAGACGTGGTGCTAAAATAAAAGGGTCGGGGGGGGGGGGGGGGGAGAGAGATAGTATTTGTAGGAAAAACGTTTCGACATTTACGTTGAGTGAAATTGGGAAACCTATCAATAAGTTAAAACTCAATACACCCGGCCAAGATTCCAACACTTACCCCCCATTCACAATCACAATAGACTATATGAGCTCTACCCCATATCAGTAAATGAAACAAAGGCTAAAAAATGATATCGCGCATACATCAGTTGTATCGGTCAGACTGCGAGTTTTATTTTTAATATCTAAATTCTATTCTGTTGCCTTTGTTTCACTAACCATCCAAGATAGCTGCATCTTTAAACCAATTTCACTATCTATTTCTTAATAGACAATTCCAAGTATTTTCCAGATTTTTCTGAACAAAATTCAATATTTCAGACACAGAAAATTGACTCGTGTGAAGTCATGTAGTTGGTGTTTAGGTAAGTATAGTTTTGTCTTGATGAGAAAATATGTGCAGTTGTTACTCAACCTAATGTTTTAGGAATAAAAAAGGAGACATATTATAATCAGTGTGGCCAGATATATGGTCGCTTTTTATTCTATAGAAAGGTCTAATAGACCCCGATTTTGGTAGGATGAACAGTAAATATTACAAACGTGAATAAAACTACTTTAGTAGTTGCATACCTAAAGTAATGTGATTTACATCATTAACATATATTATCAATACCTATAGGATTACATTAATAAAATTAATAAAAATGTATCAATGTTGACCCCATATTATTTTCTCTAAAATTACTGTTCTTAACAAACTCAGAGTTATAGTGAGAGCTTGTGTGCAGTTAAAGTATACAAATACACAAATACTGGGTTTTTTGTGTTGTTTTTTGTGTGAAATCTACCGTGATTTTCCAGTCTTTTTGGTTTTACAGTTGAGAGGGAGCACTGCAATGGATGAGGAATAAGGAAGGTAGAATGTTAAGTGAATATGCCAGCAGTTGCAAGTAGGGAGATTTGTAAATTATTCACAAAGAAAATCTCAATACTTCCCACCAGGATTCCAACCTCAACCACCTGCCACAGACAAACCAGGCTAAATAATTTAGTCTGGGGGCCTACCAAAACGAAATAACTAACGAAACATATAAATTATCACCGTCATCGTTGGCCATACGGTCTAAGGTGTCAAGCGTGCAATAAACTACGTCAGCTCTAAATTGATCGAGTGAACTGGGGGAGGTGGTGTGTGGTGGATATTTCCGATCAGAACGTTTTGCTGCTAGAAAAAAGAACATTTCAATACAGCCGAACGTTTATTTATATTTATTTAGCACCGCGTCTACTAACCATTCAGGTTGTATGCTTATGTACTAATTACGTAATTGGATTAGGAATTGAGAAGGTTAGATTTTAGAGGCAGTGAACTCACATTTGCGTGGAGGAATAACTCCCCCCCCTCCCCCACATTTCACCCAGACCACGTTTTGAACCTTGATCTCCCCATCCTCGACAGTCTAGTTCAACATGAATCTAGAGCGTTATCCAATTACGCCCACCTAGGCGGATCAGGCGAATGTGATTCGAAGGGTAACCTACCCGACATCGTCAAGCTAGATAAAACAAAAATTACTCCGCTTGTCCACCAATGCGAGCGTGAGTCGCAAAGTCAAAAATAAACTTGGTCATTTAAAGTTGTAGATTGCGATGAGAAACAGAGGGCAGTGCGTCTGAAAGAAGAAAAATTAACGAGCTAGCTATGAGTCAACGTAGCGAATCACACCAGTAACCTTGAACCATCTAGACTCTAGAGCAAGATGGAAGCTGTGCCTAGCTGAATTGTGGTATGAAGGTAGATTTAGAAAAAGGAAAAAAGTGTTCATTATTGAGAAATTATACTTTTTTTTCCTATTGGATAAACATTGATATTCTTTTCTATAATGAACACTGTATATTATATTTAGAAAAAGAAAAAAAAGTGTTCATTATTGAGAAATTATATTTTTTTTACGATTGGATAAACATTGATATTCTCTTTCTCTAATGAACACTGCATATTATATTCTTTAATTCAAGGATATGGAAAAATATTTTTGTTGGCATATTCCCGTTTGAGTTGCAGATTCACAAAAATGCTTACGTCTAAGGGATGAGTAAGGTTTCATTTTACTCAAAGTGTATCCGCATATGTGTAGAGAGAGTGAAAAAAACCATTAAGCAAAAAGTCATTAATACATACGACAGGTATTAAAACACCGATATTTCCCTCATCGGCAGTACAGTGCATTGCAAGTGTGACTCATGAGACAAGGGTTGCAACAGTTCGATCACACAGCAATTTTCAGTTGGTCTTGTAAGAAAACTACATCCTTTTTATAGCTCAATCTTTGCCTTATTTAAAATTTCAAATATAAAATACTTATAAATAATTTTTGAGAATGAACATAATAAGATTGATAGGTCACATTTGGTAAAGTTAGTATATTCCTATTTTATTGGCGATGTGTCTGATAAACAAACAAGGATTGATAGCGGTTCAAGTATTTGATTACCAGTGCAAGTTTTTATACTGACACTGACAAGAGATCAAAACTATTTTTCAAATCTGAGTTGTTGTTTTAATGTTGGTGCTTGGAGCTTGTCCCTTTTACTTTGGTTTTATTGGAGTGATTTGTTGCTTTTCTAGCTTTGTTCAAAGTTTCGCATGAGAAAAAAATTTTTTCACCGATGGCGATTTTGTGAAGGAGGCATGTATTTTGCTGTAAAACTTTTGTTGAACTAATAAAAAAAAGTAATATTAACTTCTATTGATTCTGTATAACTATCAGCGTGTACTGTGACACACCCATTTGGGCAAAATATTTAATAAAACAATATAAAGTAGATGTAGAGTCCATTATTTCCTAACATTTTAAGATGGATGAATCAAATTATATAGTTATCACAGATCAACAACTAGGCATTTTTTTGGTGAAAATGATCTTTAACAATGTTCCAAATTAAGAGGAATTTGGGGAAATCACAGCACAGCAGTAACTGGAACTACGAGAGTAAAAATATTTGAAAAATTCAAGAATTAAATGTTTGAGGAAAATTTTGTAATTCAAAAGTTAGGCAGTATAACCATAGTTAGTTCTCGTAAATTCACATTATTATTTTTCATTGCGTCAAAAGGACAAATAATTTACATAATTTCTTGAGTTGCGTTGCATAATTCACTCTATAAACCCCATTGTGAAATTTCTCAACCAGGGAGGATATCATTAATGTGGTTTTAAAAATCATTGTTAACAGCACATGAGGATTATAAAATAGCGATTGTTCAGAGAGTTTACTGAAGAATATAACTGTTAGAATGGTGAGTTATTTCTTAAATGTTTGTCTGTCAGCTAAATAAAAGCAAAGTCATTTTACAATTAAAAGAGCTTCTTCCACAAATAAAATATTTTCTTACAGAAATTGATATGATCGACAACCCGGAATTAAAATACATGAGGCGATTCATATATTTTCATTCCTTATTCCTACCACGGTTGAATGGATTCATTTTGGGACTGCAAGGTAAAAACAATAACATATTAACGGTTCAACAATTTTCTAGAAAATTGACATTTTTGTGGTACACTTTTCATAAACAGTTTTTAAACACATTACTTCTTTCAAAAGCGTGGTTAGTGGTTGTATTATAAAAAACCTTGAGACGAAAAACATCCAAAATCATAACGCATCTGAAAGAAAAGTTTTTCCAAAGATTCACAAAAAATAGGGAAAACATAACCAATTTCAAGATTTAGTCGAGATAATTTTTTTCCTTGTGATAGGAAGATAAATCTCAGAAAAAACAAACCATCACAATTAAAAATAATGCTGTTCTGAAAACATCCCACCTTTGGCAATTAGCAAATATTAAGATGCACCCGTGTTTCTTTTGTTTCATAATAATTGTATTGTTATTAATATATATATTATATAATAACTAAATTAATTTGAGAATATACTTTTAATTGATCTATATATCTTAAGATATAAGAGGGGAAGTAAGAATTTGAATAAAGGTTAAATTTAAGGAATATATAGTCTACGAGAGCTATAGATGTGGGGACAAAAATCACAAATAGAGTAGAGAAACAAGGGTTTGATCATGGAACCTTCGATAAGTTTGTAAGTCGATCACGGCCCCAAAAGGTTGCCGACCTTTGCCTTAGACCATAATACCTGTCAAAGGGGATCCAAAAGTATTCTTAGTAATTTTTATAACTTTTAGATATTGCGTATTCACGAAATAATTGTATGTCTAAAACGCTTAGAAATTATTATTCATCGTGATTAGCTGTAGACCCATCTAGCTCCACTTTCTTACTTGTCCCAATCACAGAGTTTTTTATTAAAGTTCAGTGAGAATTAAGAGGTAATGTGATTTCTGTGCAAATCTACAACCTAATTTTTTTTTAACTCATCCACTTTCTTAGCCACACCGGTAACCCTGTCATAATAGCGTCCATACATTCATTGGTCAAATTAAATTAAGTATAAATTTGTTTCCTATCATTCATCTTTAATTTAATTTATTAAATGTATTTAAAGTGCACTCACTATCTGAATTGACTGATTATATCAGCACACAAGAATTTATATGAGCGAGAGAAAAAGAGCCTATTAGTTATGCCGATAAGGTATATTCACATATAATCTAGGGTTCTTTTACAAGCCAAAATTGACATGGGACCAACCGCGCTACTTCCCCTCCAAAGGAAGTTGGGCCCAGGATTATTATCGCTCAAGAAAAATCCGTTGACCCCTGCTGGGCCTTGGCCCACGAGTATTGGGGCCTAAGTTGAGCACTAGGTTCCTAGTATCATTGGAGTCTATTGCTTATATGTATACTATTATTCAACATTATGATTTATCAAAAAAATAAGAGATTCAGAACAAAATAATGATCGGAACTATGGATTTATGAAAATTTATAAAATAGCTTTGGTTATTGTCAAAGATTTAACATTCATCCATATTTACAATATATTTACCTCCTCTTACTACTTAATATTAAAAAAACTACTATTACTACTATACTCCTAATAATGATGATAGTCATCATCATCATCATCATCATCATTGGTGGCAACGTGGCACATGTGTAGTATTGTTTGTTGGTGATAAGATCGTGGATCGAATCCATGACAGGTGAATTGAAAATGGAATTTCCTAAATTTTTACCACACTCCCACCCCAAAAATTCAAATATATTTCCTCTAAATGTTTCCATCCTCATATTTACATGATTTGTGTAACTAACCCGAATGGATGATTTTTTTTTAAATACCATTCAAACACATAGCCATGTTTTAATAATTTCATATTTGTATAATAATATAATCAAATATGGCGTGATAGTGTGGCTACAAAAATTCAGATAACACATTTACTGACTTTTCCTTTATTCATAAATCCAAATTTCTTTGGTTGTTAAAACATATATATGTATATAAATATATATACATTATGTTTTATTTACAAATATACGTAAATAGGCTGGTTGTAGGTTGATTTAAAGCCATGCTTGAATAAGATTCTTAAGGTTTTTACCTTCTTTATAGATCCAAATAAGCCTGATATTTCCCTAATCTTCTAGACAGTTAAATTATATATTCCCTGCCCTTTCCAGACTTTTCATATATATCTCCATTGAGGCCAGTCTTAAAATTGGGTTATATATTATAAATGTTTACAATTTTTTAATGTCCTTGTGATGGTTATTAAAAAGGGCCTATAGCTAAACAATAAAGACACCATATACTCGTAAATCTTGAATGGAAACCGTCTCACGTTTGCTGTGAAGCTCAGGTTAAGCCAACACGTGCCATGACAAATACTCGCCTGTAAGATTTTGTTTGTATACAATCCCTTATAAGAGTTTTAAAAAACACACACGTGAAACGTTCCGGCTAAATGTGAGGTCAATGCCTGGCATTGTAAAAGTCTGGAACAGTTTCCGCACGTGCGAATGTCCGTAGAACTCGAAGCACGCACCTCTAATTATACACAAGTCTCGTAAATCTCCTTCAAAAGTAATGTTTTTTTTTTTTTTTTGTTAGTGTCTTTTTCATGGGTCAAAAGTCCGTGTGTCGGTCACCATTTAAACTGACTTGTTTGACAGACGAGATTAAAGCAAGAGTGGGTTTTTTAAAAAGAATGATTTAACATGTAGCTTTGTAAAAAATATATAAAACTTACTTTTTACATTTTTACACGCTTTTGGATGTATTTAGTTACACCAGCTTTATTATCTGTATTGTTGGGGCTATTCAAATGTAACTATACGGCATTCACGATAGGTCTTTACCTGGATGGACCTGGTTTCTAGGGGTAAGGTGTCAGACTTCTGTGCTGGCGGCCGGGGTTCAATCCTCGGTCCCGGCAAAGATTTATCTGATTACCAAACCCTTCTTTCACCTCTGACAAGACATCTTGTGAATGTGGGGAATGTACCACCACCGTGGTTCGGATTCCAGGTTAAACTGTAGGTCCTTCATTTCATCTCACAATCATCCTACCATTACACATTAGCGTAAGTGCGAATAACCCGAACGGGTAGTAAGACCGGTGCTAATAATAATAATTTACCTGGATGACAGTTCGAAAATCATATGTTTAGGCTTTGGGTTGCCAACACTTGTAAAAGATCATAGTTTTGTTATAAATGTAAATATCTTTAATTACCTGTTATATATTACATTTATAATAACGTAAACTTAAGTTTTCTCACACTATTTAATTTTTTTAATAATTTCTTTTTATTAACTCGAAACATATTTTAAACATAATTGAAACGTACTTATTTTTCGTTTTGGAACTTTACTGATTTTGTGTAATACAGTGCACACATCAATATCTTTTATTACAGGCATTGTATTTACTTAGAAAAGAGAAAATTGTTGTCATTTTTTTACATACAATAAATGATTTTATGATTATTTTATCGTATTTGAAATATTTAACTGAATAAAATATTTTCATCAACTGCGTGTCTGCATCATTGTAAAAACTATTTTACCGTTATGTTCAATCATATGGTTTAGATTCGTTAGTCGCCATTTTAAAGATATGTTTGTTAGAAGTTTTTGTGAAAGTGGTGCGAATATTTTTTTTTAAGGGGAATAAAACTATAAATAAACTTTGTGTCCGATCTCAAATAAATATTATAGTTAATAATGCCCTAAATTACTGTGGTTAGCTATCAGATTAATATATTACCATCTGTTTGCATTACGGTCATCCAAAGTGATAGATGTCAGCTGTTGGCGTAGTGATATATTAGGGATTACTTCTAGTAACATTTTGAGCTGTCATCCAGTAAACTTAGCTCATGAATGCCTTATACACCTATGGACTCTGACCCACTTCAGTCAACGCACGGTCTAAGGTACCACTCTTAATATACTATACAACCAATGATGGGGAAAATTAAGGTTCGAATCCCTATCGGGTGTACTTTCTTAAATGAGTTTCATTATCATAAATATTGGTAGCCTACACTTACTCTAAATTCAATATTCCTCGTCCCTAACCCATAAGTGTAATTAGTACATAGAGTATAATCCAAGCGGGTAATAATACGTGGTGCTAAAAAATAGAATAACAATGTACTTTGTAAAGATAAGCATAATTCAGAGTAAATGTACCTACACTTTGAATGTAGAGAGAATGAAACATCATTTAGGAAAAACCACTCTTAAGACATCCAATCAAGTTGGAATGCCGAACCTTCACTGTCACAGGCAAAACAGACTAGACAATCTAAACGCCCTGACCACCGAGGAATAAATTCAGTAATAATAAAAAAACTGATATTTACAATGAGTATTGATTTAATGTGGACTCTTGAAAAGACAGATTGAATCAGCACAAGACTTACAAACTAGCATAATACAAGACAAGATTCAACAACTAGACTAAGAGCCGTTAATCCATAAGTCTGACTAAATAACCGAAAGTTTCACCAATTACGCATTTTTATGCTGTCCCAGGAATTGATCCCGGGAACCAGTGTTCATATTAGAAGACACAAGGTTAAGGAATTGAACAAAATATCTGATTGATCTGGGGAAACGGATGGCAAAACCACCTTCAGTATGCCTGGCAGGGATTTAAACTTTGACCTTTGTGTAGCCAGTAAACCAAACTAAATGAGCTCGACATTTAGACTACGTGTAATTTAAGGGATTTAAAGAAAAATACTTGTTTATAAATCTTTATGTTATTTGGTTTAGAAAATATATGTTACCAAGCTTCGAAATATTTAATTACACTTCATCAGCTATGTATCATTCACTATACATCGTACTAAATCTGTCATAAGCGTGCTATTTATTTGTGTTAAGGGTACCCAATTCAAAACGACGATAGCCAAAATATTTATAGTTGATTAAATTGAAGTTACTATTTTAAAAGTTATGAACTATCAATAAGAGGTTCATTAAGTGGAAATTAGTGGCCTTAATACAATATATTTTGCCCAAGAACCTCTTAGTATTAATTAATTAATAAAATATACTCACGCCATTGGCCAAATGGTTTAAGGCATAACTGTTGCAATACACTGAATTGCCAGTTACAGGGAGTTTGAGGTTCAAACGCCAGCCAGGAGTACTAAATAAATATTTAGTGAATGCTTTCTCCAACTTTTTTCTTATGAAGATGAGGGAAAATTTCTTTTAAGCTATACCCTCCCCATTACTATCACATACAAAGTAAATATGTAAACACCCTGCACGGGTAGTAACCGAGTCCTGAAGTATAAGGAGGAAAATAATTAACTCGATAAGGTAAAATGTAGCGACACAACCTAGCTTCATTAAGGATGTAGATAGCCTGAATGGGTAGTAATACGCGGCACAGGGCAGAAAGAAAAGAAAATAGCATAGTTAGGGAAACGAATTGAAGATAGTTATATCATTTGTTTCAAATTACATTCCTATCCTGGTAGTTTTATTGTCTAGAGGAGAGGTCCTTCAGATATTGGACATGTAGATTCTTTGTCCCTCTTCGGGATGGTCATCCAAGTCATTGATCTTCGATACCTTGTCAAGTAACCATTAGTTCCTACCCTGTTGACAGATACTCACTTTTAATTCGTTAAATCACCACTACTTACACTCAGTCTTCACACTATGATTTGAAGGTAGTGTGTCTGCATGGAAAAACCCACTTGGTCTCGTATAAAACTGCTTTTACTTACTAATATCCGAATGGGGTGATATTTTATTTCTTTACTCTGTGTTAAAGCAGGTAGGACAAGAATGATTCGGAGTTCTCTATAATGCCGCTTTCAACAGTTAACTGTCGTTATTAAGTGTTAGAACCTTTTAAATATTAAATATAAAATATAAATTACACCAAAACCCCGCTAGACCAAACTTCAGTCATATAAAATACCAATTAATATGAACAAGATTTTTGAAACCGGAAAAATATAATTTTGGTTAAATGAAAAATATTTTTATTGATAGCAAACTCAGGGTTAAAAAGAATTTTAAAAAGCATTTACATTAAAGTATTTTTAATAACTATTATCTTTAGTAAACACACAATGTGTTTACTTTAACTACAAAAAATAAAAGTATTGTAAACAGATGTATTGTAAACTTAAATCGACAGTTCATATCTCGTGTTTTATATCAAATCATTGAAAGTAAATTTTATAAACTTACTTGACTGTGGTTTAAAATTTGTGCAAATACTTTCTCTCCACAAACCCTCCCGTTTTCTCCCTCTTAACCTCAACCAGCTTTGGTCCAATCAGTAAAGTGGTTCTACTATATATAATCCTATAATGTTGTGAATTTAGCTAACGCGCTTAACATGATATTCAAGGGTGTAATAATCTAACCTTTCTAGGGGCTCCACTACAGAATTGTACAATATATTTACCAATAAAATTATGAATACAAAAAATATATACGTACATGACACACAAACTAATACAGTACGCTTACTATTAAACACCTAGCCCTAGTATTCTTGGTATTTAACTAAATTTATCGCAGGACCAACCCGTATAATAAATAATAAGCACCATCCAGCATTGAACCAAAATCCTCTAGAAATAATTTTGACCGCTTCTACGACCTAGCCACGAATATAGTTGAATAGAATTTTTGATACCCCAACACAAAAAATTATATTTTTTGAATTTTTCCCGTAATACACTAAAAATATATATTTAATTTCTTATGGAAACTATTTATGTTATAGTTTTTATTACATTTTATGCTTAGAGAAATATCAAACTTGTGCATTGGAATTTAACATAAATAATAATAATAATGATAATACTTAAATCCACGTCTTACTAACCCTTCGGGTTATGCGCTTAAGTACTAATTAATCTAATGGGTTAGGAATGGAGAAGGTTAAAAGTTGAATATATAAGAAGTGAACCGCATTTGCGTGGAGGGTGAGTGGAAAACCATTTAGGAAAAGTAAACCCTCAGTTCACCAGAGTGATATTTGAACCTTGATCTACCGATCCTCAGCATCCTAGCTCAATACTAAAATAGCGTGTTAACTAACTACGCCACCAAGGAGGGTCATTGGAATTTAAATCAAAAAACTTGTTATTTGCCAGTTATATAACAAGACATATAATTTGACAGGTATATGATATAAATAGCTTAAGCTAAATTAAACGCTAATATTTTAATTTGTTTACCACATTCTTATCGGTTATTCTTAGAACTGATAGAACATAAATTCTGATTCAATTAGTATTTTGACATTGTACATAGACGGTTGTTGCCTTGTAAAACGTGGTTTGATCAATTTCATTATCACCTTCATTAATATCTTAGTTAAGAAAAATAGTAGAAAGCATTCCTCTGTCCAAGATAGCACCAACTTCTCTTTGGAAAGATATAGCCTTTTAACCACACCTGTACCACTTACAAGGGGCATCATCCTCAAATTCATTACGTGCCCTCATATCTCATGAATATGGATTCTTTGCCAGACTTTGGTTTGTAAAGTAACAAGAAGTATTCATTCCTTGAGACAGCTAGCCTCACTTTGTAAATTACTCACTCCCAGCCTACAAGGTTTTAAATATATTGTATTTTTGAAATGAATGACCAAATTCAATTTTCATAGTTAAATAAATCATTGAATAAATATTTATGATAATCTACATTAAAAAATATCTCAAGTAATTTCTCCAAATTAAATTTCCTTTATTCTTAGATCGTCGATAGCTATATTTGATATACTTAAAAATTTATCAATTGTTTGTAGTTGATAGGTTTAAATACATTGATTATATTTATAATGTGCAAAGATTGAAATTATGGTGTGATGGAAGGGAACTCAAGAAAAAACCAATGTTTTAGCAGTTTTTATGGCAAAACATTTTTTGGGCCAAAATAAATAAAATATTTCTCTATTATGACATGTAATTTAATTTTATTCACATGATAACTAGAGATGTGAGATGGAAAATTCTCCCTATATTTTTTCAACTGATTAGATAGATGGTAATAATAATAATAATAATAATAATAATAATAATAATAATAATAACTGTTATAATAATTAGACCCGCCTCGGTGGCGTAGTTAGCTAACGCGCTTGTAGTGTTGAGCTCAACTGCTGAGGACGGGGAGATCGAGGTTCGAATCTTGGTCGGGTGAACTGGGGGTGGTGTTTTCCTAAATGGTTTTCCACTCTCCCTCCACGCAAATGCGGGTTCACTTCCTCTAATTCAACCTTCCCAATTCCTAAATCCATTAACGTAATTAGTACTTAAAGCGTATAACCCGAACGGGTAGTAAGCGTGGTGCTAAATATTATTATAATAATTAGTGATAGTAATGTGGTGGTGGTGGTGGTGGTGTGTATAGTAGTAGTAGAAGTAAATAAACACCTGTATCGTTAGCTGTTAGTCTAACGCATTACTCTAGCAATAGACTAGACTGCAAATGAGAGGGAGATCGGAGTCTGATCCCTGTCGGTTGCACTGAGTGCGATTTTTCCTAA
Organism: Timema cristinae; assembly: GCA_039000515.1. Classification (NCBI taxonomy): domain Eukaryota; kingdom Metazoa; phylum Arthropoda; class Insecta; order Phasmatodea; family Timematidae; genus Timema; species Timema cristinae. The sequence goes on from JBCFYV010000012.1 coordinate 43,850,095, forward strand.
ATGGTTTTCAACTCTCACTCCACGCAATATAGGGTGCAATTCCTCTAAATTCAACCTTACTCATCCATAACACATAGTATAATTAGTACATAAGCGTATATACTGAAAGGTTAGTAAGTCGTAGTGATAAACAAAGGTAGTAAAGAAACAAATGAAGCGAGCCTTTGTAGGCATGTTATATTTTTATAAATCATAGTTTTAAGTTGGCCCGAAATTTTTCTCCAACCCCTATTCTCTTTGTTCCCTATATAGCCCTCCCCCACCACCATTCCCCTCAACCTTCTTATAGCCCACTCGTCTTTTAACATACTATATTTGGAAGCATAATAATTTCTAAGTTTCAACTCTACAACTTAACCCCTCCGCCAAAAGCAATCCTTGCAGAAATTGTTCATCTCTAATGGTAGCCTCAAAATTTCTTGAATATCTGTCAAGAGAGTCGAGTCCTGAAATTTAAATACAACTTTTCCTTTTCATTTAAAAGGTTTGTTAGATAATGCTGCTATGTTCATGATAGATATTCAACAAGTGTTCAAATCACCATGTAAATAAAATTAAACTTTATGTTTATATTGGAACAATATTTAATTTATTTTGGTAAAAAAGTGTAACCATAAAAATTGAAAAACACTGGCCTTATCTAACACCCCCTTCCATCACACCTTAACGAATATATAAATGATACCACTAAAATCAACAAATCACAAATGAGTCACAAGATAAGTGCTTAAGTATATGATATTTATTAAGAATTACCAAGCATCACGTGTATGAATCTAACATTACTCTGGTAGGGTAAGGAATAAGTCAAAATGCAGATATGTATTATTTTTTTTACCTCAAAAGGAGCAGTAAAAGAGTTTGTATGATCAAAAAATGTTATGTTATTAAATTATCACCGTTGATAACTAAATATTAATATCTCTAGGTACTTTTTGCTAAAATCATTACTTTCACAACCTTAAATCGTCAATACTGCTTTATAAAGAACCTCTAAAGATATCATTAGGTTAAAAACACAATTCTTCTGAAACTATCAGAAGCGGGAAACTTTGAAATTACCAATACCAATTGATTCAAGAGAGTTACTGGCTCTTATTAGATTATAAAATAGGAAAGATCTTTGAATTATCGGTAACAATCTGGTATAAATAAACACTATGTAATAATCTGCGCACCGCCTCGGTGGCGTAGTTGGCTAACGCACTTGTCGCGTTGAGCTCAACCCCTAGGACGGGGAGATCGAGGTTCGAATCTCGGTCGGGTGAACTGAGGGTGGTTTTTCATAAATGGTTTTCCATTCTCCTTCCACGCAAGTGCGGCTTCATTTCCTCCAATTCAACCTTCCCAATTCCTAATCCTTAGCGTGATTAGTACTTTAAGCGTATAACCCGAACGGGTAGTAAGACGCGGTGCTCAAAATAATATTAATAATCTGCAAAATTATACTCTCCTGGGATATATGATTGACTTACCATTGTTAGCAGCTTAACTATTTAATTACGGTACTGTAATATTTAGAGATGTCGAGTGGAGTGAAGAGTTAATGTTGTCTAGAGCCACAGCATGGATGGTTAATTTCTACACTCGTTCCACATCACATAGAAAATAAATTCAAGCACCATTGTGCTTCGACCCAGTTAAACGTCTGAAGCTCATTGTCTTGTACCAGCTATTATGAAGGGTTAAACACATTTTGATACAATAAATAAAATATTGTGGTTCAGAAAATGCGTTTGTTTTTATTTTACCCCACATGGTCATTTGAAAAGTTCTTGAATATTTGTCGTGAGCAACCTGGAATTTAATTATAACCCTTTTTCTTGGTTTAAAAAATGTATTTTCAAATCTCACTATGTATATGGCATAGTCTATATTAAATAACTGATTATATAAGTAGTGTTCTTGCCTATGGCACCAATTTGACCTTTGAATTTGACCCCAATTTGTTGACGTAATCATTGCGTGTTATGTTGCAACATTGTTTGAGTACCGTGACCTACTTTCCTCTGATTGGTTGCTATAAATAGCCTCCTTCCCCCACAAATTTTGACCTGCTTTCCACATCCGCCTCCCCCTCCCCCTACTACCAACCCTGGACATGTTGGTTCTTGATGATTGTTAATAGATATTGAGGTCATTGCCCCAAGAAACCGGGTTTTTCCCATGTGCCAGTGTGTCGGGCAGACAAGACAAGAATAGATATTGAGGTCATTGCCCCGGGCAACGGGGGTTTTCCCTGGCGTCAGTTTGACGGAGGGCTCGGCACGAAGCTTGCGCTATGGCTGACAAGCCTAGAATGAACATCGGCTCTTTGTCATAAGGCTCTGTCCCGGAACAAGCAGCATGAACCTTGAGCTATGGTGCTTTTTGGTAGAGTGGGTAATTTGTTCCAGAGACCCCCCTCCTCCTTCGCCACCCTGACGCCATGTTTGAGTGACCTACTTTCCTCTGATTGGTTGCTATAAATATCCTCCTTCCCCCACCAATTTTGACCTGCTTTCCACATCCGCCCCCCCCTCGATACCAACCCTGACGTGTTATGTCACAACTATAGCTGACATATGCACAATCATGGGCCTCGGAATCCACAGTTAGGGGCCACTACCCCGTCACAAGTCTACTAAAATTGGTTGTTTGGTAGCGTCTGTCGAAATTCCTGGAAATGTACCTACACCCGCAGCTCTCGGACCGGACAACCTGGGTTTTTTTCCTATGCCGTAATCATTGCGTGTTATGTCACAACTCTAGCTGACACATGCACAATCAGGGGCCTCGGAATCCACAGTTAGGGGCCGCTATCCCCCGTCACAAGTCTACTAAAATTGGTTGTTTGGTAGCGTCTGTCAAATGCCTGGAAATGTTCCTCCACCCGCAGCTCTCGGACCGGACAACCTGAGTTTTTTCCTATGACTAATCATCGGTGTTATGTCCAACCCTGGCGCCAGTATGTCGGCCGACAATACAAGAAAGATATTGAGGTCATTGCCTCGGGCATCTGGTTTTCCCTGGTGCCAATATGTCGGGCGACAAGACAAGAATAGATATCGTATGGTACAGTTTTTTCCCGGCGCAGGCGGAGGGGTTTATTCCCTGGCAGCTTCAGCTTGACGGCTCACGAGACAAGAATAGATCTTGACCTCAACAACCTTGGGGTTTTCCCAATGACGTAATCATGGTGTTATGTCGCAACCCTGGCGCCAGTATGTCGGCACAACAAGACGAGTTGAGACAAGCTTAGATATAGAGGTCATCGACACGGGGCCAGTTTGGCGGGCAGACAAGACAATCGAGACAGAATATATCGTGTGACGTCAAACGAGGGAGGGGGTGGCTTAAAGGGATGCCAACTTGGTTGTCTATTTATAAACGTTTGTAGAGCGGTCCAATATGGACAAGTTACAGCAACTGGTAAATATCGTCGACGTGGTGCAGACCGTCAAATTGTGTGATTCTAGCCGTAGATCAAAAGTACTCGGGGATAAACTAAAACCGTCAATACAAATTCGGGAGACACCTAATAGCCTACCTAGACGGCGAGTTTTGTGTATTTCTACCATGCCGGTTTGGTACTCTTACAGATGAAGACGTGTTGAGTTAAATAAAGAAAAACTGGTATTTACCTGCGCCGGAGTAAAACCGGTTCACCTACCATTGTGAACTTTGAACGCGCTTAAGAGACACGGCAGTTAACAACAACAACGGGCAGCGGAGCATAGGGGACTCTACAGGACGTTTAGCTCTCAGGTACGCTCACCATGCTTCGATCCGGCTATATTAATTTAATGTTTGTGGGCCATACGTTGGAGGGGCGTGCCTATATGACGGGAGAGAATGTTCACAGTGTCGCGGTGTGTGATAGACAGGTAATTTACAAAGTACAGGAGCGAGGCTACATAGAGTTTTGTGACTCTACCTGTCACACGATACGAGTGACGGAAGTACTACCCTACGAGAGAATCGTGGAAACGTATATGTTGATGTAACGTGCGCCGTTTACAATTTCCGCAAGGGGGACGTGGTAGCTGTGTTACCCCGACCTCCACCGCCACCCTTCCGAGCTCCACACCCTCCGTCACCGTACTTCACGCCGCCGCCGCCCTCAGAGGACAGCCGTACACACCCCAGAGTCAAGACGTGCCCAGCCCAGAGTACCCACACGCCACCACACGTCACAGGCGTACCCGTCGTCAGAGTGTCTGTCTACCAGTCAGTAGAGTCACCTGCGTGCCCACCGTCCGAGGCGTCTACCTACCAGGCGTCAGATTCACTGGCGTACCACAGTCAGAGTCGCCTGTTTACCAGCCAGCAGAGTCAGCTGCGTGCCCACCACCACCGCCGGAGGTAAGTCTGAAGAACCTGTAAATCTCGAGGATTTAACATTTTACAAAAATTATTCAAATGTTAAAATTATAGGTGAAACGCCCGCCGACTACATACTAGCCTGGGCAGTTTCGGTAAGTTTTCCTTCCAAAGTCAATCTATTATTTGGATTGTAAGCGCTTTAAATCTAAAGCACGCTGTATGATATATCTCGGAGGACAAAGTGTGATGTTTAAAAGTGAATTAATAAAATAGACGTACTCTGCTGCTGCCATAGGAGCTAGTGGTGAAATTTTAAAAAAAACACGTTAGAGCGAGTGTTTATTTCTTTTGCTGCATCTCCAATAGACATTATGCCGTTTAAATGCTGCGTTTGTGATGGATCCTACGCAAAGCTATCCAATCTTATTCGGCACAAAATTCAATGTCATCAAACTGCTGCTCACCAGGATACCTGTTGGGGCGAGGAGGTATTATGCAGGGCGTTAGACATGATCGAGAAAGAGGAATACAATCGTGTCAAGTGCTTAAACGAACTTGAGAAAAACAAAAGTTATAACGTTGTGCTATCGGAAGAGCCCGAACCTAATGTTATTGTGCTTGAGTTTGTTGGAAGAGTAAGATTGCCAGGTAAAAAACTGTGGAGACATTGTCAATATACACTCTACCGTCTCTCAACGTGTCTTGAACTGTTTTGGAGGTGGCTCCTACTCATTTTCTAGATGGTAGATGTCTTTTATATGTATTGGTCAAAACACCTAAATAATATTGCTGCTTGTTGTGAATGTTTTAAATTAACCAATTGTTGATTGTCAATAAAAAAAACTAAAAATACAATTGACTCCTACTCATTTTCTAGCTGGTAGATGTCTTTTATATGTATTGGTCAAAAGACCTAAATAATATTGCTGCTTGTTGTGAATGTTTTAAATTAATCAATTGTTGATTGTCAATAAAAAGACTAACAATAAAATTGACTCCTACTCATTTTCTGGCTGGTAGATGTCTTTTATATGTATTGGTCAAAAGACCTAAATAATATTGCTGCTTGTTGTTGTTGTTGTTGTTTTAAATTAATCAATTGCTGATTGTCAATAAAAAAAAACTATCACTAAAATGTCGTTATTATTTTTTAAATCCTCGGCTGGACAATCAAAGACCTGAAGGAGACGCCAACATTGTTGTGACTTAGTTTGCTATCCAGGGTTGAATTGCTTATCTAATCCATAATATATATTTACGAGTATATCTTACCCCCTTAATGTGAACAAACCAGTACACGTACTAAGATACATATGTAAGCCAAAGTTTCCAGGGCTCGATTCCCGTGTGCAGGTGTATTTTTTTTCAGAATATGATATGTATTAAATGGTGAAGGAGAAACGCTACATATAAAGGAGGCAGCAGCTTTCTCATCACGGCGTTAGGAAGACTGCCCGCTGCGCCAAGTGTCCAGAAAGAATGTATAACTCTCTCTCTTTCTCTCCCTCTCTCTGTGAAGGGAGACATGTATTTGTCTGTTAATCTATGTCGCGTGGTCAATGGTCAAGACGTCTAAGGTATCACTTGGCCGCGAGGCGTTAGCATGTCTGTCTGTCCCCTCAGAGTCAAGTGTCCAGGCTTCAATTCCCTGTATGACTGAAAATGATGGTTTAAGGGGGAGGGGAATGGGAATTAGTACACCAATTGAAGCAAAGAGACGGCCTTACACATGCCAGGGGTTCAAAACCCTATATTAGCCACATGTCATGATGTTTTTTCTGGGAGAGCGGATTCCCGTAAGGTGCTTCCCTGTCTAACTCTCCGTGGCTTCGTTGAAACAGCAACAATAAATTTAACGTTCGGAAAAATATTTACTTTTACAAAAATATCACAAGTAATACAATTATTAAAATCTTGAAATTATTTTAAATTAATATGTTGATGAAACTATATACGTTGATATAATATTTAACATTTACACTAAACAAATTAGTTACTTAAACAGCAACCAAATATTTAATGTCCGAAAAAATATTTTGATCTAATAATAATATATTTACTTTTACAAAAAAAACAACAAAAAAACCACAAGTTTTACAATTATGAAAATCTTGAAAATATTTTGATATAATAATATATTTAGTTTTACAAAAAAATCACAAGTAATACAATTATGAAAATCTTGAAATTATTTTAAATAAATATGTTGATTAAACTATATATACGCTGACATAATATTTTGATATAAAAATATATTTACTTTTACAAAAAAAAAACTACAAGTAATACACTTATGAGGATCTTGAAATTATTTTAAATTAATATGTTGTTACGTTTTAAATATGAAACTATATATCCTTTACCGTCCAAATAAGCCTCCATGTATATCTATGTAATTGAAAACATTTAACTTTAAGCTTTAATCATGATAATCCAATATTTGTTCGATTATTCAATTTTACATATTATGTTATTTTAAAGTGTTATGAGCTTCGTTGTTACACCTTCATTACACTATAGGGCGTTTTACATGACAGTTTTATCATCCAACTATGTCAAATAAAAATTTGTATACAGCTAAGTATTTAAATTAACATATTTGTATAAATTGTACATTTTTTTGACATTAATGAATATATTTGTCAACAATTAACTTGATATGAAATTGTTCTAATAATACACCATCATGATTTAATATTATATTTGTGTTTTGCTTATCATACATGTTTTCATACACCCTCATGACACTTGTTCTCAATATATTCACAGTTGATCCCACATTGATGGTGAAGTTGCTAAATTTATGTAAGGTATTTCGTAATCATTTCCAGTGGGATGCATCATACCTCCGTTCAGACCCATGTCTATAGAGAGGGTCTTGTTGACATCATTGAAAGCGGGGGGCATTGCACCCCTGTTAAGAACCATGCTGTTGGAGGGGGATGCTGAACCCCCATTCGGAAGCCACTCGGGCTTAGCTCCTCCTGAGCTTATGATGGTTTTCTGGACAGGACTGTTTCCACTGGGACCCTTGTTGCAACATTTGCAGCGGTAGATGTGTCTAATGGTCTTCACAATATGACGTGACGAGGAAGGCAAAGGGGGACTTCCGTACGATGGATGATGGCTGAGTCTTACTATGTATTCAGCCTGTCTAGCAATAAGAGATTTGGCCTTCGCCAGCTCAACTCGTAGATGAACGATTTCTATAGTACACAAATGAAACACATATATAAGATATATTAATTATTGTAGTTAGCCATTGACAAATATTGAAAATAGTCCCAACTTAAGGGCCATTGAACAAATAAATTTGAACCAAAAAAGCCCTAGTTATGTCTCTGCACGTCAACAATAACTTCTCGTTTGAATCAGCTATCTTCAGATCTAAGTCAAAATAATGGGGGAACATCTTGCGCATCACTGAATCTACATCAAAATCGTCATCAATCGGAGTGATGATTGATTTTAAATCTGGTGATTTGGTATTTATTAAAAAAAAGGTTATTCTTATTTATAATGAAATAAAAAACTTCTCCCGTTGATTAAAAAAATAATTAAACTTTATATATATAGTCGTAAGTATACTACGCTTAAATTAGTTTATTTTAGATAAATAAGTAACTGTATTATTGATAGTGTAAAAGAGCTCATGTGTTAGTAAAATTGGCATAATACCATCATGTATTTAATATATTAATGTTATATTTATTGTAATATAAAAGAAGTGGAACGCCCAGATCTATGACAGCTCTCTCTCTCTCTCACACACACACACGACGTATCGGTGAGCGATAGACATGTAATTTACAAAGTAGCGGAGCGAGGCTACATAGCTGGGGCCTTGAAGGTCTTTAAATCACATCGAGGAACAGAAATGTTAAATTTAAACATCATTCATTAACCTCCTTGGAGTTACACGACCTCATGAGTTCGTTGAATGTACATTTATTCAGATAAACAGGTGATCATATCAACTGTATCGAGTCATTTTAAAGCAATAAGCGTAGTTGAAAACTAATATTACACCGTCAATGATGATGAGCCAAATAGTAATTTCTTATTTCAACTGTATCGAGTCATTTTAAAGCAATAAACGTAGTTGAAAACTAATGTTACTCCGTCAATATTTAATGATTATGATGATTCAAATAGTAATTACCTATTCTATTTTGATCTAAATTAGAAAGATCGGTTCAATGCTTCTCTAGAGAAAATGGGATTTGATTCATATATATAGAGAGCTGTTTTAGAATAACCCTGCCTTCTTCACGTAAAAATATAAAGCTACGGAGCGCTTGATTAGACAAAACCATGGAAAATTCAACAACAGCCACATCAGGTATTTCAATTATCTTCTTTTAAATAACTTAAAAAGTGTTTGATTTAATGTTCATAAACCATGTTTGGAGTCAACATTTTGGTCTAACCGGTTAGGGTCAATCCCGTAACTTCCTATAAATACTATCAACATTTATTTCTAAAAGGGAAACTTGAACGTAATTATCTGGTGAACTGGAACAAATTATTATTATTATTTAACACAACAGCTTACTACCCCCGTTCGCCTTATATGCTTAAGTACTAATGTATTAGGAATTTGAAAGGTTGAATTTAGAGGAAGTAAACACACATTTGCGCGGTGTGAGAGTGGAAAAAAAACTAACCTTATTTCACCCATACAAGATTCGAGGGAGGGAATCCTTAAATCAGTGGACGGATACTCTACCAACTAAACTAAGGTTTCGGGTTAAATGGGTACCCTGGGAGTGTTTGTTTGACATTGCAACAGAAAACTTAAGACCCTTAGAGTTGAGGGGATTGTTTGATGTTTAGGTTACTTTACAGATGTTGCGAGAAAAGCCTACTTAACGATTTCTACACCGATACAATAAACAACAGTGGGAGAAATCACCTTAATATTTTCCCTGGCTGTGATTTACATGAGTAGGCCAGTAGGAATGGTATGCGTCACCGCCTGGAAGTCAGAAAGATGTTTACATGCTAGGAATGCGTAGACGACACATAACGTACATATAGATGTGAAATTACTTTTACTCTTTGTGTCAAAATAGTAATATAGTTGAATGATAAAGCCGGCAGTTGAAACGCTCAATATTGTAATGAAGTGTAACAATAATAATAATAATAATAATAATAATAATAATATTTAGCACTGTGTATTACTACCCGTTCGGGTTATACGCTTTAAGTACTAATTACGCTAAAGGATTAGGAATTGGGAAGGTTTAATTAGATGAAGTGAACCTGCATTTGCGTGGAGGGAGAGTAGAAAACAATTTAGGAAAACCACCCACAATTCACCCGACCGAGATTCAAAACTCGATCTCCCCGTCCTCAGCAGTCGAGCTCAGCACGATTAGCGCGTTAGCCAACTACGCCACCGAGGTGGTTAAAATAAATTGATTTAGCCTACATGCTATCTCCATTAATTTCGCAAATAGTTGTAGGCCTATTATTTATTTTACTGATAAAATAATTGTAGATAGTACAATCTTGTTCTACATTAATAAGTTTTTATATTAAAAATAAAATCCTTCTAAGATATAGTCTGAAGATAGTTGATTAAAATGATAAGTTGGTGTTGACGTGCAGAGACATTACTTCGGGATTTTCTGGTTCAAATTTATTTGTTCAAACATTTTAGCTGGATGTGCAACACCTTTTTATCGTATTTTCATTACATCAACTTTTAAAGTTACTATTTATTGATACGTAGGTCTATTATAATCACATGAATAATACGAACAGTTCGAATGGTTAGTAAGTCACGATGCACACACATATTTTTGCGAACATTAAATTTCTTGTTACTGTTTAGTGTAAATGTTTATGTCAGCTTCGAATGGCAAGTAAGACACAATGCACACACATATTTTTGCGAACATTAAATTTCTTGTTACTGTTTAGTGTAAATGTTTATGTCAGCTTCGAATGGCTAGTAAGTCACAATGCTCACACATATTTTTGAGAACATTAAATTTCTTATTACTGTTTAGTGTAAATGTTTATGTCAGCTTATATATACTCTAAATAAAATAAATAAACTTAGCACCGAAAATATGACACGGTCGACGGAGAGTTTTTATTGTAATTCTAGCTATGGTATAATTGTGGTGGTTTTCTCCTGGGTAGGTTTACCAACCTCTCTTCATTCAAATGCGGATATATTTACTATGAATAATGTCAGCGTATATATACTCTAGCAACTAGGACGGTGACGGGAGATCGTGGTACGTTAAATGATTATTTTAACAAACTATTTATTCAGAGTCCCAGTGAGTAATATACTTTTGCCATAAAACTTAGTTTCTCAAGAATTATCCTCCTATTAAATTAGGTCTATATATATATATATATTAACTTATTTTGATTGTGTTAAGCCTTAATTTAGCTAGGCTTTATTTGATAACTACAAGATTTACTAGAGGAGATTTGGATACAATTGTCATTTAAATAATATCTCAACTTATTCTTTCGAAACACGGCACCTTAATTAAAGATAAAGAAATGACCTACAGTGTTCGATAAGAATCCTTATATTATTTTGAATACCAATTAAATTAAATTGATTTAGCCTACATGATATCTCCATTAATTTCACAAATAGTTGTAGGCCTATTATTTATGTTACGGTTAAAATAATTGTAGATAGTACCATCTTGTTCTACATTAATAAAATCCATCTAAGATATAGTCGAAGATAGCTGATTCAAACGAGAAGTTAGTGTTGACGTGCAGAGACATAACTAGGGCTTTTCTGGTTCAAATTTATTTGTTCAATGGCCCTTAATTTGGGCCTATTTTCAATATTTTTCAATGGCTAATACAATAATTAATATATCTTATATATGTGTTTCATTTGTGTACTATAGAAATTGTTCATCTACGAGTTGAGCTGGCGAAGGCCAAATTCTTATTGCTAGACAGGCTGAATACATAGTAAGACTCAGCCATCAACCATCGTACGGAAGTCCCCTTTGCCTTCCTCGTCAGTCATATTGTGAAGACCATTAGACACATCTACCGCTGCAAATGTTGCAACAAGGTCCCAGTGGAAACAGTCCTGTCCAGAAAACCATCATAAGCTCGGGAGGAGCTAAGCCCGAGTGGATTCCGAATGGGGGTTCAGCATCCCCCCAACAGCATGGTTCTTAACAGGGGTGCAATGCCCCCGCTACCAATGATGTCAACAAGACCCTCTCTATAGACATGGGTCTGAACGGAGGTATGATGCATCCCACTGGAAATGATTACGAAATACCTTACATAAATTTAGCAACTCCACCATCAATGTGGGATCACTGTGAATATATTGAGAACAAGTGTCATGAGGGTGTATGAAAACATGTATGATAAGCAAACACAAATATAATATTAAATCATGATGGTTATTATTAGAACAATTTCATATCAAGTTAATTGTTGACAAATATATTCATTAAGTCAAAAAATGTACAATTTATACAAATATGTTAATTTAAATACTTAGTTGTATACAAATTTTTATTTTACATAGTTGGATGATAAAACTGTCATGTAAAACGCCCTATAGTGTAATGAAGGTGTAACAACGAAGCTCATAACACTTTAAAAAACATAATATGTAAAATTGAATAATCAAACAAATATTAGATTATCATGATTAAAGCTTAAAGTTAAATGTTTTCAATTAATAGATATATATGGAGGCTTATTTGGACGGTAAAGGATATATAGATTCATATTTAAAACGTAAGAACATATTAATTTAAAATAATTTCAAGATCCTCATAAGTGTATTACTTGTGTTTTTTTTTGTAAAAGTAAATATATTTTTATATCAAATATTATGTCAGTATAGATCAGCTATTTATTATTCGTTTAATAATTTACTTTATTTTTTAAATAAATATATAAAATTTTCAAGATTTTCATAATTGTAAATACTTGTGGTTTTTTTGTTTGTAAAACTAAATATATTATTATATCAAAATATTTTCAAGATTTTCATAATTGTAAAACTTGTGTTTTTTTTTTGTTTTTTTGTAAAAGTAAATATATTATTATTAGATCAAAATATTTTTTGGACAATAAATATTTGGTTGCTGTTTAAGTACTAATTTGTTTAGTGTAAATGTTATATATTATATCAGCGTATATATTTCATCAACATATTAATTTAAAATAATTTCAAGATTTTAATAATTGTATTACTTGTGATTTTTTTTGTAAAAGTAAATATTTTTGCGAACGTTAAATTTATTGTTGCTGTTTCAACGAAGCCACGGAGAGTGAGACAGGGAAGCACCTTACGGGAATCCGCTCTCCCAGAAAAAACATCATGACATGTGGCTAATATAGGGTTTTGAACCCCTGGCATGTGTAAGACGTCTCTTTGCTTCAATTGGTGTACTAGTCCCATTCCCCTCCCCTTAAACCATCATTTTCAGTCATACAGGGAATCGAAGCCTGGACACTTGACTCTGAGGGGACAGACAGACATGCTAACGCCTCGCGGTCAAGTGATTCCTTAGACGTCTTGACCATTGACCACGCGACATAGATTAACAGACAAATACATGTCTCCCTTCACAGAGAGAGAAGAGAGAGAGAGAGAGAAAGAGAGAGAGTTATACATTCTTTCTGGACACTTGGCGCAGAGGGCAGTCTTCCTAACGCCGTGATGAGAAAGCTGCTGCCTCCTTTATATGTAGCGTTTCTCTTCACCATTTAATACATATCATATTTGAAAAAAAATACACCGCACACGGAATCGAGCCCTGGAAACTTTGGCTTAATATTATCTTAGACGTTTACTGGTTTGTTCACATTAAGGGGGTAAGATATACTCGTAAATATATATTATGGATTAGATAAGCAATTCAACCCTGGATAGCAAACTAAGTCACAACAATGTTGGCGTCTCCTTCAGGTCTTTGATTGTCCAGCCGAGGATTTAAAAAATAATAACGATTTTTAGTGATAGTTTTTTTTTATTGACAATCAGCAATTGATTAATTTAAAACAACAACAACAACAAGCAGCAATATTATTTAGGTCTTTTGACCAATACATATAAAAGACATCTACAAACCAGAAAATGAGTAGGAGTCTTAATTTTTATTTTTCTATTCCCCTTTTTTATTGACAATTCTAACAAATATTGGAGTTAAATTTTTAAAAAACATTCACAACAAGCAGCAATATTATTTAGGTCTTTTGACCAATACATATAAAAGACATCTACCAGCTAGAAAATGATAGGAGTCAATTTATTTTAGTTTTTTTATTGACAATCAACAATTGGTTAATTTAAAACATTCACAACAAGCAGCAATATTATTTAGGTGTTTTGACCAATACATATAAAAGACATCTACCATCTAGAAAATGAGTAGGAGCCACCTCCAAAATAGTTCAAGACACGTTGAGAGACGGTAGAGTGTATATTGACAATGTCTCCACAGTTTTTACCTGGCAATCTTACTCTTCCAACAAACTCAAGCACAATAACATTAGGTTCGGGCTCTTCCGATAGCACAACGTTATAACTTTTGTTTTTCTCAAGTTCGTTTAAGCACTTGACACGATTGTATTCCTCTTTCTCGATCATGTCTAACGCCCTGCATAATACCTCCTCGTCCCAACAGGTATCCTGGTGAGCAGCAGTTTGATGACATTGAATTTTGTGCCGAATAAGATTGGATAGCTTTGCGTAGGATCCATCACAAACGCAGCATTTAAACGGCATAATGTCTATTGGAGATGCAGCAAAAGAAATAAACACTCGCTCTTAACGTTTTTTTTTTTAAATTTCACCACTAGCTCCTATGGCAGCAGCAGAGTACGTCTAGTTTATTAATTCACTTTTAAACATCACACTTTGTCCTCCGAGATATATCATACAGCGTGCTTTAGATTTAAAGCGCTTACAATCCAAATAATAGATTGACTTTGGAAGGAAAACGTTACCGAAATTGCCCAGGCTGAGTATGTAGTCGGCGGGCGTTTCACCTATAATTTTAACATTTGAATAATTTTTGTAAATTGTTAAATCCTCGAGATTTACAGGTTCTTCAGACCTTACCTCCGGCGGTGGTGGTGGGCCGCAGCTGACTCTGCTGGCTGGTAAACAGCGACTCTGACTGTGGGTACGCCAGTGAATCTGACGCCTGGTAGGTAGACGCCTCGGACGGTGGCACGCAGGTGACTCTACTGACTGGTAGACAGACGACTCTGACGACGGGTACGCCTGTGACGTGTGGTGGGTAGACGACTCAGGTGGTGGGTACTCTGGGTCTGGGCACGTCTGTGACTCTGGGGGTGTGTACGGCTGTCCCTCTGAGGGCGGCGGCGGCGTGAAGTACGGTGACGGATGGTGTGGAGCTCGGAAGGGTGGCGGTGGAGGTCGGGGTAACACAGCTACCACGTCCCCCTTGCGGAAATTGTAAACGGCGCACGTTACATCACACATATACGTTTCCACGATTCTCTCGTAGGGTAGTACTTCCGTCACTCGTATCGTGAGACAGGTAGAGTCACAAAACTCTATGTAGCCTCGCTCCTGTACTTTGTAAATTACCTGTCTATCACACACCGCGACACTGTGAACATTCTCTCCCGTCATATAGGCACGCCCCTCCATCGTATGGCCCACAAACATTAAATTAATATAGCCGGATCGAAGCATGGTGAGCGTACCTGAGAGCTAAACGTCCTGTAGAGTCCCCTATGCTCCGCTGCCCGTTGTTGTTGTTAACTGCCGTGTCTCTTAAGCGCGTTCAAAGTTCACAATGGTAGGTGAACCTGGTTTTACTCCGGCGCAGGTAAATACCAGTTTTTCTTTATTTAACTCACACACGTCTTCATCTGTAAGAGTACCAAACCGGTATGGTAGAAATACACAAAACTCGCCGTCTAGGTAGGCTATTAGGAGTCTCCCGAACTTTGTATTGACGGATTTTAGTTTGTCCGCCGAGTACTTTTGATCTACGGCTAGATCACACAATTTGACGGTCTGCACCGCGTCGACGATATTTACCAGTTGCTGTAACTTGTCCATATTGGACCGCTCTACAAACGTTTATAAATAGACAACCAAGTAGGCACCCCTCTTTATAGCCACCCCCTCCCTCGTTTGACGTCACACGATATATTCTTGTCTCGACTTGTCTTGTCTGCCCGCCAAACTGGCGCCCGTGTCGATGACCTCTATATCTAAGCTTGTCTCAACTCGTCTTGTTGTGCCGACATACTGGCGCCAGGGTTGCGACATAACACGCAATGATTACGTCATTGGGAAAACCCCAAGGTTGTTGAGGTCAAGATATATTCTTGTCTCGTGAGCCGTCAAGCTGACGCCAGGGAAAACCCCCCGCTGCCCGGGGCAATGACCTCAATATCTATTCTTGTCTTGTCTGCCCGACATACTGGCGCAGGGAAAAAACCTGTTACCCGGGCAATGACCTCGATATCTATTCTTGTCTTGTCGGGCCGACATATTGGCACCAGGGAAAACCAGATGCCCGAGGCAATGACCTCAATATCTATTCTTGTCTTGTCGTGCCGACATACTGGCGCCAGGGTTGGGACATAACACGCGATGATTACGTCATAGGAAAAAAACTCAGGTTGTCCGGTCCGAGAGCTACGGATGGAGGAACATTTCCAGGCATTTCGACAGACGCTACCAAACAACCAATTTTAGTAGACTTGTGACGGGGGATAGCGGCCCCTAACTGTGGATTCCTAGGCACCTGATTGTGCATGTGTCAGCTATAGTTGTGACATAACACGCAATGATTACGGCATAGGAAAAAAAGCCAGGTTGTCCGGTCCGAGAGCTGCGGGTGTAGGTACATTTCCAGGCATTTCGACAGACGCTACCAAACAACCAATTTTAGTAGACTTGTGACGGGGTAGTGGCCCCTAACTGTGGATTCCGAGGCCCCTGATTGTGCATGTGTTAGCTAAGTTGTGGCATATCACGTCAGGGTTAGTAGTCGAGGGGGGGTGGCGGATGTGGAAAGAAGGTCAAAATTGGTGGGGGAAGGAGGATATTTATAGCAACCAATCAGAGGAAAGTAGGTCACTCAAACATGGCGTCAGGGTGGCGAAGGAGGAGGGGGGTCTCTGGAACAAATTACCACACTCTACCACAAAGCACCATAGCGCAAGGTTCATGCTGCTTGTTCCGGGACAGAGCCTTGTGACAGAAGAGCCGATGTTCATTCTAGGCTTGTCAGCCATAGCGCAAGCTTCGTGCCGAGCCCTCCGTCAAACTGACGCCAGGGAAAACCCCCGTTGCCCGGGGCAATGACCTCAATATCTATTCTTGTCTTGTCTGCCCGACATACTGGCGCCAGGGAAAAACCCCGTTTCCCGGGTCAATGACCTCAATATCTATTAACAATCATCAAGAACCAACATGTCCAGGGTTGGTAGTAGAGGGGGAGGGAGGAGGCGGATTTGGAAAGCAGGTCAAAATTGGTGGGGGAAGGAGGCTATTTATAGCAACCAATCATAGGAAAGTAGGTCACGGTACTCAAACAAGATGTTGCAACATAACACGCAATGATTACGTCACACAAATTGGGGTCAAAGGTCAAAGGTCAAATTGGGGCCATAGGGCCAGAACACTACTTATATAGCTATGTGTATAAAAATAAAATAAATTTATCTACTAAAGCACTAAATTATTTATTTTGTTAGAAAAAATTGGCTATAAAAACTTTAAAACTTTTGTATTAACTAACTTGCGATCCCTTCCGTACCATCTTATCACCCATAATCATAGATAAAGCTGATAAATGATAATACACACAAAAAATGAAATATTTAATGTGGCGCTGACTATACGTAAGTACATTTAGGCCCATATTTACGGTGAAACAGTTACAACTAGAAAAATATAAGCTTTTGGAATTCAAAATCATCTTGCTTTCTACTCGTATATGTTGAATATCCATTTACGTCAAATCACGGGATAGTGCCTATAAATTGTTGAATAAGATAAAAAAAAAAGCAATGAAAACAATTTTGTATCTGATTTAAGAACAGTAAATTATTTTATTGAGTTTCTTTGAAAACTATAAAGGTGGTTGAGACGAACTAGAATTGAGTAGAAGGACTAATGTTATACAATCGGTGGTCCCATCACACCAGCGCTGATATACCCAAGACTACTCAATTCAAATGCGCTCGTTGAAATATACCCAACACTATTCAAGTCAAACAAACTCGAATCAGAAAACGATTACATAACCCTTTGCAGACAAGATGGTGGGTAATCTTAGAATCCCAGCATGGTTATGGATGAACTTGTTTCGTGTCCATTATCTACTAGTCACAACTAAGGGGCTTTTATTTATTTCACCTTTTGGCGCCGCTTTGAAGTCAGGTGGGCATTATTTTGCTTTGCTCTTAGGTTTTTTCCTCTCTTTCTTGTTCTTGTAAAAGACTTCATTAGTGAGGAAAGAAAGATAAAAATGACAAAAAGGGTTGAAGCTGTTTGCCTACATATCAGGTGTCTAGATCTGGGCTAAATTACTAGGCTTTGGTTGATTGGCCGTAAACAACATCCAAAAATACTCTTAAGAATACATCGCCTCAACTATTTTTGAAAATATGTTAAAATGTAATTAATCAAATTAAAAAATATGGGTTAGAATATAGAGAAAATACTATTCATATTCTGTGTGTATATGTATACATATATATACATATTATATACAATATATGTACACAGAGTATTAATAGTGTATATATTATATATATATACAGATGATGTACAATATATATATATATATATATATGATGTACAGTATATATATATATATATATATACATATGATGTACATAGAGTATGAATAGTTTATACATTATATATATATTATAATTAATTTTGGTGATTGATCGCCTCCATTCTATTGATTTCTATACCAATTCAATAATTTCTGTTCAAATTTCAAAATACCACATAGTCAAATAAATTAATCTAGATTTATTTGCTCTCCCCCATTACAGGTTAATGTAATGTGACTAACTTTTAACTAATGTTAGGCTCCTCTAGTCTGGTGTGCAGATGAGGAAGAGGTTTGGAGTTCTAATCTTAGGAGGGTACACTGAAGATTTTCTCAAATTATTTCATACTCCTAAACCCAAATTCTGGGCACATTTCTTATATTATTCCGTTTCCTCATTCCTACCCCATTAGCATTAGTGTATTTCTATGCGGATATCCCGGATGGGTAGTAAGACGCGGTTCAAGACAAACCTACTCCTTGGTGGGTAGGCAACAGACACAATAAATACTCACCTAGAAGGAGACACGGGACAAAGTAGCTAGAAGCCATGTAGCGTGTCCCTATCAAGACGACACGTCGAGAATAACTAATCCTGTCATTGTAGTTTGTGGTATTTGTATGCACGCTAGGCGTTTTAAGCCAGTCAGGAAACAAGCGGGGTCTTGTACTTAAAGATCAAGAGTTCTTCTACACCTCAACCGCGCGCACACCCAATGGATGTGTTGCTTTAATAGGTGGGCAATAGGGGGGGCCTTCAAGATGATTAGCTATTATCCTCACAAGTAACAACACGACCAGTCTCTCTCTCTCTATCTGCAGCTCTCGTTGTTGTATGAAACTATTGTTGTGCCATCGAGATAAACAGCTCTTGTCTCTCTTTACCATCTCTGCTACTGTAAGGATTATGAGAAAGATAATAGGTCTAAGGGAAATGGAAGGAGATGTGAGTGAGTACTGGACGTATTTCTACAGTTTTTAGAATAAAAACTTTTTTTCACCATTTACATTGGTGGTTGCATGTTCTAAGGCTCTAGCATCGTAATAGAAAAAATATCGATAACAGGAAGATTGTGGTTAGATCCCGGTTGGGTCTATTAAAATTGGGTTTTCCTCAAAGGTTTCCTATTTTTTCTCCATGCACATGCGGGTACACTTCCTCTAAATTCAAACTTCCTCGTCCCTAAACTAGTAACGTAATTAGTACAAATCATATAATCCTAATGAGTAGTAAGACTTGGTGCTAAAAATAATTTGTTTAACCAAAATAGAAAAAAAAAAATTCAACACAAGATACTCTTATTTTAATTTTATAATTTAAAGTTATACCAAGGCTCTTGATTATCTGCCGTGGGCATTGCAAAATTATTAGGTTATTATTTTAACAGGAGCGTTTTAATTAAAGATAAAATATACTTTTCAAATATCCCAATGCTCATTGAAAATATTCATTAAAGCGTATAGAATAAATTGCCTATAACAGGAAGAAATGCAGTGACCACAGAACCATCAACTTCATATCTCATGCGGGAAAGATCGTGGCAAGAATACTCAACAGGCGACTGAGACATAAGACAGAAAGTGTGATAAAAAGTAAATCAATTTAGATTCAGAAAAAGGAAAAGTCACTAAAGATCCATCGGGATGATAAACATGATTTCAGAAAAATAACTGTAAGTCAAGGAAGATGTCCACATTAATTTCATTGACTGGAAAAAGGTGTTCGATAGAGAGAACTGGAAGAAACTGATTTTAATTCTCAAGAAGATCGGCATCAACTGGAGGGACAGAAGGCTAAATGCAAACCTGTACCTAGGACAACAAGTGAAGGCGAGGCTGAATGATGGAGATACTTGCAGCGTATAGATATAGGAAGAGGAGTGAGAGAGGGATGCTGTTTCTCACCCAGTAGGCTCAAATTGTTTGGAGAATGGCTGGTCAGGGAAGTACTAGAGGTACTAGTAATTTCGGGAAAGGAGGATGCATCACAATCATCACAATTAAAAAAAAAGATTATCTATCATTGCTGGCCAAAAATAAAGAGGAGTTGCAGGAAATTATGGACTTGCTGGTAAATATAGGGAGGTTATGTGGCATAGAGATAAAAAAAAACATTAGTGATGGTGATTTCAAAATATGAACAGCTACTGAAAATAAAAATGTAATCAAGGAGTTGGAAAGATAGAGCAGGTCAAGTAGCTGCCATAACTGAGGAAGCTCTCGACAAAAAGAGGATACTGCTGAACAATAAGTTGAGTTTGGGACTGAGAAAGAAACGGTCGAAATGTTACATTTGGAACATCCTGCTATATCGAGCAGAAATTTCACTCTTTGGAAGATGGAAAAGAAATGCTTGAAGAGCTTTGAAATTGGTGCTGAAGAAGACTTGAGAAAATCAGGTGGACATACAGGGTGGCAAATGAAGATGTTCAAAGACGAGTGGGTGAGAAGAGAACCATTTTGTATGTGATTCTTCTGCACGAAGCAAACTGGATCGTACATATCCTTGGGAGGAATAGTCTTCTACATGACGTCATAGAAGAAAATGTTGAGGGAATGAAGAGCTTAAGAAAGAGGATGTATTGCATAGCATTGGCTGTCTAAGTTCGCTGACAAAATGAATGGGCCTGTTCTAAGACAGAACACTTAATAATAAAATAACAATCACCTCTGAGGCAACTCCGAGTCTGATAGAGAACATTTTTATCCTCACTTGCT
This sequence comes from Timema cristinae, assembly GCA_039000515.1. Classification (NCBI taxonomy): domain Eukaryota; kingdom Metazoa; phylum Arthropoda; class Insecta; order Phasmatodea; family Timematidae; genus Timema; species Timema cristinae. Next base: position 43,870,923 of record JBCFYV010000012.1, read on the forward strand.
CTCTGTTAAATGTTTCCAAGTCCCCTCACTTTTAATTATGTCGGAAGGTAGTGTGTTGGTGTAGAAGGAGCTAATGCCATTATTAACGAACCAGCGTTGGAAACATTTCTATATTTAGGAAAGATTGACCGTACCAAAACAAAATAATATATCAATGGTGTTTCCTATTTGTATCCATGCAGTTTCTTGAGTAATTATATTCAGAGTAGTAAAATGTTGTCAATGTTAGTCGACAAAAAAAGTTTGTATTCTCAAAACAGCTCTTTCTATGAAAATTGTGATGTACCATATATACCTTTAATAAAAGGTACACCAGTGAACGTCATATCTGGACAGAGATAAGATGACGGAACGTTTGACATGCTTTCTCTTGCTACTGATAATCTGACAGCATTGTTCAAGTGACAAGTTCTGCTTCTAATGAATGAGCTACAGCCTCCTCATGGCAGACAATAGAACTTCTACTCCCCAAAACACTCACAAACCCGGCCAATAGTGGGTGGAACCTTGTCTCTCCCAAAATATGACATTCCCTTGTCCATCTGGTATTCAAGAAAGCCGACACTACTTAGTTGCTTCCTCCTTTTATCACGAACAACTTTTCTAGTTTTGGGGGTGTATTGAGGTGTAAAGCGGAGGTTATAGAACAATAATTGTGCAAACTGTAGGAAAACCTCTTGGGTGGCAAAAGCTATGAAGTATTCACGTCTTTATTATTATCTCTTTTATTATATAAGTGACCGCTACACGCGTTATTACAACTTCATGGCCCTTCTCTTCTTTTTAAGATCTCCATTTAAATAAACTCGGACGATACAAGTACAGAAGGTCCCTAAATATTTTAAGATATTTTAAACAGACTCAGGTTTAAGGAGACTGCCTACCTGAGCACTAAAAAGCATTTCAGCCGTCCAAAAATACCATATTATTTAAGAAAAAAAAAATCCACCATTTCTTAGTATCAGTTATGATATTAATTACGCTATTATGTTAGTGATGAGGAAGGTTGAATTTAGATGAAGTGTACCCGCAATTGCGTGGGTCAATAATGAACACTTATTTGAGTACACCTGACCAAGATTCAAACCCTTATTTACAATCATTGGCATTCTAGTCTATTGCAACAGCAACGCATTCCTAAACCAACTGGTGACCTAAGTGGGTAAATTTGTTGGTTATTTTAAAATATGGTTCGGATCAGGAATTTTGATTTGTAGTTTAAAAAATTCATAAAATGGTGGAATTCGTTTATTTCCAAAGACATTTTAATTGAAATGTCACGGTACTTATTTCAGAGTAAAGGGATGGAAACTAACCTTCCTCAAATAAGTAAAATAGTTTTTTTAATCAGGCCACAAGATTGAATTTGATGGTTTTGAGGCTTTGAAACAATCATTTACATAATAATTCTGCATTGTGAGGATATCACGAATCAAGAATTGTGTGCCCTTAATACACATTGGAATAAAAAGAGTATTAGTACGTAAGCTAATAAAGAAAACAGCTATGCTCACATGAAATAGCTCATATCGGGGGGCAAGCGTTCTAACCACTGAACTCGTCTTGTTTGGATGGCCCATGACGTATATATTGGAGTTCCAGTTGGTGCAGGGTACATTCATAGAGAAAAGAAAGAAGATAATTTCAATATGAAAGATTGAAGGTTATTGTCTAAATGGTTTTTCCACTTTCTGCCAAAAAAAAAACGGGTACATCTTCCTATAAAGTATATCCAAACCTTACCTACATCATCTCTACTCCACTAGTTTAGTTAAATGCTGATATCCCAGATAGTTTGTAAGACGAAATTTAAAATAAATATATTTTGTAGGCTATGATTGGGCCTTCTTTTAAAGTGCTAAGATGTGCCCAATCTTATATAGGCAAAAAAGATACAAAAGTAGGTATAAAAAACCTTAAACTAACTATTACAAACAAATGATGAAAACAGATTTAATTGGATGTTCTCCAAACAAAAACATGGGTACACCTTTCAAGACCGCAGCTGACATACACAGTGGCCCAACAATAGTGGTGAAATCTTAAATACAATCCTGAATTCAGAATCGTGCAGAGTCTAATAAATAATTAGGCTTATGGAAAAACCGATATTTACAAAATAACCAAATGAGTCTATAGGAAATCCACCATTATTAAATTTTATGTGATTGTCCAAATATCCGTACTGGTGACCACATAGTCTAAGTCAGTGTACTCAACTAGAGGCTTACGTGCCAAAAGCGGCCTCTACGCACTAAAAATGAGGCCCTCACAGTATCCGGAGGAAGAATAAGTGAAACCCTGGGTGGTAGATGTGAAACAGTTAATGATTCAAATAAATATGTTTATCTTAAAGGTCTTGATAAAATCATATTATGCATTTAATCGACTAGTAAAAATATGTATGAATACATAATATTTATAATGCTCGGTTGTTTTTTGAAAGTGTGTGTACGCTTGCATATTTCATAATAAATTTTTGGGAAATAAATAAACATATTTCCTAGCAGTAAATTTGAATGATCCTATCAACAAAAAATACCATTTATATGAGCATAGAAAATATTTTGTATTAACAGTTCATTTTCATTTATTTGAGATATCGACTAACTTTAATCTAAAACAGACACAACATCCAACCCCAGATTTCAATTCATAATTTTGAAAGGGGAAACCAACATTTCCCCAATGGTTAATATTTCGGTCATGCCAGGAATCAAATCCTGGAACTTTAAGATAGTAGACAGATACGCTACTGACTGAGCATAGGTGTTATACTTGATAATATTATTTATGTTGGCCTTTATTAGGTTTACGGTATTACTAAATATATCTTGGTTCCACGGTGCAAACTTATTATCAGATTTCACCCTTGAGATGAAAAGGGTTCGATATACCACCCTGGAGATATACTTTTGGTAGGCATATAAGGGTTTGAACATCGTCAGTGTTCAGTGGGGATATCGTGTTCATGTGTGAATAGTAGATCCCCGTAGATATGGTGAAATGAGATAAAGCTAAAAGTGGCATACAAAGATGGAATCAAGTACCTCTTCCTTTGATAGTTCTTAGATATGATTTACAATGTTTTTGAAAAGCGAAATAAAACGAAATGGTCTTGTTACTCGAAAGCCTCCTATAAAACGAAATAACACTGCTTTTACAACAAAAAAAATGTTTAAATAAACACGAAATTAAGAAGAAATTAAGCAGAAATTTTGACCCTGCTGTAATTTGATTAGTATTTTGCTGTAGTGTAAGCTAACTTTAGGCTAAAAAATTGTGAAATATGCATACAAACTTGACAAAGAATTTTAAAGCCAATATAAAAGGTTTCAATAATCAATTTTAATTTTGTATACATTGTCTCAATATGTAAATAATACCTCAGATAACATGTAACTTTAAATAAACACATAATAACACCGAAAAGTGAGATTAAAAAATCGTAATTTAACTAAAAATAAAACAATTTTTATGGGGCTCTAGTGATTAGTCATTGTGGTTTTCCCACGCTCCTTTCACGTTAGTATGGATGATCTTCATCTCATGTCACACTCCCCATCACTATTTAATAAATAGAAACATTGATATATCCGTTTCTGGCATTCAAATAAATTAGAAGAGTGATCCTATATGTGGTCTTTAAGTTTATTTACGTGTCAAATATATTTTATTTTAATCAGTGAATTTATTTTGTATTGTGTACTCATATTTCATTGCAATTTTTAAAGTAAAATAGAGATGGCAGGATTTAAAATATAACCAATTAAATATGTATATAACAACTCCTTTTAAAAATATATATTTTTCTTCATCTTTGAGTATTTAGTCCCACTGTGTACAATTTTAAATAGTTTGTTAGGTACCGGTATGTATTCAAGACCACATGAATGAAAAAGAACGAACTTCAATTGTGTTCACAAACTTTATGTCTATTGAACCGATGTCTTTCCAGTATCTGCATTTCAAATTTCCAATAAGTCCATCCTAAACACGGCACGTGGACAAACACACGCTCTACCAACCTTTTTGTTGCTGGTTAACAGTTTTCTTCGTTTTGTTAGGTTGGCCGGCGCGGTGTTCGTATGTTCAATTAACGGAGCTGATCCGTCATATTGTGGGAAATGTTTGGGGGCGTGAGAGGGAGGGCGAAAGAAGCGCTAATCTGACAGAACAAAGGTACTCGAAAACTCTATGGGGGGCATATGGCACCCTTTGGCAGCACTCTTCCTCCCTGCAGGGCCCTTCTTCCTCCCCTGTCTATTCCCTTCACCTTAATAATAAGTGACTGGTCATTCTTAATAGACTTGTTCATAGACTCAACTGAGATGACCAAAAAGATCCAATAAAGAAAAGGGTTTCTTAGTAACGAACAAATAAACGGGAGGGTTCTTGAAAATAGGGTTTTTGAAGAGACGTGTTTGTGTCTGTGAATCTTATTTAAAAAAAGATAAAAGGTTTGATTTGATTTTCTTTCCAGGGAATGGCCAGGATAAAATTCTTTTTTCACGTCTTACTACGCGCAAGGATTATAGGCATTTTAACTCTGCTACTGTGTTGGTGATGACTATAAAGTTGAGGGGTAGGGTACGTGAGAAAAGGTAAATGGTTTTGCCATTTTCATAGCAAAACATTGTATTGAACAAAAGAAATAAAATATTTCTTCAGTAAAAGCAAAACATTTAATATTCTACATATGGTGATATCAACAGTTGTTTAATATCTCGTGGGAATAGTGTCATTAGATGATACACTTTTTAAGTGAAGAGAAAAATAATTTATTAAATTTCAAAACGCCCATGTCAGATATTAAAGAACTGTTGAGTTCACCATTGGAATAAATATAAAATCTATGTTTCTAGTAGAGAATTATTATATTTAGTTTGACCATGAAAGGTTTTGATATAAAAACTGTAAAAATTCTGACCTCTTCTCGTGTACCCTACACTCCCCCGTTAATTCAGAATTTAAAGGAAGTATACTTGCATTTGTGTGAAGTAAGATTTGGAATCCACTTATTTTGTATTGTATCTACTTTAAGTAAAACGATAGGGCCTATGTAAAGATATAAATACTAATCTCTACAAAAATTTGTTTATAAAGCATCTCGATCTAGTTGTGCACTATGAAATTCAAATAATCCATGTTCTTATTTAAAGTTACACTCAGCTCTGTGCTCAAAACTTATAGTTTAACATTTTCGTTTTCTTACGAATATAATAGCTTATGTACTTGATGATTAAATATACGTAACCGTTAACCATTGACCCTGAAAGGTTAGTCCATTACGTCAAGACTGGTATAGCCTATTTGAGTGTAGACGGAATCTACAATTGATCACTGTGTGGTGGTCACCAGAATTTAGCTGCCCCTCCATTATCCTCTCCCCATCATCCCCCGTGGCTGTGGTATAAACGTTATCTCATAATAGCTAAGGGGCTACACACGTCCATTAAAAACTCTCGCTTAAAGAAGAGTAAAAAAATAATACTTTGTAAGTGGCAAATCCTGGATATCTATTTGATAGATTATTTGTGCACATACCAAATGTCACGGGTTCGATTCCCGTGTTCAAGTGTAATTTTTATATTTACACACTATTGCTTTTGTTAGATTCTACAATTGTGTTTGCTACCTTTTGGTTAGTAAGCTAAAAGCATTAGTTAATAGTAAGCCTATTTATAATTCAACAAGGTATTTTCTAAATTAGTGAAAGTAATTTTTAATTTGGGAAATATTTTTAAATTTTTAAAAAGGTGAAGGATTCATTGAGACAAAATACACCACCGAATTTTTCATTATATGTTAAATAAAATGTAAATAGGAAAGATCCTTTAATATAATACAATATTTATTTTAGCGGTCAAAATTGTTAGCATAATACTATTTTATTAATATTATTTTATAGGTAGGCTTGTTGATAATATATATTAGGCTATTTTTATTTGATACTTCAGCCATCATAAAAACTGCACCAGTGGATGTGTCTATAAAGGCGTCAGTCTCGTTTTGTCTGACCTAGCGAAGATGGGTAGGTTAGGTTTTGAGTCCTGGTTGGGAGATTTGATAGTATTTTAATATTTGATTTTATCTTACCTATGATGTGGGTCCAATTCATAAGCATTCCACATAAGAGAATAGAGAGAAAAATCTCTATTTTATTCATCTAGCTTCGACGGTGTAACGACGACCCTATTTCTTGAGACCACTGGTAGTTCGGTTAGGGAAACCAACTCACCTCACTAACAGTGTCGAAGAAATATTTCTATCATCGTGTAGTGTAACAATATAACCAATATACATCGCTTTTTAGTACCTTAGATAAGGTGGTACCGTACGATGCAAAATTAAAAGTTAACACAAATAGACAATATAAAAGAGATTAGCCATTATAAACTTCTATGAAATCCCTATCTCTCGTATCCCTTCCTAATGTAATACTAAAATCTTATTGAGAATAAAAAACAAGAGTTGAAGAAATTAATCAATTATAGGGTACAAATTTTAGAATTAAACAAATTTAAATTTATAAAGAAAAACTGTATACGTTTGCATTAAATACTCGATTCTTACTTTTGAAAAAATAAGATTTAGGCCTATAACAGAACAAAATATGTTAAGGCCTATATCAAGAATATTTTAAATTAAACTTATTATATTGTTGCTTGTCAAAAATTTTATGAAACAGATTGCATTTAATAGTCTGTATTTTGAATCATTCTAAAATATTTATCCTTTAATAAAAATACACCCAAATGTCAGTGGATGTAAGAAATTTGTTAGTTGAAAGGTAGTCTGGATCTGACCAAATGTTGTGGATTCAGGATCAAGCCAAAAATACGACTCAGTTAAGAAAAGGAAAACTACATTTTGGCCTTTACTCCCTTAATTTTCCATAAATAAAAATCGTATATATTATTTCTGTTGTCAACACCCCTTTTCTCAATTAATACATTATACCTAGCTAATAATATATAATGAATAAGGTATCAGTTGATAGGATTTTTTACAGACTGCTGACATAGCATACTCAACTTACGTTAGAACACATTGTTTGATTAAAATTCAAGTTATAATATATAAATATAAGTGAAATCCCTGACTGACTCACTGACTCACACACACATAGATAATTTTCACACTTCCCACGAAGCTAGAGGGCTGAAATTTGGCACAGTTTTTCCTTATAAGCTATTTAGGAAAAGTAATGAAGTTTCATCATAATCTTTTGTGATTAAGGGGGTGAAATCATGGTAACTACCTTAATCAACAATATTGCTCTATAATCCCTTCTAAGCGCTTAGAGGGTAATAATCTGCTAAGTTTGTTCTAATAATGCCTTCGAAAAAGTATTGCAAATATTTTTAACCCCGTAAATACTTCTAAGGGGTGAAAGAACTCCTCATGAGAAAATATTCATGGTCACCTCCTCACGGTGTTTCTCAGGTAGCGCTAAAAACCATTTCATTAAGATTTAAAAAAAATCCTCATTTTCATCCAAAATTAATAATAACACAATATCCCGTGCGAAGAACAGGGATTTAGCTAGTATATTATATATATATTATATATATTATATATATAATATACTAGCTAAATCCCTGTTCTTCGCACGGGATATTGTGTTATTAATATATATATAGTATATATATATATATATATATATATATATATATATATATATAAATATATAATATATAATTATATATTATATATATATATTGTGTGTGTGTGTGTGTGTGTGTGTCCCTTGAGGACTTAGCTTCTTTCATTGTTCAATTAGAACAGTTAATTGCAATTAATTAACAGCTAATTAAGATTTTCTAAAGATCATTTGTTGTATCACATCCTATCAATTTTTAGATTCAAAACAGAAGACCACAATTTATTTAAAAAATTATTTCAAAATACTTGATTGAAACAATTTAAAACTTGTTTTATTAAGAAGCATTGACATATAAAAAAAAGCTTCTTAGTAAGAACTCCCAAGAATTAATATTCCAAATAATCAAAAATAAAACCAACCGAAATAGAAATTTAAAATATTTGTAATAAACAAACTATTACAAAAAAAAACCTGACATATGTTAAAGAATTATAATACTAAAATTAGACACATGACATTTAAATTCACCACTTAGTTCAAAAATCAGTCTCCATATCATTGATGGCACTGGTTAAAAAACAATATTTATTATTAATCAATAAAATAAAATTTTACACAAGTTACGAAAATAGACACTCTACAATAGAAAACATAATCTACCTTAATAAAAATAGGCCATGGTTTCAATGATGGTGGAGTCCATATGATCAAATATTAAAAACTAAGAAAAATATACGGATATATATATATATATATATATATATATATATATATATATATATATAAAACAAGAGAAAACTACATAAAACTAATAAATTATTATATTTAAAGATAAAATTAACTGTACAAGAAAAATTGTCATAGTGTATTGATGTGTCTCTCTCCAAATAATTTCCTCATAACCTTCCACACAAATACGGCTACACGTCATATTAATTTTACCTTACATATCCCTTTTAATATATACATGTATTTATACATGTACCTACTTGTTTGAATGTTATAAGGCGTCAATCTCACAATGGATTAGACAGCCGATGAAAAGGATATCGGGTTTGAATCCCGATTGGGTGTATTGATAATGCCTTTTCCTAAATAGATTTCCACTATCGCTCCATACAAATTCGGGTAAACTTCATCTAAATTTAACATTATATATCATTAAATCTTTAGTGTCATTAGTACATAGACATATATATATTTATATGTATATATATAGACCCTATATATATGTGAATTACCTGAATGGATAACAGATATAAATAGAGAATAGTTCAAAGTTAATGTGAATTGATTATACCAACTTTGATTTCTTATTAGAAATAATGATTATGTCGATAACAATACTTATTCAATCCTCTTATCTGGGGAACAATTGGCAACATCTATGCTCGTGTACCTTCATCTTGTTACTTAGAATCAGGAAGGGTCACTCATAGTAACAATAACTTGTGCCCACCAATAATTGTTTAAGCCTACAGCTGCCTTGACTCACCCACAAACATCTGCAAAAAGGAGCATGCCAAATAACATTAGGATATACTTAGCCGTGTGTCAGGGCAAAAATTTAATTTAAGGTAATTATGATAAGGTCGGTCCATGGAAACTAAACTAATTTTACTATTCTAGGGAGCTGTGTGAAGAAAATGTATTCAAATAATCTTGATTTGGCTAACTACACTAATGTTGTTAAGAGAATTATGGATGTTTCATCTGTATTCAATTTTTATTTTGTATTTAAAATAGATTTAAATTTAAGGAATATAGTTTCCTAGAGAAATAAATACTAGCATCGTAATTTGTCTAAAAATGTATATTTTTTATATTAAGCTTTTTGTAAATAGTAGTTTTTGGAAATACCATCTATTAGTATGTATTTGTATACGCAAGGACTTTTTTACCAATAAGTGTTTATACATGTATATATATAAAATTACATAACAAAATATATACAATATACATGCATGTGTGTATATAAATATATATGTATATAAATAAATAAATATATATATATACATAAACACTGGCGTATATATATATATATATATATATATATATATATATATATATATATATATATATATATATATATATATATACGTGCATTTAAGTAAAATCTATATGGTTTGACCAATTTTATCCAAAATTAGAATTCAATAATATTATCATTACATTGTTTTTTGAACAATAAATTCAAAAACTTATTTATCTAAATAAACAAAATCTAGAACTGTTTGTTAAAACGGTTTTATTGGTGGTTGACTTTTAAATTTATTTTAACAGTATATTTCAAAGGCTAAATGCCCCCTCAATGAACATGCACAAGGCACGGGAACAAAAATGATAAACCCTTCAGCATCCTCAGGAAACTAAAGGATGTATATACTATGTGCATTGTGCACATACATTATTTTAGGATCACAATATAATTGAGAGACCAATTTTTTTCGTATTTTCAAGTGCTATTAAAAAAAATCGCATGAGTAACACCAATTCACGTTCTTTATAAACTTTAAAAATAAAGTTTAATGTACATAAAAGGGTGCGTGCTTAAATTCCTTTTTTGTGTTTGAGATGATAAAAGAAGTCTAGAAGATACATCCCCCTTCAATGTTTGTATCCTTTTCAAGTCATTTTATCTTGCGTAACTACTTGAACCGTTAATGGTAAATAAAGTAAACTGAACTCTTCAACATTTTTTCCAAACCTCAATTTTTATTTATACTCCAAGCCTTAGCCATCTCCTCTTTTATTTTCTACCCTAGGATTGAACCATATAAAACCGTTACCATATGGCATCAATTGTTGTTGGCAAGATTACATCTGGAAATGTATTTAATAACTCTCCATATAACTTTATCCTAAACCTCATAATGATAATAGACTAAATTGATGCAAAGGTATCGTTGATTCAAGTTTGTTTCAACATTTTTTTTAAAGCGAGCACAGTGTTAAATATATCAAAGTGTTAGAAATCATTTTCTTTTGAACATGAAACTAATTTTCAGTGGACACATGGTCTGAGAGGCAAGATTATCTATAATAGCTTTACGATGAAGGAGATGTTGGGAGCTTGAGTTCTTGCTTCGTTTACTAATGGCACGCGTCGTATCTGTCCCAGACCTCCTTGGTTCGTATTCTGACCGGTTTAGCATACGATCTAATCCTCCTTGATTCTCGACCGTTATTTTCAAATCAGCGATATCTTTCTTTGTTTGTACACCAGGTGGCTAGGATCATATCAATGTTATTATGAGGTTATATTACTGATGGTTAATGTGTAAGGTATTATTATTATTATTATTATTATTATTATTATTATTATTATTATTATTATTATTAGCACCACGTCTTACAATCCGTTCGGGTTGTACGCACTTACGCTAATGTGTAATGGTAGGGTGATTGTGAAATGAAATGGAGGACCTACAGTTTAACGTGGAATCTGAACCACGGTAGAGGCCTGGCATTCCCCACATTCACAAGATGTCTTGTCAGAGGTGAAGGAAGGGTTTGGTAATCAGATAAATCTGTGCCGGGACCGAGGATTGAACCCCGGACAACCAGAACAGAAGTCTTACACCTTACCTCTAGACCACCAGGTCACCCAGTAAGGTAATATCAAAAATTTAAATTAAGAGCTACTTATTTAGGTTGCTTTAGTGAAATATATTCTTGTTTAAAAGGTATCGTGAATTACTATATGACTTACTACATGACTTATACTAAAACAGAGGGGGAGTGGTTATGTCACCTATATAATGTTTGAGTAACACACGTCCATTCAGGTTGATAGCTTTCGATGAGCCCGGTGTCCTTCTGCTACCTGCGTGGCCTCGCAAGAGGATTCACCCAATTTGGTTGATACCCCATGATAAAAATAAATGGGCCAAGGTTACGTCCACTTCAAGAAACTACACCTCAGGATAGAGATAATCTTGTAAGATTATCTTGTTCTCAACTTCTAGTTGTTGTGTCAGTACCGTAAATCTCTTTCTTTTTAGAAGCACACACAAAATGGGTATTGTTACCCTGGTTTGAGAAAGTGAAAAAAGTGAAGCTCAATACATCTTTGAATTAATGATCTATACATTCTGGAAATGTTAACACAAAATAAATTTATGCTTCAGTTTACGAAGAGGGTTTTTGGTTAAATTAGTTCCCCTTCTCCCTCAACGCAAATAAGAATCCATTTCGTCTAAATTTTAAAACAACATCCCTACCCAAACAATGTGTTTTGGATTGTGCGGACGACCAGTAAGACGTAGTTGACATAAAATTACAAATAAGTTGTAAATTTTAATCTATTTTCTAAAAAATGGGCTACCAGGGTAAGTATGTAATAATGGTGATGTGTAGAGTACGAAGTGGTGTATGTACCAAATTTGATCAAAACCTGAAGAAGATTTTTATTCATAGAAATATTATACTACTTCGAATATATTTTTAGAGCTTATTTCTGTGTTTAAGCTTCAAGCGATTGGCTTTATAAATTAGTTTAGTTATCTAATTATTATCCATATTCTTAACTCTAAGGTTATTCATAACATTCTAAGGGGTAGTTGTGAAGAGGCTAGATTATAATTTGAATTTAAAGAAATTCACACACATTAACTTAATGAAGGTGTGGTAAAATCACAGAGAAATAAATCTTGTAAAACCACCCTTAGTGTATCCGTCTGAAATTCAAACATTGAACTCCACGACACCGGTATTTCATTTCATTCCTAGCCAGACGCCTTATTCCGTCTCACCACCTTCACGGAACTGTTAACAAAAAGAATAAATCATTTTATTAGGAAAGTACGGACACCCTTGTTGCAAAATCTATTGCCTACATGCCTTTGCTTTATCTAAAGGTGGTGTGTGGATTATTTTCTATGTAAACACAACAAAGATGGTTGAAATACATCAATCAGTGTATAATTAGTAATAATGGTGCACACAAACAAAACACCTGATTGCATTCCTTAACAATAGGAAAGAATTAAATAATAAAAGTAAATGTTGACGAAACAAATAAATAGCTATGATACAGTCATATTTTATTTTTAACTTTGATAATTTATTAAATATAAAGAATTAAACCCTTAATGATTGGTTGAAAAAACCGCACAGTATTAATTTGCATATGGTTGCATCTTAGCGAATATAGCGTCAGTTGCATCCCTTTCATCCGATGTTACTCCTTGGAAATAGAGGTATGTAAATAAATAGCGTTTGTAAAGAAAAATGTTGAAACATATATCAAAAGCGCAACATACTGTTGAATATGTTTGAGAATTAGTTACAAAACATGATTGTAACCTCCAGAAAGTATATCAATAGGGTGAAAATAAGAGACGGGGGAAATGTATGGAGATGTTCTTTTGTCATCGACAACATTATACCTTCCAAACCACTGATGCATTGTGGGAAGTAAAGAAAAAAATTCATCTCTTCCTTCATATATGCAAGTTCAAGTTCGGAGGGGGTTAGGAAAAAAATATATTAAAACTTTCAAGAGTTTTGCCCACTCTAATACAATGGTATATTCCCGCTTAGAGACAAGACATGAAACCGCTAAAAGAAGAACATACAAGGGGTTGTTTCATCCCTTGGTCTGTTGTTTCCTTTTCATGCTGTCGCCTCATATTCGTCAGCGTGTTCATGCAAGTTACATACCGGATAATGGACTTTCAGGAATATTATTATGATCTTATTTTAATTTGTATATGATGAGCATTCTTCTTTGCACGCCCATTCTTGAGTATCGAAGTGTGTGATGTGTTTAACGATTATTCTCACCAACGAACCGAGTCTCGGTAACTTTACAACTCCAAACAATAAATAATACTTCATAGCTCATTAAGAAACTTTAAACTATTTTTTATATTCATATATGAGTGACTTCCATTTTTAAAGGGATAACACCACCCAAAATTAAGAACTTTAATCTGGTATTGGCATCATCATATAGGTGATTGCGACATTTAAGGAATTATAATATCACACCACCCAACACTAATCATTTGAAACTATTTTTGACATCAACATGTAAAGTATTATGATCATGACAAAACCCAACACCAATAAATAAAATAATTGTTGATATAAACAATTGAATTATTGAGATTTTTAAGGAATTGATATATGATAATACTATCAACATATGAATTATTACAATATTAAAGGGATTGGATTATGACAGCACCCAACATTACAATTTTCAATCCTTTCTACATTACACTATGAAGAATTATGATTTTTAAAACTATTACATCATCCTATATTAAAAATGTTAATCTATTTTTCACATTAACACCAGAATTATTACGAATTTTCTACGGGTTATGGGGGCAAAACCCAGTTAATTCGACTGACATTTGAATCCAGATCGTCTCTAGTGACCAGTATAACAGGAGATTGATACGTTTGACCATGTGAGTGCCAATGTGGGTTAACATTGATTAATTACATTTAAAATTAACCTATAATGTCTATTATTTATTAGTATTTTTTTTTACTAGAAATTTTAGCATCCTCTGTAATTTATTGACATGTCTTATTAATAGAAATTAGTCCTACTGTTAAAAGAAACAGACAATACACCCTTAATAATATGGCTCGGATGAATACTATTATACATATATATATATTATTATGTGATATATATATATATAGATATATATATATTATTATGTGATATAGGTGTATTACTATATAATACATATATATTATATAATATATATATATATATAAAATAAAACGTAAACTGCACATAAAATCTGCCCTTAAATGTTTCAATAGATATTAATAAAGTTTAAATATACCCTAGTAATATGAATTAAAATAAAGACTAAATTGTCTACATTATCCTTAGAATCGAAGATTAATAGCTAAAACGCTGTTTAATTTGATAAATAAATATTTAATTATTAAATTATTGAATATTTATACATTACAAAAACATCAACATATTTACAAATTATTATCATTATTTGTATAATTATCCACGATATTGATTTTTTTTGGCAGTCTAATATAAATTTCCTAATTGTGTCTTATCAACAAAAAGGGGTAACGTCGGGATTAATAAAAAAAAACTTGTGTTGGGCGCCACTCCTGGAAGCTAGGAGAACTAATAATAATGATAAAAAAAAAATATAAATAAACTTTAGCTCGACTAATTTGAACAAATGCACGACGACTCTAAATGCTCGAGACCTCTGGGTGTGCTCGGGAACTTTTACCTAGATATTACAATGTCAATGTTACAATGGTGTGTTGTAGACTTCCACAAGAGTTGAGAGTACTTAAAATAAAAAAATAAAAAAAATAGCAATTTAAATACAATGGATCATAAAAAACAAAAAATGTACTAATTGAGATTACAATAAAAAAAAAACAATTGTTGAAACTTTTGTGGGTTATTATTATTATCATTATTGTTTCCCTTTTACTACATCCCAAACCTACCTAAGGATATCCGAATAAATATAAGGCTAATATGACAAAATAAAATATATGGTATTACATAAATTCTTAAACAAAGTTAAACAATTAAATGAACAATCTCCGAAAGGATTAAATTTAGGAGTTTTAATATATATATATATAATAATAGAGTGAAAGAAAATAATATATGTATAGGCTAAACTTTTATAGAATATATAGTTTTGAGTAAGACAAAAAAAAAAGTATTGTTGAGGAACAAAAAAAAAATCAATAGAATTAATATTTTTACATAAAAATAAAATATTAATCAATTCCCTGGAATAGATAGAGTCTGAGTGTATTTAGTCCTTTCTGAAAGTTTTTGCATGTATCATAGCTTGATAAATAAAAAAAAATGAGAAATAACATATATTTAAAATTGAAGATTTGGCTGGACCTCACCAATGAATTCATCCATGTTGAAACAGAATGTCTGAAGTCTGTTTCCTTTTATTTATTCTAACTCGTCCACCATTTGAAGAAATAAACACTCTAGTTCGTCTCCAGACACTTAACTTTCCATTTGAGTACTTGTACTTTTACTTTCGAACCATTGTTCCACTTGAAAACTAAATTTAATTAGGAGCTATATAAATTTGCTCCATGTTAAATGACACTCCGGAAGAAAAAAGCCTCATCCTCTTCAAAAAATGTTCTCAGTTTTAAATTTAAAAACGTTCTATTTTCTACTAAGTCCAAAGAGAAAACTAATACAATAAAATAAAAGATAAAGTGTTGGCTATGAACTGTTTATAAAATAAGATACAAATTTAGTATCAAGATTTAAATATATGTCAGTGTTTCTTAAGAGAATTAAATGTTTATTTTAATCTGTCACAATTGAAATGCGCGCTATTTTGGAACGTCTTTTTTTTTCTCTCTTTTTTTTTTTACTACTTTTACAAGCACGAGACTCGCCACTCACTTGTTCATCATATCTGCGCATGCGTTAGAATAAATCATGGCTGACATCCAAAATAAATAGAAGAGTCAACAGACCTCTTGGAAGGAAATTAATATGTTTTAAAAAAAGGTAAGTGTTCTTCCTTAGGTCAAAATTAATTGTTTAAATTATTTAAAACAGTGTTAGATGTTCTATATTCTGTCCTTTTAATTTATTTTAATGGATGCAAATAGTATTATTTGTCACGCCGGCGACACAGCATGTTTCAAACGAAAATAAACCTGAAACTATTTACAAAGCTTGGGAAAAATATAAGGAAATAAATGGTAGGGTGGCAAATAACGTTACAGTGCCCCCTTTTTTTTTGTACGAATTAATTTTAAGCCTAAAATTACTTCGTGGAACAAAATAAATGTTTTTGCCATAAAGTAGGCCTAGAATCTTAAATATCACAATCTAGATTCCATCTCCTTATAAAATTAGTAAATTAGTCTTATCAAAGTGCCTCTACTTGTTCTGGTTCAAGGCGATAAGTAAGGATGGTATTGTTTTTTTCTCTCTAGTCTTTCCGAAAACAGCTGCTTTTGTACAATTCAGTTTAACTTGCATGTTCACGTAGTAAGTCGGTAGCTACATAGACGGTTATTCAACCTAATATAACCTCTTGTCGTCTGCTGTAAAGGATCGCTCTTCATCACAAGAAAAATAGTACAACCGCCACGCCTTATATTTATACTTTACAAATATTATTTTAAACTTCACTTGAATAACAAAATCTCTTTCTTTGTCTTGTAGCATAAACCGGAGCACTTTCAGTGGAGCTGAATATCCAGATCGACTTCACTGCACTCGTTTAAACTCGCTGATAACACTTCCTCCGCTGAGACTTAGGTGAGTTAAAATCTAAATTTCCTCTCCCTAAAATGTCGAAACGGCTTATGTATGTTCACATGAGGTCCTTCCCTCGGAAATACATGTATTATATATCACTTAGGTGATTTCATATAAAAATATATCATATTTGTATTGCACACAAAAGTAGGCCTAGTTTCAACACTTCAAAAATGCAGGTTTTTGTTTACACAAAATCAGCAAATAAATTAAACATTTCAAATTACCACCTGTAAGTACATCTACTTCGACACCTTCTTCAACTAATGAAGATACATCACCAGACAATATCAATTCTTGGTACCAAATTATAGCAAAAAGCAAATTAACTACTTGGCACTTTTTAATTATCATAACCAACTTTCATAGGCCAAGTGTTTATAGTCAAATTTTCATAATTATTTTTATGAAATGGATATATATACTCTCCCCTACAAATTAACAGGTACCTGCTGTACAAAAATATCAACAATTAATGTTGAAACCCTTGAAAAAGGAAAATCACATTACTCCATCCTAGGCCTTCGTCAACCCTCAACATGTATAAAATGTTTTTACCCATAAATCATTTAAACATTAAACATTTTGATTTGAGACCTGTATGTACAACAACCATAGATCCTCATTAAACTAATTAACACATTTTAAACATAAAGAGATCATTATTTCATAACAAATAATGGAAAAAGTAAACTCACTCATTGTACTTTAGTGACCTAGAATACAGGAAATCTGATAGGCCAAACACTTATGGCTAGAATTTAACAATTCTCTCAATGAATACACCTACTACAACCTCTGCTTTAGGTGATGTAACAATGTCATTAAAATATATTTATAATTAATACTTCAAAACTTGAAAAAGGAAATACTCCTGGTGTAATTTTCTTCCAATTTTTCACAATAAAAGGAGTAGGCCAAACACTTATGGCTAGAATATCACCATTCTCTCAATGAACTCTATAAATACAGTTTTTTATGCATCTATTGACATACACAGAATTAACATATATTGATGCTTAGTATTTTAAAATCTGAGAAAGCAAATCATAATTTAGCCGTTCTAGGCTATCGTGTCACTTGAATGTTACATAGTAGACCTGGCATTTATACCAACTTGTTTAGAACATAAGATATACATTCATTGGGTTAGCCCCCTACTCTCTTGGTGTATGACAACTTATATCATTACATAATAACTTATTTGGCTCTGAAAATCTTTGTTTTTTCCATTGAAACTGATTCATTTTACAATTAATTACATATTCACTTAAACAAATTGAGCTTATAAAATAAATTCACACACCACACAATAGACCAAAATATCTTAATTAATTAAACAAACATATCCCAAAAAAAAATATTTACAATCTTTTCTCTTTTCTTACAGAACCGTCGGAGTGGCCCCCTACAGCTACTTGGCATGATGTTATGACGTTGGGGAGGTTTTATACTTCTGGACCATTTGTGAGCTCTGATTCGTTGGATTACACGTTGTGAAGGTAATTATACTGTTCTTGAAGACCTTATTTATTCTTCCATTCTTAGTTTATTATTTATTTAAAATGTAATACTTTATCAAGTAATTCTTGCCCTTTTCACTTGTTTTAAGCTTTGCCTATCTCAGCAACTTAATAATTGGACTCCAGGGTATAAAATAGATTCCCTACACAGTTTTCAATGACTTCTTGATGACTTCCTTTACTTTACTGATAATTCGACGACTTTGATAAAACTTGCTTTTCGACGATATAAAATTTAACAACTTTCTTGTTTTCTCCTTAAAACAACATATTTCGACGTAACTTATACACACATCAGGAACCGTTTGTGATGGACTCATCTCATTCACAAGGTCCTGGAATAATAATCGTCTATATCCTCAGGCAGTCACTGTCTTATCAACGGCCAGTGACGCAGATATGACCTCCCAAAATCGACACTCTTACTCCTTTTAAAATACTCCTCCTCGTAGATTATCTCGTAACTTAAAACTTGTCATCTCATTCATATTACTGGCTTTCTGGGGTTGTTCTGATTTTCCAGGGGTGTCCTTGCATAACCTCTCTTCTTGATAAAAATCAAAATTATAATAAAGTCAGAATCATCTTCGAATATACCCAATAGATACATTTATAAATGAACATTGCAGATTTTAGTTTCTTTAAAATATATGTATATTTTCTTCTTTTTACTTTCCCAAAACTTGACGCTTCACAAAGTGTAATAAACTTTCATCCCATATGGATACGATCCTCAGACCTCTGCTTTTACTGACTCCTACAAATCCATAGCTTTTACCTTCCAACGCCTTATGCTGCTTATCGAACTATCCCTGTTGTTACTGGTTTCTTTCCAAGTCCAGTGCTTCAGAGATTGACACTGCTCTCAACTTCCAACTGTTCTACAACATTCCTTATAGCCAACTGTCGAACCACATGATTCAAGGGATTAACATGTCTCCCAAAACTTTATATCACTCAATCCATTTCTTCAAATTGGACATATTAAAAACCCCTTTTATTTGACCATTTGCTACCTCTTTCAGTTCGTACGCATTTTGGTGGATGACACGTGTGATCAAATAGGGACCGGAGTATATTAGAAACATTTTTTTAGTTTCTTTTGAGAAGAAGTCTGACACAGGGTGGTCCCTTAATAATACCTTGTCATTAACATTGAAAGAAATTGATTTTTTCTTCTGATACCTGTTTCTAGCCTTGGCCGCCTGCTCCAATCGGCGTCTTGCAATTCGGATCAAAGTGGGCAACACTATTGCTGGATCATCTTCCTTGGCTTTCTCTCCATCCACCCTAGGGTCGTGGAAATGTTTGTCCAAGAATGTTCCTGGTCGTATTCCATAATGGACTTCGTAAGGTGAGAACTGTGTAGAGCTGTGTACTAAAGTATTCAACAATCCCTCCAATATGGGTACATAATTAGGCCAGGTGGTATGCTTTTGGTGACAATAGCATCTCAAAAATCGCCCAATCTCCTTCATTCCTCTCTCGCAGGGATTCGAAGAGGGATGGCGAATGGAACTATGGGTAGCCTGAATGCCCAGTCCCTCTAATCGGTGATACCACTTATGACTGGTGAACTGTTATTCCTTCCTGGCTGTTCAGAGAAAACTTTTCGGCACTGCCATAACACACTCAATAAACGACTCTTTTGTTCTGGTGACAAGTGTTCCAACTCTGCCACAAAACTTTCAAATTCAGCTTTGGTGTGGTGTAATACCTCCAGCTTTTCCGGGTTATGTTTTTGGTTCGGCGTGGTCTCGTATTTCTCTACGGATCTGAACTCTAAAGCTAATACTCGCAACTTGTCCTTATCCTGGTTGATAGCCCACTCACATTTCTCAGACATCAAGTGGCATGGCTTTCCAGCTTGAGGATGGCCTATGAATACTTTTTTGTTGTAGAAATCCAATGAAATCCCTTGTTGGGTTAAATAATCGATACCTAGTATTATTGGCTTTATGAGATTTTTGACTACCAAGCATTTGACTAGGGTACTTTTACCCGATAGTATTATATTCAAAAGGACTTGTTTGTGTATAGGAGGACTTTTCCTGTTGGTGGCACCACGGATCTTGACTATGGGTACAGGAAACATGGGGATCGGTTTACCAATGGACATTAACATCTCAACTGTTTCTTCGGAAACACAACTTATCTCAGCACCTGAATCCATCAGACACTTTACCGGAACTCCCTCAACTTCAAGTGTAAGTTCTGGACATGTTGGGTCTTTGGTTGGATTCTCATCTTCTTCCTCTTGCAACAATTCTTCTCTGATGTCCACCCCTAAAGTACATGCACCCAAAACTTCCACCAAATGGGTACCCAGAGTATGTAGAACCTGCGACCTATCCGGGATCTCTACATTGCAGGTCCGGTGTTTTCCGCTGTGACTATTGCGTTTATGTCGATGGGATGTGGAAAGTGGTTCTGCCGGTGGGAAACTCGTTGAGGTTGAAATCCAGGCCCCCTGCTGGTATTCTGGTAATTTTGGGAGTTCATGTTCGACTCTTGGGGTTGCTGTTGGGGAAAATTTACAAATCTTTGTTCCTTTTCGCTAGTGTAAGGGTGGCCCCTACCCCTTGAGAACTGCCCTTGATATTGTCTCTTGTCTCCTTGTGAATCCAAGTTGTGATGAGCCTCTTCTTGGCCTCTACCTTGGAACATGTCTGAAGGTGCCCTCCAACTCGGACCTCGTCGTTGATTCTCCAGGTGTGGTCCAGTTCTTCTCCAAGAGTTCTGCTGCCGTGGACCATTATGAAACTGTTGTGGGTTTACCATACTCATGTCTTCACTTGTGCGCTTGCGAGGGGGTGAACCTACAGACTCAATTTTGTTTCTCCTCCGGTCTTGCTCTAGCGTATCCAAACGCTGTAGTCCCGCACGGAATTCATCCAAAGAGCTGTAAGTCACGCCCACTAACATTTCCCGCAAACGTATCGGTAACTGCTGTGTAACCATGTATATTAGCTCCGAAT
Source organism: Timema cristinae (assembly GCA_039000515.1). Taxonomy (NCBI): domain Eukaryota; kingdom Metazoa; phylum Arthropoda; class Insecta; order Phasmatodea; family Timematidae; genus Timema; species Timema cristinae. Next base: position 43,892,304 of record JBCFYV010000012.1, read on the forward strand.
CCGTGATGGATGAATCGAAATTTCGACTTCTGGAGTACATATCAGCTAGATAGCTTTCCAGAGTGCCACTATTCTCATGATACCGAGAAGCATGCAACTTTGCCCTCATCTGCCCCTGTATCTCTACAGACCAGAACATAGCCAGGAACTTGGTACTAAAATCCTCCCAGCTTGAGATGTTGTCTTTTCCCACTGACCACCAGGGTACAGCATCACCTGTCAGGGAACTGCCTCCTAATCTTACTTTGTCCTTATCTGACAGCCTATGCCCTTCAAATAACTCCTCAAGAGCTAACAGGTGACTGACCGGGTTCTGTCGGTTCCTTCTATTGAATCTGGGAAGTCTTTCCTCCAACGACTTTCCCCCCAAAATGGTCAAGGTGGGTGTGCTAAGTAAGTTGGGGCCAGTAACATACCCTAACCTTACCTCTTCACCCAAACCCCTTATTTGTTCCTGAACTGACACAACTACTCTGGTAGTGTCGTCTAGCTTCTGACCTAGAACCTCTTGAACTAGAGCCAACTCCTGATTCTTTGCCGCCACAGCCAGCAAGGACTCATTCTGTCTTGCATTCACTGCATCAACCTCCATACTAAGGTTCTTTAGACCTTCCTCTAACTGTACTGTGTGTTGGCCGAGCTGTTTTGCTACGGAATGTTGTGTCGACTCCAGTGCTTGACTAACTTTTTCTAGTGAAACTAGTGAATTTTTCTTAACCACTTCAATTTCCTGGCTACAATGTTGTTTTACAGATGAGATTTGTCCCTCCAGGTCAGCTTTTGTCTGGGTAATCTCCACATAAAAATCTTTCCTGATAGTGTCGGCTAGCGAACTCATGCAACTCAAGATTTCACTTTTCATGGCTTCCTGACTGGCTGCGAAATCTCCTCTCATTTCAACCTGACTATCTGAAAGCTTTGAAAGCTCTCCTCTAATTTCGTCTTGACTAGCTTTGAAATCTCCTCTGATTTCAACCAAACTGGCTGCTAAAACTCCTCTCATTTCACTCATCCCAAATATTAATTGTTGTATCGCTGACATAAATTCTGGAGGTGAGGCAACAGGTGTCAAATTTGTAGTGGTTGGTTCGGTCTCCACGCATGAGGCAACAGATATTGTGGTTGGTTCAGTCTCTATACATTGTGGTGGATCACCCAAACTCGTCTCTGCAAACTCTCCGCTAAACTCATGGAATTGGTCTACATCCCTAAACTCACTTACTTCTAAGGACATTGTTGTTGATGTGTCATTGTCGACATCTTCTCCTAGGGTTTGACCTTCCATTGTTGAAGTTTCTCCTACAATCTTCAGTTTAGTGTTTGAAATTAGAGCTCTGGCCTTGCTTCTAGTAAAGTAGCTTCCTCCGCTCATGCCCTAATTACAACACAGTTCCCTAACACAAATGAGCCACCACGTTGTGCGCCACTCTAATATAAATTTCCTAATTGTGTCTTATCAACAAAAAGGGGTAACGTCGGATTAATAAAAAAAAACTTGTGTTGGGCGCCACTCCTGGAAGCTAGGAGAACTAATAATAATGATAAAAAAAAAATATAAATAAACTTTAGCTCGACTAATTTGAACAAATGCACGACGACTCTAAATGCTCGAGACCTCTGGGTGTGCTCGGGAACTTTTACCTAGATATTACAATGTCAATGTTACAATGGTGTGTTGTAGACTTCCACAAGAGTTGAGAGTACTTAAAATAAAAAAAAAATAAAAAATAGCAATTTAAATACAATGGATCATAAAAAACAAAAAATGTACTAATTGAGATTACAATAAAAAAAAAACAATTGTTGAAACTTTTGTGGGTTATTATTATTATCATTATTGTTTCCCTTTTACTACATCCCAAACCTACCTAAGGATATCCGAATAAATATAAGGCTAATATGACAAAATAAAATATATGGTATTACATAAATTCTTAAACAAAGTTAAACAATTAAATGAACAATCTCCGAAAGGATTAAATTTAGGAGTTTTAATATATATATATATAATAATAGAGTGAAAGAAAATAATATATGTATAGGCTAAACTTTTATAGAATATATAGTTTTGAGTAAGACAAAAAAAAAAGTATTGTTGAGGAACAAAAAAAAAATCAATAGAATTAATATTTTTACATAAAAAATAAAATATTAATCAATTCCCTGGAATAGATAGAGTCTGAGTGTATTTAGTCCTTTCTGAAAGTTTTTGCATGTATCATAGCTTGATAAATAAAAAAAAATGAGAAATAACATATATTTAAAATTGAAGATTTGGCTGGACCTCACCAATGAATTCATCCATGTTGAAACAGAATGTCTGAAGTCTGTTTCCTTTTATTTATTCTAACTCGTCCACCATTTGAAGAAATAAACACTCTAGTTCGTCTCCAGACACTTAACTTTCCATTTGAGTACTTGTACTTTTACTTTCGAACCATTGTTCCACTTGAAAACTAAATTTAATTAGGAGCTATATAAATTTGCTCCATGTTAAATGACACTCCGGAAGAAAAAAGCCTCATCCTCTTCAAAAAATGTTCTCAGTTTTAAATTTAAAAACGTTCTATTTTCTACTAAGTCCAAAGAGAAAACTAATACAATAAAATAAAAGATAAAGTGTTGGCTATGAACTGTTTATAAAATAAGATACAAATTTAGTATCAAGATTTAAATATATGTCAGTGTTTCTTAAGAGAATTAAATGTTTATTTTAATCTGTCACAATTGAAATGCGCGCTATTTTGGAACGTCTTTTTTTTTCTCTCTTTTTTTTTTTACTACTTTTACAAGCACGAGACTCGCCACTCACTTGTTCATCATATCTGCGCATGCGTTAGAATAAATCATGGCTGACATCCAAAATAAATAGAAGAGTCAACAGACCTCTTGGAAGGAAATTAATATGTTTTAAAAAAAGGTAAGTGTTCTTCCTTAGGTCAAAATTAATTGTTTAAATTATTTAAAACAGTGTTAGATGTTCTATATTCTGTCCTTTTAATTTATTTTAATGGATGCAAATAGTATTATTTGTCACGCCGGCGACACAGCATGTTTCAAACGAAAATAAACCTGAAACTATTTACAAAGCTTGGGAAAAATATAAGGAAATAAATGGTAGGGTGGCAAATAACGTTACAGCAGTAAAAAATATCCTTTGAAAAATTTAGAAAATATTAATTATAAACTATGCCATAAATATGTAATTATATGTAGGATAAAACACTCTTTTAATAATCAGACTTCCTAAAACCAGTTTATTATTTGTTAATCACTAAAATAAATGCAATAATTAACAAATTATATGTAATAAAAATTCTAGCTTTGCTTATTATGTAGTTTTATTTTCTGCAACCTTACTCAGTATAATACTTGTCAACTTGAATTATATTGGTGTGACAAACGACTATTTGATTAAATATCTTTTAGAAACCCAATCTACAGCTAATAGTAGCTTATCGTGACTAGATCAGTCATCTGTTATCAATACAGTAGTTATTTGTCGTGGCTACCCTAGTCACTTGTTACTCGTAAGATTGGTCTCTTTGTAAATAGACCCAACTAAACATAAAATAAATTAATGTGTGTAGCGGAACATGTAAAAGTGTAATTTAAGTCTACAATCGTGTGATACTAAGCGCAGTTAATGTCCTTTATTTTCTCCAAAAATCAAAGAGTGCGAATAACCAATGTGACAGAAGCTAAATTTGACGAAGCTACACACCTGTAACCTATATCAATAGAACTATTCATTCGACCTTAGTTTACGAGTCACTAATCGCTTGATGTTTGTATCTTAGTCAGTGGCGTAGCTAGGTCTGAAGCACCCTGTAGCGGTTTAACTTGTCCCCCCCCCCCTCCCACCCATTGTTTCCATCCAAAAATTAACTGAACCATAACACCATAAAAATTTAAGTAAACCTAACAGATTAAACTGACTTTAAAAGTAGCCTATGTTGGTGGTTTCTTATTATTCTTGTTCCATAAAAATTAAAAATTTATTTTCTTTTTGTGCATGGATTTACATTTACTGAAATGTATGTTATATTGAAATGCAAATCTGCTTTGTTTTTTACTTTTACACAATATAAACCCTAAAGTTTTGGAGTTTGGAACTAATAAAACAGAGTATTTTAATATCGATAACATTTGTCATTTATTGTTGATCACATAGAAAAAAATATATAACTAAACTAACGTAATATTTATTCACAAACGACATAGTATTTTTAAAGAAAAGTTTATCATTTACATTTTTTGGTCCTTACTTTTTTGTCAATAGGAGATTAATTTGGGAAATACATCACAAATTAAAAGTGAAATTGTTTAAAAAATGGGTTACCAACACAAAAGCCTTCTAAAAAATAAAAATAAAATTTTGAAAAGACAAAATTTTGTAGTGAAAATCTTCACAAATTGTTGGAGGAACTCAAAATTGCATATTAAATTTTCTTTCGTGATTTGGCACTCGCCAATTGTGAGATGGTGTCTTCTAAGTCTATATATTTCTTGCTCTGGCTCGCTCGATGGAGATCGTTGCTAGAGAACTCAAACGCCCCTGCGACATGGTGCTACGAAGATAGCTTTTGATAATTTTCAGTTTTGAAAAGGATCTCTCAGCACTTGCGGATGTAACGGACATTGTCGAAAAGATGAGGCACGCACTCACAACATCCGGGAAGCTGGCTCCAACTTGAGCACGCACGATCACAGTATCGGAAAGGTCTCTAATACGACTAAGTTTTTCAATGTGGCTTGAAAAACAAGTTTTAAGTCTTACAAGCTGTTGGCCTAAGTTAGGAGGGATGTCATCTGGGTATTTAAGTACTAGAGGCTTGCACAAGTTTAGAATTTATTTGTCACCTGAGTCAGTTAAAAAAGAAGGTTTCAAAAATTTGAAACACGTACAAATCTCAGTTATTGACTCAAAACGCTCGGTTAGTTGCGTAGTTATGATTTCCAGGCTACGATTGAATACCTCATCCGGGAAACGTTTTTCTTTGTCCATGATGGGATCATCTGCCTGTACTTCGTCGAATATCCTTTTTTTTTTCTTGATCTTGAGTCAGTGAAGTTTGGCGCAACTTTCCATTTCAAAAAAACCTGAGTTGCATCACTTTTAATTGTTTCCCAGTTACTTCTTAGGTTAGCGATGTTTGTTTTGAGGTTTAACAGCATCCTTGTTGCATGTTCTAAGTCTTCCTCGGTGCTTTGCAGTTTCTTGGAAATAATGTCCATTGTTTCAAGCAAAACACTTTAAACTACTATCAAAATTACCGTTTGAAACTGTTCAAAGTATTTCAAAGACATTTTGCTTGATTAACTTCTTCTTGATTACTGCTCTCTAAGGTTTTGACTGTTAATACTTTCATTATATCAAGGTAGCCACAACGAAGGGCGTCTCTGGCTTTGCTTCTTGACGACCATCTTGTAGGGCACACTTTTTTAAAATGTTATGTTATATTTTCTGTTAAGTGACCTTTCTTCACCACCTTCTCCCTTGTTAAACCCTACCATAACTGACGAGTGTTTTTACTAAAATAACTTTTTCATAGACTTGAGCTTAGCCTGAAAATATACATTTTCCAGTTCGTTCCGCCCCCCTTTGCCTGTCTGAGCCATGCCACCCTGGAGCGACTGCTCCAGTCGCTCCTCTGTAGCTACGCCACTGATCTTAGTTAAGAATGAGGTTGATTTGCAAATAACTTTGAAATGACCTTCAGATTTAAAGGCAACTTGTAACTGGTGGATAGGTAGTTTTTGTCTTGAAAGGTCTCAGCTCCCCCACCCTCCCTCCTTCTAGTCTAGTGTTGTGGACAACTGAGAAGAGAGAAAGAATGAGTTGGGTGGGGATGTTTAACATTGGAATTGAGTTACAGCTTATTAGTTTCATGAAAATACCTGAAATCCCTTTACTTTTCCTTGAGAATAATAATTTCAGGCCTACTTACTTGTTAAATTTCCGTAAAAGAAAAGAGTAATATTTATTATAGATATTCATAAGTATAAATTTCTCAAAATGTAGTCCATACTGAAAATAATGTAATGTCCATATGATTTCATTTTAAAAAAAATTGGTGTGGTTACGAATCTAGTGAAGCATTTATTTATTAAAGTTATGAATTTAATTTAGCAAAAATGAATAATACATTTTTATTTTATAGATTTTGCTATACATTTAAATTGTTTAGCCACAACTAACCACAAACACAGATGTTTGTTTAGAAAGTACAAATAATTCTAAGCACATTATTAGCGTAGCTTATTATTTATAATTAATTAAATATAAATATGGTTTTTTGTTTGATATTTAAAGTGACAGGTTCACTTTGACATGTCTACTGTCCAGTTTAATACTTTACCAAAAGTAAAATATCGCTATAATTGAATGAACAACCGCATTTGTGTATTTTTTTCTTTCAAATTTGTAATAATGATTTTAACCTTTTTGAACTAAAAGGTCCATACAATCTAATGGTTGGAATAAAACATTTTTTAACACATAATTAGATCCTCTTAACAAGTAGCTTTTTTCTATGAATGCCTAAACATAACAAAAATAGCCGTTAACACTAGAAATGTAATCACTATTGATGAACCAAATTTAGTTTAGACAAGCGACACCTTTTATTTGATCAAAATAATTTGTCATATTAGACCAAAAACAGCCCGTTTGGTCGAGTCACTTTAACTGCACCATATGCTTATAATTAATACCCTTATCAATAGTCAAGTGAACAGAATATCGGGTTCTGGTTTTCTGGTGACAGTGAGGTCAAGGTTAGAATTCCATATAGGTGCAATGAGAGTGTGTTTGTATATTGTTTCCCACTTAACATCCACGCAAATGTGGGTACATTTAATTTAAATTCCAGCTACTCAATTTGCGATATTAAGTGCGAATAATCTGAGTGGGTAGTAAGATGTGTATGTAAAGAATGTATAGGGTGTCTATTATGTGTAGTGATGCACAAATATAAAAGTTTATGAATCAAAGTTTTGTGTAAGCCACATTAAACATGTAAGAAAATGTTAAAGTTTTTGACATTATTTTTGTTCAGTCAATAAGAGCCATAAACAAAAATCCATCATTTTATGACTATAACTTATAAGGCTAACTATGAGAATTCTGACTTTCCGTTGGATTTGACAATACATTTTTTTGTACTTGATAATTTGTGGCCCAATTTCATAGAAATTATGGCTAAAATAGACCGCAAGAAATGGATTCAAAACAAATAACATTTTATTGTGTTAGTAAACAATTATTCGTAGATTTTTCTGGCTTAAAACACATTCGCTGTTTTAATGAGTCTTTTAAAGTCTAAATTATATAATTTTCAAACATTTATATTAACATATCACAAAATATTTGTTCTTATTGACAATACTAAATTTATGAACCTCTATTATTACTTAAAAATCATAATTTATTAAAACTGATTTTACACTGTAAATTTGTGGCGTTAGCCCCACCTCCCCTCCTCCAGCCCCCTCAAATGCTTTGGATAAACTTATCTCTCTAGATTTATGTCAAACATAAGAAATCGTAAAATAACCACCACTTAAAGTATTGCAAAGAATGGTTAGAGTTTCGTTTGGATTAGTTTTATGATTTAATATTTTAGTAACGTAATTTGGGGCCAGATCTAACTACTATTTGTGGCTCCATAAATATGTCTCCCATTAATTATTTACTTTACTATTAATAGCCAATAGACACATATACCCTTTCCCCCTAAGTAACAAAAATAGGCCTACAATTTTATTTATCATGTAAAACCCTCCTCAAATATAAATTTTAAACAAAATAGTTAAAGCTATGTTTTTATATGAAGTTTTCAAAAAATAAGTAGTCAGTAAACTACACTAATTCGGGGGCTTAAATCAAAATAAAAAAGTCTCAAGATATTACCATAATATAATATCTAAGTATTAAAGTTTGAAAGAAATCCGTCAAATCGTTTTCGCTTGAGCCCCAGGGACATACAGGCGGTCAAGGGGTCACACAGAAATATAAAACCCACTTTTTTTTTATTTCCGATGTACATAAAATGCAAAGATTAAACGTAATCTTGAGGTTGAAAATGTTCTCGATCCCAAAGAAGAAATAGTTTAATTTGGTGACAATTATATCTATATTTCCAAATATTTTAAGAATGTTTCAACTAGTTTGGCTATTAGCTTAAAGAAGTGAAACAAAATCCCTAAAATTTGTATAGAAACAACATTGCTTCATTTTATAACAAAAATATGCCTAACTAAAACTTTTTTTTTTCCACACAGGATATTTTTAACAGGAAATGGCGAAATAAATTAATTTAAAAAAACAAAGACAAAGGTATCCGAAAGAGTGGCTATAAGCGTGCCACGTTTGCTCATGAGTCATGACTCACAAATTGACTCAAATATAACTATAAAACAAACATACGCTGATGTTACATTAGTTGCTTACCGTTCTAGTACACAGTAAAAATTATATATATATATATATATATATATATAATAAACATAACATATATATATATAAAACATAACATATCTATATATAAAACATAACATATATATATATATATGTTATTTAGTTCCCGTGTGTGTTTTAACAAAAAATATGCTCTACACACTACATGACAACAAATTCACCTGTGTATCATACCAAGAAATATGCTTTACACGATATATGCGTATTCATTTTATGTATGTACTGTTAAATTATGCTCTCCTTTTACATAAAGTTAAAACAAATATACTTTAAATGTGACAGTTATCGTAACACATTTATAAGAATGTCCCCATAATTAAATAAACAATACATAACAATGAATTATTTCTACTAATGTGATTTGAATTTATAATGATAGTGGAATTATGGCTGTAAAAGTAATCTTGCCACAACATTTGAGTAAACACACGCCAAGTTTCACATTACAAAAAAATTCTTTCAGCCTCGGAAAGAAGTGATATCTAAAAGAATGCCAAATTCAACTTGTAATAACTTTCAAATTAAATTCTCACTTCTTTTTTACATTCTGTTTCTTCACCAATTTCAATTATTTCGCTTTACATATATTAATATATATAGGTAAACATACTTGAAAGAACCAGGTATGCCAGTCTATCTAAGTGCACGAATAGACGATAAGTGATATCATTTCTATTATATAATTTCACATATATTTATAGGTAATAAAGATAAATGAAAGACCCAGCCAGGTATGCCAGTCTGTCAAAGTGCGCAAATAGGCGAGAAATGATAAGTTATTTGGAAATATACAGCAAGTTGAATTTGGCCCTTATTAGATCTCAATTATTTTCAAGGCTGAATAAGAATTTTTGTGGTGTAGAACTTGGTGCGTTTTTTACATACATGTTTCGGTGAGTTTTCAAAATATTTTGTGGAGATAATAGAATACGTTTATTTATGTAGGTATCATCGGGATATAGACCCGTTGGTATTTTTTGGAAACACGTAGAAAGATTGATAATCCAAGTACTAGGTCTATGCAAATTTTCATTTTCATTTTCAGTTCTATGTTGACTTCTTCAAGTAATCCTCCATTCCCCACCACTCCCGCACATTTTGGGGTACTATGTTGAAAAGTTGAGATTTAATATTTTAGCCTTGATATAGTTCCAAAATACTACTTATATGCCAAATTTCCATGTTCTGATTTGACTTATTCAATAAACACCTCCCTCCATTTTGGAAAAACATGTTGAAAAATTGAGATTTCGTATATACCCTTGGTCTATTACAAGGCAGTGGTTGGGGAGGGAAAGGTTTGGCGGCTCAACCCCCCCCCTCCCCAGATTTAATTAACAAATTATATGTGGCTTTGTTTATGATTCAAAAAGTATCCAAATTAAGGAACAAGTACAAATTAGGGGGCTGTTTTACCGTAAAAAACACTTCAGATAGCATCAAGAGATGTTTAATATTTAGAATGTTCATATAGCCTTCAGCAGCTATAGTGTTATGTTGCCATAAAAAAAACACTTCAGAAAGCTTCTAGAGTTGTTTAATATTTAGAATTTTTTCTGGCCTTAGGCAGTTAGTGTGTTATGTTGACATAAAAAACACTTCAGATAGTTTCTAGAGGTGCTTAATATCTATAATGTTTTTCTATCCCTCGGCAGCTATTGTTATGTTGCCATAAAAAACACTTTAGATAGCTTCTGGAATTGTTTATCATTGATAATTTTTTATAACCTCCAGCAATTGAGGGATGTGCCCACCAAACCCCCCTAAAATTATTAGCTGGCTACGGCCTTGGGTCTATATCCCAAGTACTACTTATAAGACAATTTTCAACGTTCTGATTTGACTTGTTGAAGTAACAACCCCCCACATGCCCTCCTAACCCCATTTTGAGAAACCATGTTGAAAAGTTAATATTTCATATTGTACCCTTGATCTAGATCCAAAATACTACCTATATGACAATTATTTTCCACATTCTGATTTGACTTGTTCAAGTAACCACCCCCCACCCCCACCATTTAGGGAGACCATGTTGAAAAGTTGAGATATATTTTACCCTTGGTCTATATCTTAAGTAATATCTTTATGCCAATTTTCAAGGTTCTATATTGACTGGAAGTAAAAGTAGGTTTTGATGATCTCACAACTCACAAAATCGCAACAAATTATAATACTACTGTAAAACTCCCGTTCCAACCAATACAGCACTAGCACCTGATGAACTTTGTGTCCTTGCTGGCTTGTTAGAAACTTTTCAGGCCTTAAAAGATCATTGAAAGATAACCGAGCCCTCCCCCTTCACCATTTCCGTAACTAACCAAGCGTACTTAGTGGAGGTTTGACAAAAATAGAATGGCGGTAAAGTGACTTATCTACATTGGATTATTAAATAGAAAATGAATGACATTTCTTTTTTTGGGTTTATTCAGTTTTTCATATATGAACACCCAATAATAACCATACTGTTGCAAACGTAAACAATTTGCGAATATTAATGACAAGATATAAAATTAAATTTCCCTCTGAATTAATAGTTATAAAATCAAACACCTGTATTAATTTCTAAATAATTTTTTATCTAATTATTCCATGGTTTTATTAAAAAAATTTATCCGTAAATAACGTTCGGCATATTGATACCTTCAATTTTGCGCAGTCAATATTTTACCATCTTTCATGATAATTGAGATATAATCAGAATAAGAATAACATTTGGGTAAATGGGTGTAATGTGGGTTGCTTGTGGCCCCATCAATTGTAAAGCTCGCTCAGTCGACCTTAATGCTCTTGGGGTAAATTGCTCGCCTCAGACTCCAATGTTTTTGGGTTCAATCTCAACTGAGGTCAATGGATTTTTCTTGAGCGATGAAAATCTATTACAAAACTTATATCGGAGGGAAATTTAAGCCGTCTGTCCCATGTCGATTGGGAACTCTGGAATTTATGTGGAAATACCCTTCCTGGAATTTTTTTTATGCCTTTCACTCCTGCTCATAGAAATTCTAGCATGCTGATATAATACGTCGGTTTAGACAGTGAACGTTAAATACTTCAATTAAATAAATTAAATTAGTGAAACAAACACTTGTCATTTCCATTAAAAAATTTACTGAATTTTCCTGTTACGTTAAGAGATGTACTTTTCTGAAATAGATACCAGGTGCGCTATCACTTTTTTAATAAGGTTTCTTCACGCTCTTATTACGTTAATGCTAGTGTATTTCCTCTAAACTTACTCCTTTATCTATAACCTCTAGATTAAGCCATGGGTAAAACGTATTCACTAAAAAAAAAACACTCCACATTGATATATTTTAAACGCTCGAGTGGTTATTGAACAAATGAATAAATTAGAAAGTGGAAACCATACCAAGTGATTAAGGTTTCTGACTCCCAAATCACATTAGTATTCACTAGGACGTGCGATGTTGATGCCAGACTGAAGGTCATAAATGTTTGATAGTAACCATTACTTTGTATTCTGGACAAAGGACCAGACGAAACAATGACAACTTTACACATTACACTTTTCAAACACAAAATTAAATATTCAATATTTGCCAAAAGTATATTTAGAGCATATCAAAATAAGCTTTTGTAAAGATAATATATTTTCTGTTTTTACATCTTACTATTCATTAGTCCTATCAGTATGAATTCACACCAAAGAGGTAGGAAAAATGAAGTTCGAATTTAGAGCAGAGGTAACTGTTCTTGCTTGAAATAATGGGGAGTAATAATTTGGCAAAAAATAAACCTCTCAGTACACCCACTCGAAATTCGATCCTCAATCTCCCTTCTTCGTCAAACTGAACCAGACCATCTTGATATTTAGTTTGTGGTTCTACAAATGTGATTTCTTTTGGTTTTTAAATCTTAGATTTTTCCTAATTATGACATATACATCAATACTTTTATAATAAATTGATGCTAGTAGCATCAACATCCAATGCAAAAAATATAGGTGAGAGACTCGTATCGTTGGACGAACACGTGTTAAGTTTGTCCAGTCTTTCTTGCTAGTGATGGCATTGGTATCGTTAGTGGAGGAAACGTGGGGTGACAAGTCCCCCTCAACCCAATGATATGCTCAAATAAGACACTTTTAGCACCAAAAATGAGGCAGCGAATTATTTTATACTATTTTATACCAAAAACTGAGAATCCACGTCTGGAGAAATGCATAAATGATTTGAGTTATTATATATACACGACTTGGAGAATTAATTATTTTATAACATTATTTATATTAATTATTAGGTACAAAATAATTAGTGATTATTTTAGAAACAAGTAGAAATAGGTTTTTTCTGTTTCCCCCAAATAATTAAGTTCTAGTGACGATTATAGACAACAGGCTTTGAGTCTCAGCCGCGTGAACTGAGGGTGGTTTTTCTTTAAGTTTCTTCCACTACCTACATGAAAGTAGGAGTACACTTTCACTAAATCTTAATTTCCCCCATTTATACTCCATTAGTGTGGTTAAACGTGGCCACCCAATACTAACAGAAGTGTATCAAATAAATAAATACGATACAAACACATCAAATTTCTCACATAATGTCTTAAGGTTTGAAACAAAATTTTCAAAAATATTATTTCAGTCCACTACTATTAATTAGGGCTTTCTCTTAAAAGCAAACACATCTTTTTGTTAATAACAATAAAAACTCTTCAGATATTTATATTTTTAGCAAAATTTCTTAAATTTTTTTTGACAGAAAAAATCAATAAGCTAGCTAGCTTTAAGCAAGTATTTTTACTAAAAACCAGTTTACAGTTTTTTTTCATCTAAATCACATGGGCCTATCAGTAATTTGCCCTTTAACTAATAGTTAAAGTCAAAATTTAAAAAGTGCCCATAGTATAGCCATATATTATATAATAATATATTAATATCAAGTTTGAACAAAATCCATCAACCATTTCATATATGTGGTCTGGGACAAAATAACATCGGGAGAGACAGATATACATGGGGACAGATAGAACTGTAAATTCCATTTTTTGTTTGTTTGTAGGCACATACAACTTAACGATTTATCATACATTTTAATCTAGAGGCGGAAAATTTTAACAAATACAATACTTTATTTTTAGAAGAGAAAGTAAAATAGTTAGCTAGAGATCTTGTTCAAATATATATCTCCTATAATTTGATCATTATGCTCAGACATAGCATTGCGTTTCAGCGTAGTTCCTATACGTATGCTCTATTCTTTAATAGTGCATTCTTGCCGATGTGCGTGAATTAAACAAATTCAACTGCTCAAATTTATCTAGAAACTCACATGGGGAAAATTTACAGTAGTTTTGAAAAGAAGAGAATTAGATCCACTCATATTTAATTTCAATTGAACTTTATCTTGATGTCAAAAAGTCAAAAGAGGTTTTTCCTGTACAGCTGTACGTTGACCTATGTATATACGTAAACACTGTACAGATATCAAACTTCAAATAATATTAATTGTTCTTATCATTGTGTACTCGCTTTGTATACTATCGGAAGGTACTCCTATTAATACTCATTACGGATGTTCCAATCATTTAGTTTTTATTAGCACCACGTGTCATTAACCATTCGGGTTATACGCCTAGGTACTAGTTGCACTAATTAATTAGGGACTGGGAAGGCTTAATTTAGAGAAAAAGCACCTGAATTTGCGTGGAGGGAGGATAGGAAACCATTCAGGAAAAAACCACCCTCGTTGCTACTAATCGGGATCGAGCCCCGACCGACCCATCCTCTGCAGTCTAGTCCAAAATGAAAGTAGCGCGTTAGACCAAATGGCCATTGAAGCGAGAAAGTTTAGTTTTTAAAAATATGATTGTTTTAAAAATAATTTTTCTTTATCACATATATGACAAACATCTGGTTGATTTTAAGTCAAATCGGATATTTTTACTTTTTATGAATTATTAATAATCTAAAATATATTATATGCTTTTTATTTTGACATAATATTCTTGTCGATAAAGACATAAGTAAATATCATTTCTTTTCAGTAAAAAAATTAGTTTTGTAAAATTCTAAGACAATTTGGTTCTACATTTTAGTTCAAAATCATATTTATCTAGATATTTTGATTTATTTGTCAAGTAGATATAAATAAAAGTATATTCAAGTTATAAGCTCCACAGTTTGACAACAAAATACTGTTTGGTGGGATTATTAGATATTGTAAATATGAATATATTTTGTATAAAATGTAGTTTTAGCCATACCTGTGATTTTTTGCATAATATTTTTGTTACCTTTTTAAATTTTTTACAAGTAAGTAGCCTATTCGAAAGCTCACTTTCAATACCTTTCCAATGTTCTGAATCAAACGGGACGTTGGACTTAAGAAGATGAAGAAAAAGAAGAAAACTTCATCCTGACAAAAACGACAATGCGTCATTTCATTTCTTACCGGAACGAGGCAATCCGGTTTCTTTACACACTTTTCTTGGTGTGGTTTACAAAACGAAAATGCTTTATTGGCACCCCCTCCTCCGGAGCCTCTAGATATAGGCCTACATGACATTTGTACGATTTACTGGATGACAGTTGAAACTGATATTAGTGGAAAAAATTCACTAAATCGATGTTTGAAAAATATAAATCTTTTTTAGATTTTAGCATCTATGAGAATAGATGATATTGTGTTTTTTTTTATTGGCATTGTATATTTTAGCTCTTTGGGACTGTCCTAGTTTTTAAATTAATGTGGTGGAGCTAGGTAAAATATAGCTCTGAGATATATACCCGCATTTTCGTGGAGGGATTGTGGGAAATTAAGGAAAAATAACTCAATATTTCTGACCGAGATTCAAACTTACCTTTCCGGCAACGACAAACCAGAGTAGACACGACTAGAATGTTTTTGCTCAGTACTAAATGTGCGAATTATACAAATTATAGTTTTAACTATAAACGTCTCTGTGCTCTAGTTTTCAGAACTCGTGGCTACAGACCCAGAGGTCCCTGGTCCTATCCCCGAGACTTCCAGATTTTTCTGTGAAGTAGTGGGTCTGGAACGTGCTCAACTTGGCCTCGTGAGGAAAATGAGTAGCTACTTGAACGAAAAACTAGTGGCTTCTGTCTAGAAAACTAAGATGGGCTCTTTGTGCTGACCAATTGAGAACTTCTATGCGTGAAAGTTGGCACTATTATTACCAACTGACGGTGGCTGCTCGATCGGTATGGCTTGATTGCGGACTCACGTCATGAAGTTTTAACTATACAGCCTACTAAATAGCTATACATAATATTTGGGATTTTTAGTTTGGCATATTATCATGCACTTTCTAAATTGACTGATTATAACAGCTCACAACTTAAAAATTAACACAAAAAGCGTATCCAGTTTCCCGGTCATTAATTCCAAATCGGAAAAATAAGAGAACCAATTTTACAAATTATAAGCCATTCAGGCATGACGGGATAATTGAATCCGAAACCTTTAATTTAGTAGGCAGGCGTATTATCAACTTAGCTAAGATTGTGGACAATAAATAGTTAATGGAACAAATATAAATTCTTATAAATAAGCCTATGATATAACATATTTCCCTACACACTAAATTAAAACTTTTTTTTCAAAACTATTGTAAAAATTATTTCTTTGAAAAGCGAGTCATGTACCAGGCTAACTAATCTCAAACCTTTGATTGATTACTTAGTTTTCCAATATCCAGATTTATCTCACTTCATAGGGATCATATGACCTTGATTCTGGCAGTGTGGTTAAGCGGGTATTTACCTTAATAATCTCTCAATACCTAATAAAGGTCTCGAGGAAGGGGAATAATTATAAAGTTTACTAAAGATGAAAGGGATATTAGCTTTCATATTCTCACTACTTATTCGCAATGTCCATTAATTTGCTTATTTTATTAATTTCCTACCTTATTTTATATATTCTCTTCCTCTTTGCTATGGCTTGTACCCCTCCGTCTCCTCTCTTCTCTTAGTATATTCACAGGTGTGGTTTTTCCTATAAATTGTGTCCCACTATTCTTCCATGCAAATGTGGGTACACTTAATTTAGATAAATTCTACTTTCCTGATCGTTGAGTGTAAGCCTAAATACTGTAATATCTCAAAGAAGTAGTAAGACTCGTAGCATGGGGAAGACAAATTTTAAGCTTCCTAGGTTTACAACTATGCTTTGTGTATCAAGATATAATGAACGCTTTTCCGTCGTGGATCTAAAACACGAGTAACAATATAATATCCCAGTTATAATATAACTGGCTTAAAATAAACTATCATATAGGAATATTTTATATAGAAATTGTTTTTGTAAATGATTTGAAATTTTTGTCTAGCGTATTACAGATTGAATTAATTATTATTGAGGATCATACTAATGTCCTGGACAAATTTAGTTTTTAAAGCTATATAATAACACTTTATTTTAGTAAATTTCATAAAAATAATATAACTTAGATATTATTTTTAATTTTTCTTGTAATTAGCTTTCTATTTATAAGTATTACATTAAATATAAAGGCATTGGTAAAATTGTGGGATATAAAAATAAAATAAATTGCATTACCAACTTTTACCCATTTACAATAGTTGGGTAGGGACATGAAAGGTAGAATCAGGAGTAAATGTACTCTCATTTGTGTTGAGAGAAAATCAGAAATATTAAGGAATGGTTTTCTCAGTATACCTGACCAAGATGTAAACACCAACCTCAAATTCATCGGTAAACTAGCATATATTAGATGGAAGACTTATTATAAGTGTGAGAATATGGATATAATCTAGATTTAAATAATTACAATATAGGTGTATATATATGTTAAAATAATTATTAAGAAATTAATTAATGCCTATATATATATTGATTAGATGTACACAATTATATCTTGTATAGCCATAAATGAAAACTAATCTTAGTATTAAAACACACAGACTCTAAAAAAAAAAGCCCTTCCCCCCCCCCTCCCCCTGAAATAAACTACGAAAATAAAAACTAAACCAGCAACCAAACCGATCACTATCAGTTTCACATACAAGTGACCATTTGAGGCTTTCCATCAAGTGCTTGTTTGTATGCAGAGTAATCATAAGATTGTCCTTGGGGTGCTCGTAAAAATAGGGAAGGGGGACAATATAAATGACACAGAGAGCCCGTGCATGGATAAATTACCATATATCGGGGTGAGGGAGATTATTCGGGGGAAAATAAAAAGGGTGCTCCTTTCGAATAGGTATGAGACACCCATAAAACAAGTTGAAAACTTGTCCAAGTATGTCACTTATTGGCACGTGTTCAAATATGGTATTTGTGTGTGTGTGTCATTATAATTTTTTGTAAGTCTAATATAGATCATGTTTGAGCAAAGGGTGCGGAAAAGAGATAAAAAAACAGGATTTTTAAAGTACTATTTATGATCGCTGGACGTCTTATGTAACGGTTCTCACTCCTGCCCTTTTAAATAGTCGAAAATCCCTCTTTTAGAAACAAATAGAACCATTTTACTTGCTATACAATTCCTGAAAATAGCTATATCAAGACTAGTATCGGTGTAATCAAGTATGCTATGTCAGTGAGTGAATCCTTGTTCAAATCCCATCTAGAGGTAGGCCCTATATTTTTCTTATAAATTGTTTAACACTCTCCCTTACCAAAAGTGCAGATACATCTCATATTCAATCTACATTTACTATCGTTATTCCATTAGTGTAATTAAACGCGTGGACTCTAGCTGGGTATAAAGACACAAAGAAAAAAGCTAAAATATGAAAAAAAAACAGAAATTATTGTGTATTGTTTATTTTATTTTGTTGCATATCTATACTGACCGTCTTTGCCATCCACATTCAATTATTCATGTATCAGGGGCGTTAATAGTATAGCTTATAAGGAACGTAACCCAAGTTTGCGTAGAAGGAAAGTGGGAAAAAATTTCTAGTAGATAAAAAATACTTTCAATAATTTTGCCTGAAATTTGAACACCAAACGGCCCGTCATTGGCAAATCAAACTGGATGAGATTGAAGTCTAGTTCATTCCCTCACCGTAGCGGGTAATTATCGTGGATTTAAATTAGTTGAAAAATGACACTTGTACACGGTGTCAAATTCAATTCCCGTGTCCAGGTGTGATTTTTCAACTAATCTAAATTAATTTAATTGTGAATAAATCAACAAAACCATTTCCGTAATTACATCGATTAACACAATGTGTTGTATTAATTGTAATCAGTTAATATGACAGTTTGGTAGAATCAACTTCAGTGTGTATTAAAATTTTAGAACTCACTTTCAAAAATTCAATATAATATTTACATCTAGCAACTTTATACTCTGTTTCACTAGAAGCCCGGTAGCCCCCCCCCCCCCCCCCCCGCGGCATCAAACCTAACTTTTCTCTTTCTCATCTTGTGCATAGTCTTATTTTTAAATGAGTAATTACAGAATTAGTTATAATATTTATTCTTTTATGTTCAATATGTCTCTAATATATGTTACGGGCATTTAAACATAAATTGTTTTTATTAGTGTTTGGAACGCACATAATTTAGTGATCTCAGAATCCCTCATCCGTACTCTTCTCTCACACTACGTACAGTAGCCCCATGGCTTCTTGATGCTGACTGACAGCTCGTAGCTGACAGTGAAAGCTTTGAAAAGTTACCAGACCAAATTATGTATCCCTACGCAAAACCATATGACTACAAAAACATGTATTTAACAGCTGTTCACTTTGGTAAAAATTTAGGTATATAACTAAATGTTGACTATCAGAAGTCACTGTAGCTATCAGTCAACCCAAAGAAGCCATGGGGCTATTGTATATACAAAATACAGACTCCATCAGGATTAAACCACAGTGTTTCTGATAAACTTCCATTCAAATAATGTTTTAAGGGTTTAACTAAGGCATCATTCTTTAAATAGTCTGTACTGTCGATAACAGAAGACCACGGTCAACTCCCGGGCTGGTGTACTAAGAGTGTTTTATCCTGAAACCGTTTTTCATATCCCTCCATGAAGAAGTAGGTGCATTTCGCTTAAATCAAATTCCATCTCAACTAAAATATTATCGAAAGAAGCTTAACTATAATCTTAACGGTTAGTTAGACTGATGATAAAAGCTTACAAAATATACTTAGATCTTCACTAAACAAATGGTACGGCACAATCGTGCGAACTTTCTCAAATAGTAAATTAAAGATTGGAATACATTTTTCAAAAATTCAATTTAAAATTGACCTATAATATGTTCCTTAAAGAAACTCATATTATTGTCTTGTAATACAATAAGCACTATTCAAATATATTTTAAAAATATTTACAAATTTTTACCAAAAATTACAATTAAAAAGTTTGATGTAAATTACCCTCAATTATTTATATTTTTAAAAAATAAAAAATCTTAATTATCTTGAAACTAATTTTAAGATACCTGTTTTTTTTAATATTCCATTTTATTTCAAGTTAAACTTGGAATATCATAAAAATTTCGTTTAGTGTTAATGTACTAGAATAACCTGGTTATAATTTTATAAAATATGTATTAAAACCATTTTTAATATTAACTTTTAAAAAACTTTTCATATAAAGATAAAAAAAAAAAAATAAGGATGCTTAGTAACACTAAACGACGTTTCTAAGCATATTCCTAAAAGTTTGAACTTCCTATCTCCAATAATTAAAAAAAATGCACCGTTTAGGTTTTAATATGTTATATAGAAAAAATTGTGACTGATAAATTAATATAACAGAAACCAGAATCAAGACTTATTTATAAATTTACTGTGAATGTGTAAGAATTACCAACCTATTTAAATAATATTCAAGGTATATTCAAGGACATACAAACAAACATTTAACAAGCTGTAAAATAAAAATAGATGAAACACCATTAAAACATTAAAAATAAGTTTTTTTATTAGAATGTGGCATTGGAATTGGCTTTGCCCACGTATATACATATAATTTATAGCTCAAAAATTTTATTCCATTTTCAAAGTTTGATATATAAAATTAATTTTAACGGTTTGAGCTTCAAATCAAACATGATAAAAAAAAAATAGTTTTTGATGCTGTTACCACTGACCTCTCTTAATCCAGCATTAATAAACGGTATACTTGCATTAGGTTTTTTAATTATTTATGACTATGGATACGTTCAAATCCAAGATAAACTGCATCCGAATTACTGTCAAGAAAGATGAGAAAGTTACAGTGCTATATCTTACTGTAGAGAAAACCACTTACAGTTAATCCAACCGAGAATCCCAAACTCAAATTTCCTATGAATGTTATTAAATATATTGTTAGGACTAGTGCCTTAGCCACGTGACCACAAGGTGGTTAGGTATATTGATAATCAGCCGGTATGTGCCAAATTAGATAAGTTAGTAAAGTCTTATCTCTCCCAAATTGTAGAAAAGTACATTCCATTAAATTCACTTTTTATGAATATCTTGATCTTACTAAACCCGTGTTTAAAATATCTAGTTTTACTGACAGCGTCCTACTGATGCATCTAGGGGGTCAGGATTTGACTCGACTAGCAAATGGTTACTACCTCACTTAAATGCAAATACATTTCAACAACTTATGCATACATTTAGTGTATTGGTCATAGTACCATAGCCTGGTTCTTTCTGACTGACAGTCACAGCTGACTCACGGTCAAAATTAGGTACATACCTAAATTTTGACTGTCAGAAGTGACAGCTTCTAAACACATGTTTTAGCAGATCATTTGGTTTGGCGTAGGGATACGTAGTTTGTTCTGGTAACTTTTTAAATCTGTAAGCTGTCAGTCAGCAACAAATAAGCCATGGGGCTACTGTATGTGTACAACCCGAGTGCCTTATAAAACGCAGTGATAAAAAAAAAAGTACTTAATGTATTCGTGGGTATACCAATCTCAATCTGGTGACCGTGAGAATGTCTTTGTTTAAGACTATTTAAACATTTTATGTGAAAGTACATTAGATTTTCAATATTTGTAGATGTATTTATTTTTATGTTCTCCTATAATTGGAAATAAAACCAATTTTTAATAAGTGATTTTTAAGCTTATTTATTTATTCATTTATTTTTTACTAATTTTTAGGGTAAGGTCTGGTAAATTAAACTCCGCACTTCATAAATCAACATGAAAAGTAAAGGGGTGGTTTTAAACAACCCTTCCTTGTTTTTCGCCAGGGTATTCAATGTGTGTGGAATGGTATGTGTCACGTGTATTTCTTGTATCCAACCTCCATTCCCTCTACCCCCAACTAAGCTTTTTAAACACAATATTATACGTTGAAGTTATGATGGAGGGAATCTTACTATTACATTAATTAATACCTAACAGACTTTAGTTTTCAAGAACTATAAACATATCTGTATACCTAAATGTTGTTATTTATAAACCTGAAAAAAAAAACTAAGAAACGTGGTGAGTAATTATTACTTTTATACCTATTAATTATTCCTGGAGAGAGGTGTAGATTATATTTATATAACTGGTTGGTTTTTAAAACATTTATACTGTAATTAAATATCAAATTTGGATTAAATAAATTATTCAATTTCAACACCAAAGATTTTTTATTTCAAAACCTTATAACAAACATTATTTCTCCTTAACTACTTTTGTAAAAAAGATAATTATATAAGGTTAACAAAATAGGGATGTTATCATAATCATGGTGGTCATCTTAATAAGTCTAAAATGCATCCATCCACTAATTGAAAGTCTCGCCTCGGTGGCGTAGTTAGCTAATTTACTAATTTCATGTTGAGCTATTCTGCCGAGTATGGAAAGATCAAGGTTTGAATATCGCTTGGGGGAACTGGGGGTGGTTTTTCCTAAATGGTTTTCCACTCTCCCTCCACAAAAATGCAGTTCTTTCCCTATGTTCACCCCTCTCAATTTCTAATCCATTAGAATAATTAGTACTTAAGCTTATAACCCATACGGTTAGTAAGGCGTGGTGCTAGATAAAATTAACTAGTTGAAAGAGCCCGTTTTACAGTACTCACAAAGTCGAAAACTATATCATTGTTAAAAATTTTGCGATTTCTTTACAGTGGTTGATTGAATTTAAGCCCGAGGATGATCGAATCTTTTGTCTATTCTCTAGTTAGGTTTATAAATCGTCTGCTGATGTATTTTTTTTTATTCTAGTAGTTTACTACCACTTGATCAGATTACACGCATATATGATAACTACTATAATGAGGTAGGAAAAAGTAAGAAAGCATTTTATAGGTAATCTACCCGCATTTGCTTGGAAGGAGTGTAGAAAACAATTTGTAATAAAACCACCCTCATCAGACTAGACCGGGATTTGCAGTCCGATCTCCCTATTATTAGCAAGCCAGTCTAACACCTTAGAATATTAAGCCACTGAAGCGGGTAATTTTTTTGTTAATACATTTGACTTTTAACTAACATAATTGGGTGTTCTGTCTTTCTACAGGTCTGTTGCTTTGTCCACGTTTTAGTCCTCTAACATGTCCTATAAATAGCTTTCTCTCTTAAACCTGAAATTCTCTTTTCTATACGTGTTCGATATCATCAATCAATCAAATTTGTGGTCTTCCTGGTTCCCTTTTCTCTTCCACTTTATCTTCTATTACATCACTCAAAAGACAAATTCTTCTCATAATATAACCCATCCAGTTGGATTTTCTTCGTTCTTAGGCATAATGGTTCTCTGTTCATTCAATCTTATTAGAACTTCTTCGATAGTCACCTGATTTATTCACTTTACCTTATATATTACTCATCCGGCAGCACATCTCAAAACTTTACAAATATGTATTATCAATTTACCTTAAGATCCAATACCACTAATAAAATATAAAATAGTAAATTCAATTCCCCTGAGTGTCTATCCAAGGTATATTATAAGAGACTAGATATCGTCTCAAAAATAATGTATACGTCTTTATCTAATGGGAACGTGTACATTGGCGCTAATATTGTCATGTTAGATGACACGGTAATAAGTAGTTCTAGGTTTGATGCCAGCTGGTTGTAATAAGGTGATTTGTGTTTGGTTGTTTTCAATTCCATCTTCCACGTAAATGTGGGTACATTTTCTTCAAATTATACTTTCCAAATCCTTACCCAATTAGTGTAAATAGACAGATAGCCTGAATGGGCAGTAAAACGTGATGCATACAGACACATTAAAGGAATATTTTGAGGGATAGAAACGAGGAAGTTTTTTTTATTAAGGAACCACACTCACATTAGAGAGGGGATAAGATAAGAAAACCACAGTTATAAACCATACGGGTAAAATCACCAAATATGTACTTTGCCTGAATTAAAACCTAATTTCCCTCCATTGGCAATCCAACTGACAAAACACAAGTTATTAAATACGTTTTTTATGATTAAATGTTGGTTCATGTTGTTTATTTTCCGCCAATAACATGATATTGCGTTTCCCTTCCAGCCATGACATTAGAGGTGATAAAATTATATTTGTTGAAGGTACCTGTATATTATATTGGTCAATATCTCATGGGTATATGCATTCTTTCCATATAACAAATGCTATCGAACAGAATCAATAAAATTATAATATTAAGTAAACACACTTCTAGAGAGGTGGGATCCAATTTAATTTATTATTTCCGAAGGTAGTTATTTTAAGGGCGCTGGAACTGTTACACAAACAAATTGCATTTCTATGGGTTCTTTTTAGCACCACGTCTATCTATACATTTGGTTTGTACGCTTTCTATAGTTCGTTCAAAGTATATCATGTTAATTTTTTTTTTTTATACTGAGGCATTTGATTTGCACTTTCTGAACGTGCCAGTTTTATTACACGACTCAAAAATTATCTTAACCTAGGATGAAAACAAAAACACGTTCATATTATAATTTGGTACCGATCATTGCTCTTCATCAACAGGCATTTAAATATGCTTGATAATGGGACCTGGACACGGGAATCGAACCAGGATAGAGTTAATATTGCGGTTTTTTCCCATCTCACCACCAGTCTGGCATTTAACCACACTAAAAGTGTAACGAGGATAATTAAGGTAGAATTGGAAAGTAAATGTACCCACATTTGCGTTGAGGTAGGCTGCAAAAGTAAAAAAAAAAAACTCTCTATACCCACAGTTGGGATTCGAACTCCAACTTCCCCATAGTAGGCAAACCAGCCCAGACAAGCCAGATAGCAATTTTATTCTTATAGAAAGCAGTTCCAAACGCCTTAAAGTAAGAAAGCCAAACGCAGTGTTGATGCCGTGCATGTAAAGGCTTGTAATGTATTCGGTTATCAGGGTAGCAGAACCATACCACCTGACACCGGAGACTTTCAACAACTGTTCCGTTTCTGTCCGTGCCTTCAGCCTGGCCCAGTTACATGAGGGTGTGCTAGAGCAGTGGAAAGGGGGGTGGGGCGAGGGGGCAACGAGTTAGTTGGTTAGTTAGTTAGGTTCGCCAGACGGCGGCGGCAGGCAAGGGTTCAACAAGTAAACAGTTGGCGGCGCGGGACGAGTTGAAGCCTCACAGATGGGCGTGGGAAGTGGAGGGGAAAGGTGTATGTATAGGTTATGTTTGGAGACGGGGAAGTAATACATACACTGGAAGTTAACTCTGAGAAAAGTTCATTTATACACTATCCGTGCCGTGTAAGAAACTTTTAGGGAATATTATTAAATTATGATTTTAGATTAGCAAACGTCTACAAACTGCTTACATTATTTAACTTCCATCTTTTGGAAAATACACTTTCGGTCGTAATTGATACATAAGGACATATGTATACAGGTGTTTGGGAACTCATATCCAAAACTGCATATATAGCTTGTTTGAACCAAACGTAATCCAAAATCCCTATACACTTACATACAGAAAGCTAGCTAATACCATTAAATTCTGTTCAAAGTTTTGGCGCACAACTCCGGTAGAGCAAAGTTCTTCAAGCATGCGTGTAAATCTGATTGCATAGGAGTTTCCGGATGTACGCGTATAGGAATATTGCATTACTCTTGGTTCAAACAAGCTATATGTGCAGTTTGAGATATGAGTTTCCAAACACACTGTAAATAGAGTAAGCGGCTAATATGACTAAATAAGGCTATGATTTCTGTACGTGTTAATAGTTAACCATTTGTAATTCTTCTTATGATAAGTTTAAATATATACTTACATTTTGATTTCATATAAATGAATAAAGGCAAACTAGGCACGGGAATCAAAACCAGGGAACTTAGGGTTTGGACATAAACCTTCAACCGCTAAGCTATCTTAGTTTATCTTGTACCTAACGCCATTTTCACTAATTGTATTGAATCCAACCTGTGGCTCATTGCTGGCACTATGCGGCCATGTTATTGATATTTTTAACTCACTCAACTTAATTTTATTCATTTTTCAGGACCGATCCTATGATCAAACATGACCTATCATTTTGTGATACACGTTAATTAAAAATTACTTTTTGAACTTTGGTTTGTAATTATAATCTTAAAATATACTATTTCTTCTTGGGGTGGTGAAGAAGGTTAATGGCGTATCAATCACCCTTTTATGGGTCTGTATTACAAGGCTCTATTAAAATGTAAATAAACTAATGTGTCAGTAATGAGTAAGGTAGATTTCTAGAGAATGTATCAGTATTTGTAGGAATGGAATGTGGGAAAAAATGTAGTTAAAAAATTAGTGGGCCAATATCTAGCTGGAACTATATGCCCCAAACGACAACAACCAAACATACAGATTAGCAGTACATTCAATCGGCTAATCCATCGATAAGGGTAAAATCTTATCTACATTTTGGATCAACTACTAGACGGGACTTCATGACTGCAAATCCTTTTTTTTAATGTCTATGGCTTACAGAAAATCCAAAGGTGATATTTTATTTTAATCCTTATATTTACGTTGGTTGCTACGTGTTCTAAGGAATCAGTATGGCAACATACTGTCCTACCAGCTGTATTGTGGTCATTGTTCGAATCTCAACCTGGTGTATTGGAAGTGTTTTTTCAAATAAGATATAGCCCTGAAGTTTTTCCAGCCCCACTTCACGCTAATTTTTATTAACTTCTTCTAAGCAAGCCAATCTATCTACCCTTTGGAATTTCAAGGAAATAAACTTGTATATGACCTTGGATTAAACCATTAATTATCTTGATAGAAATCAGCCAGTAAGAAATACGTCCGTGCTTTAAGCACAAACAATAGAAAAACGGTGCATGAAAACAACAGTATCGTAGGTAGGACCACCAAAACTAGAAACTAAAACAGAGACAAGCTGTATACTAACATCCTATTTTTGACATAAAATTTAGATGAAATCGGTCTGCTTGACTGAAATTGAACTAAGCACACATTTGGTGAAACGAGCCTAAATATTAAATAATTACGTGCTAATATTTCAAATTTTTTAAATTTAAATTGCAGTGGTCCAATTAAACAATTTTTTTAACTAAAAAATAATCAACATGAAAGTTTGAAATTTGGTACTTATAAATAGTTTAAGGAAATAATCACCTCGGCCGATATTTGAATCCCAACATCCACTTCATGCAAGGCTGTCGATCAACTTAACGAACATGTAGAGTAATGTTAACTTAAGTTTCAAGTATCCGCTTCGGAGGCCACATGGACTAAGTATGGCTCTATTCTCGCAGTAGAATATACTGTCGAGGTTCGAATATCGGTTGATTGTACTAAGGTTTTTTAAATGGTTTTTCCACTCTCCATCCACGAAAATTTGGGAACACTTCCTCTAAATTTAGACTTCATTAACCCTAATTATAATTAGTACATAAACGTATATTTTGAACGGTTAGTAAGACGTGGAGCTAAAAAAAACTTTCAAGTAACGTTCACTTAATTTAAGTAAGGCATTGTTTTATCAAGAGTCACGTAACAAAAGGTAACAACTCAAGCAAATCACAGACAATGAATTTGGACTGTTTGAAAACCAATTGTTTACTAAAATGTAACCCAACCATTTAGGGCGAATTTGGATGCAAGTACTTTCAATATAAGCTTAATGGATATACTAAATAAAGTGTAGCCCACATCGATTGCCATGTGGTCTAACGCTCTATCTCCTGTTGAACTAGACTGCCGAAGAAGGGGAGATCGGGGTTCGATCCCAGTTGGGTGCACTGAGGGTGTTTATTCCTTATGTTACATAATAATAGTAATAATGATACTTAGCACCGCATTTACCAACCGTTCGGGTTATACGCTTTTAAGTACTAATTACGTTAATAGGTTAGGAATTGGGAAGGTTGAATATAGAGGTAGTGAACACGTATTTTCGTGAAAAACATATATGAAAAATAACCTTCAGTTCACTCGAGAGCGATTTAAACTCGATCTCCCCGTCTTCGGCTGTCTAGCTCAACACTAATATAGTGCGTTTGCTTACTACGCCACCGAGGTGGGGTGAATTACGTTACATTACTTTAATATTAAGTGAACTATAAGTTGACCATGATTATGGTATGTGTTATAAACCTAATAAAATTATACTAACGCCTTTATACTTATATATAATGATGTGGGTCATAAGCTGACAGTCTTTGAATAAGAAAGAATGCACGTTAAATACCCCTAGTGAACAAACGTTC
Organism: Timema cristinae; assembly: GCA_039000515.1. Taxonomy (NCBI): domain Eukaryota; kingdom Metazoa; phylum Arthropoda; class Insecta; order Phasmatodea; family Timematidae; genus Timema; species Timema cristinae. Next base: position 43,920,358 of record JBCFYV010000012.1, read on the forward strand.
ATGGTTGTAGAAATTCTTACACGCATTAATGTTTATATATCTACATGAAAATAATCTGATCAGGCAAAGAGTGATTACATGGTGCCCTGCTGTTCTACGTCATCTGTTATTGTATTTACCTTCCACCCTGAAGTTTCCCTTGGGCACGTGGTGGTTGGTCAATGAGTGTTTTGGTTGACCACCACATGGGACCCATATTAGGGTAATGACCCATTAAAGGTGACCCTAGCTACACTACAAAAGGGCAGAAAGATGGATGAAACCACTAGCACACTAGTCCAAATGGAAACCAATTTTACGTCGGCATATCATAATACATTTTACTTTTATGTAACAGATACTTTTGAAGTCAATGAACTACTCTGAACGTAAAAATAACAAATTTTTGAGGGGGATTTAAAGAGATTTGGTGGTCTATCCTCATTTAACTATGCAGTTTGAGGTAGTAAGTAGTTTAAGAAGTCTTTGCCGCTAAAAGTAGCGAAACTTTCAACTCAAGTAAGGATAATCTTCTTTTGTGTTGATCACTCATCGGATTTTGTATTTGTTGCATTTTACATCAGGCATAAAATCCCCTTATACGGATAGGTCTTGGGTAATTTTCTTTTTTATATACTTTAATACAACAAAAACACAAAAGAACTACCAAAAATATACAGATCTTTGTATTTTTCTAATATAAATATGCTCCTTGTACAGTACATCCACTAGATTTTTTAATAGTGTATTTATCAAAATATTTAAATACATTCAGGTAGCGTAGGTTTTTAACAGCATAAATATTAAGGCTGTATTCTCAAAAGTACCATTTATTGACCCCGTTATCAAAAAAAACAATTAAGTTAGAGTCTGATATGAACAATATGTTTGTGGATTCCTTAGAAAAAATGTGTTATTAAATAAATTTGTTTTAAATAAATATGTAGGGAATAAAACATTTATCATGAAAGATTTACATCACCATATTGAACATATTAATGCTATTATATGTATACATATATATATATAATTTTAGACCTTTTCCCAATGATATCCTTTTTGTACTTGGAAAATTATGTACTACATAACTTACAATTGTTTAATCTTTGTGGTCTTAATTCTTGATCAAAGTATTTTTCAGTTGAAAGAATTATAGGATTGCGTGTCATTCATCAGTCTAATCTTTTTTTTAAAAAATACCTCTGAAAACGTATAGCAAATTAGGGATATTTTATCAGAGCATCATTATTCTGTAGGTTTGTTTAGACTTTCATCACTTCCCTGGAAATAAAACGAATAGCCTTAGTATACTCGGATGGATTTGAATATAGAATTCAACATCACCAGAAACTTATAAAATACATTACTGACACTTTATTTCACGTGATAATAGGGTCAGTAAAATAATTCCCTGTATAATTGCGAATGAGGGGTGGATTAAATCTATAGCCTCCTCGATTAGTATGTATTTTGTTTACAAAAAATACAAGTTGATCTCAATGAGCAATTATTGTTCAGCCATGGAAGGGGGTTAGGGGTAGGGATTCGGGAATAGGGAGTGGCTTGGAAAACACTACCGTGATTGGTGACTACACTAGTATCTGAACAGTTTTGCAATTATATTTGACCACCGTATTTACCTTAGCTTATATTATTACTATCTTTTTTTTAATAGTAATCTTTTACAAATAAAATTAGACATTTGAAAAATTCTTCTTATTTTTTTCTATTTATAGTCCAAGTAATAAATATTAGTACTAGTTTTGTGAAAGTCAATATAAAAATATATATTTAACAATATTTCATTTTATTTATATATATATATATAAATATATATATAATATATAACAAATCTGGTATAAGTAACGAGAGCTGTACAAACCTCATATATAGGTATTATTTTTGTTTCAAACATTATTTAATGTGGGTGAAACAAACCCTCCTTTTTGTCTTTTTACCATATCAAATGCTATATACTATTTTAAAATATAAATAACCTAGATATACCTTCTTGCAATCATGCATACACCACTGGTTGATATAATCTTTATTTAGACAAGTGAACGGTTTAAGTAGTGAGGCGACACCTTTATAAAGTTAAGAAAGTACAAGCATGACTCATCCCGCTGAAATTTTTTGTAATATAATCGTTTAATAAATGTATTATAAAAGAAGATATACATCGGTCCAGGATTAATATAATTTTTTAAAGTTGTTAGAAAGCATAGTCAAACATAAAGGTGCAAAGGAATTACACTCGTATAAAGATAATTATATAGGTTTAGCTTGTTTGTGCATAAGATTTTGTGTAAATAATTTTCTATAACATATATTAAATAATCAAAACAGCTATTTTGGGCATGAGTTACTTTAAATAAGTTACCCCAAAAGTTTCGGCTGTAGTTGAAATAACCATCATATTAGAGGAATTATGTGTTAATTCAGCATGTTTAATCAAGTCATCGTACTTTCCATATTATGCATTTTGCAACCACTACATTATAAACGCTGAAAGAAATTTATTCAACATGGCTCAAGCCCTAAGATAGTACAATTAATTCAAACACCAGCTGCGAAAGCCTTCAAAACATACTCTAAATAAATTGGAGTCAAACAATAGAATGTTAATGTAGTGTGTAATTAGAATAAATTATGCTGTTTAGAATATATAATACAAGGGGTTTGTTGAAGTGAGTCTGCAGATCATCACTCTAAAACGTATTCAAAACTTTTTATTGATATAAGTTTGATAGAGTAAGGCCTTACTCGATTTCTAGTTTAGGTTATTGATGTTGTGTAAATTATGAGCTTTTGGTGTAAATCAAAGAATAACGTGTATTTCTCCCCCTTCACACGACGTTGACATCTTTAAAACGGCCCATTTCGTATTCTATATATTTTTTGCACCATGCCCCATAAGTAAGAATTGAGTTATTATTTTTAACCAAAGTAAAATACACCAATCAGTGTTTTCATGAGAATATAAACAAATAATAACTAATCAGATGAGCTGCGAACACAACAGCACAAGATGAGCCACTGCGCAAAAGTAGAAAAGCTGAATATCCGCTGGACATTTATTTATTGTTGAAAGATACAATTTTTGACGATATACTGTATTTCTAGCCACTAAATTGAGTGGTATTTTGTCAAATTATCTCATTTTAAGGTAGCGAAAGGGGCTTATAAAATTATAGACTCATATAAGAGATACCAATATTTTTATTAAAGAGTACGAGCTTCGTGATTCTTTTTATTCACATCAGTGGTCACGTGAAATTAAAGTAAAGTGTGTCAGGTCTGGTTTTACAGTGACAAGGCACTTGGGGTTAGAATCCTGTCTAGTATTGAAGGGAATTTATACTAAAATGGTTTCCCCTCTACCACCACACAAATACATATACATTTTCTCTCAATTCTACCTTACAAATCCCTTCCCTATTAGTGTAACTATATTTGTATATTCCGGACGATTATAAAATACACAGGACTTTCAAATGTTTATTTTATTAGCATTAAATAGAAACAATAACAATTATTTTGTTGAGTTTAAATATTTATGTAAAGGTATTCCACTCCATTTGGTGACCGCAAATGAAATGATTCAGCGAGACAGAATATAACAATAAGAATTCAAGAAGCCGTCATCTGTCGCATCATCCCCATCTGTTGGTCGCGTGGTCAGCGACCTACGGGGAGTAAATATTTGTTTCCACGACTTCCAATATATCCTTAGAACAGCGTCTTCCTCCCAGCTCACCACCTGGTTGAAATAAACCACACCGTCTTTTGTCAATGGGGCGCATGGCCGATTTGGACTAAAAGGGTTTCTTAGGTAACGATGCTGCAATAACAAGTCAAGAGGAAAAAAGGGTTGTTTGGTATTTCTGTTAAACTTCTGTAAATTCAACTCTTTTGGTGTGAAAGGGGTTTAAACGTCCAATTATATTTTATGATGGCTTAACTGATGTACATTTTCTTGATAAGAGTTTACTAGTTTGTATATATACGCACGCGTACCAGGCTACAACAAACTTTCAGAAAACAAATTCCCTGAATTTTCCCTGATTTAAAAACTTAACTTTTTTATATGATTAAAGCCAAAAACAGACTTCATAAGGATGTTAAAATAATCAAAATACTCATTTTTTTTATAAATAATTATATTTGTAACATATCGAAATAAATTATATAAAATAAACTGAACAAGGTGTAGATATGTAAATACACAGATTTGGTTATCTCACAAAACATTCCTGCTATACGCAACAATGCATGTATATATTAATAACGCTAGTGATGAGCAAAGTAAAATTTAGGAGAAAATAAGCTCGCGTGGAAAGAGTGTAAAACAATTTTGGAAATTTAACCTTAGCACACCAGAGTGACTAAAGTTAATAAGCTTGACATTCATATCGCGTTCCCACCAGCACTGGTAAAAGTTAGTTACAAAATTAGTAATATTTTATAAAGTCGTTATTCCATAGACAACTAAATATAGAATTTTGCCTGACCAACCCTTTCCAGCCCGGTGTAGACATAATATGGCAAAGTTATTTATTATTATTCATAGAGCCTTGTGAAATGATCAATGTAAACTTTTGCTACATGGTTAGTTTCTTTTGTGTATATTACAGCACTTTTCTGTAGCACACATTCATTCAATGGTAGGCCGATACGTTACCACCTAAACTATAATATCAGACAATAATCTTTATGAAAAACGGGAAAGAGGCAAATGGATTTAAATCATTTTTGAATTGGAACCCAGCAGCTAACAAACCTTATTTATCAAAATTTCAAGAATACCTAGAATCTGTGTTTAAGCAAGGCGTCGGCCTCAGCCACTGTCAGAACTAAATTCACCTGGTGCAATGGATGCTTTGTAAGCCTAAAATTGGTTCTCTTTTGGGCAACAAAAGCTCTTGCGCAGTTCTGCCTTAGCAAAGAAGGGGTAGGGAAAAGGGGTTGGGTGTTTCGCACGTGTACGATCCTTGCAAAAGGGCAAGAGAATGAATAAAGTAAAGGGGTTGTTACACCCAATTTGAAGTGCAAAAAACAACACCGAAAGGGTGATGAACTTTCAAGAACTCTTGTCAGCCATTAGAAGACTATATTTTACGAAGACCAAGAGAAATTCATGAGAAAATAAACATCCCCACCAGTGAAAACGAGTAAAAGGGCGCCCGTCTCATCTTACAGGGAATTGGAGGTATTGGGTGTACTGATAATTTTTTGTAAATGATTTTTACTCTATCTACATACATATCATTTTTTGTAAATTACCCATGTCCATCATATGAATCTAAGTATGTGAATACCCGGATGGGTAATAATACGTGAGCTAAGAAAATTAAACTTAATAAATTGTTCGAACGGTTTCCCAACTATATATTTATAAAACTTCATGACTAAAAGTAGTTTATAATGTGGATATATATTATAAGGAAAAACAATAAATTTTTAGGATGAAATGCAAATATATAAAGTTATGAGATATTTTATTTCTTAAAACAGTCTATGAAGCATATAAAATGTAAAACTAATTTTCTTTATTACATTTATATTTTGATTAATCATTAAATACTTTAGACCTAAGCTCAGTTTATAATATTTCTCACAATTTTTATAGATATGAAAACAGTTCAGTGTGGTCTCTAGCTTATGCACCAAATAGGGCTTCTTAAATAACTTTGCTGTTACTTCTTATTATTTAAATAAATTGATTAAAACTTAAGTAACATCTTAATGTGGTGATATATACTCTATCCATGATATAATATATAAATAAGTTTGATCCAAGTCTCAGTATTGATTTAAATCTTTTACACCCTTGACCCGAAGATCAATATAAATATTGGAAAAATTAAATTTCTGCTCGATGCATATTGTACGTTTAAAGTTGGTGCTAGTACTCTTTCTGCTAAAATAATCGTGTTTTTTTTTCTAAAATATCCCCTCTTAAATAAAATCAGAAATAAAAGACATCCAACATCCTAGCTCAGTCTCTGTCTACTAAATTAAAAGTCCCGTGTTCGATTCCCAGCGTGGTCCAAAAAACTAATCGTTAATGAAATTAGGGTTTCTTATTTTCACAGTGATGAATTATAGGCTTGGTGTTTTTTACGATCTGTATTTAAGTAAGTTTATAAGTCATGTAATGATATATTCCCTCATTACAAAAAGTGTATGTAAAATACCATAGAGGAAAAAAGTAATTACATTTTGTGAAACGAAATTTAATGTTGCGCTAAACATTTGTTTATCTTAAGATCCATGCAAATATTGAATCTAATTTTATTAGGATTTTTTCGTGCCTTATTACACATCAGGGCTAGCCACATATTTAATATAATAGGGTAGATAGGAGGAAGGTAGAATGTTATAGGATTTGTACTCGCATTGGTGTGCAGGGAAAGGGAGAGGTTATTGATGAATTATCATTTCAGGACGTCCACCCAGGGTTTGAGACACAACCACCCAGTCTCAGGAAAAATCAACTGTAATAAGAAAACAACTTTTGTGCAAGTGCCCAGTGGAGTGGCATATATTATTAACTATACGATCTTTTTTGGAAATGTGTGAAATAATAACTAATATATATTAAATGCTTGCTTACCTTAGCATGGTAGTTTGAGTTGAGTAATTCTTTTTTTTATAGCACCACTTCTCACAAACCATTGAGATTATACGATTATGAACTAATTATGCTAATAGTGCTAGGGTGAACGATTAAATTTAAAGGAAGTGTACCTGCATTTGTCTAAAGGAAGAGTGGAAAAACCATTTTAGGGAAAAAAAACTCTGATTACAATCAACTGAGATTCGAATCTTGATCCCTCCCATCATCAGCAATCCAGTCTAGTGCAAACACTGCTCGTTTGTAACAAGTTTACACAAGGAATACTATTTATTTACAGTTTTGTAACCTACCACCAGGAGAGTTCCGCTGGAGTTACTTTATATCCACCCTTCAGGCCATGTTCCTATATAATCTATTTATTAACTAACTAATAGCCAATATAAAGGGGCTGTGCACAAGGCTAGTGTACTTTATTCAGGCTCACTTGGGCTAATTATAAATCCACACTAATAAATTAGCGACAATAAAGATATAATTTAGAGTAAATGTACCTGAATTTGCATGAAGAGGAGAGTATAAAATTAATTAGAAAGAAAAATCTTGTTAGAGTACAACCTTCGACCTCCTTGGTTCAGGAAAAAAGAGACCACATGAGTCTGACCCCAAGCCTGTGTGGCCACCAGTAAAGTATTGTTAAGATTTTTTTTGATCCTAACTAATCATCTTGTGCACTTAGGTTAGATATTAGGTTGATGATTAAGATTACTAGCGCTGGAAAGTAGCCTTTACTTGGCCCATAGACTATCACTGTCAATTGTCCAGGAAATTAGATACAAAAAAACTCTTGAATCATTAAACGTATAGAAGTGTGGTTTTCTTCATTCTTCAACTTGACGACAGAAAAAATTGGGTTCATTTTTTTTTTTTTTTTTCAATTTGGAGATACATAATTTGAAATTTTATTGTTATGTATGAGTATAAATTATATTAAAATGGTTTCATTGCACTTAATACAAATGTTTTATAAAGTAAAACACATAAAACTGTACTTGCATGACTTCTTGTTCAGGCTGTATTACCTACCTAAGTCAGGTGTTATCTGTGAATTAGGAAGGGCGTTTAGCATTAGTCAGGAAATAAGGCTCGAACCGTTGACCTGGTGGGTTAGAACACAATTGAGGTCAAGGGATTTATCTTGAGCTATAAATATCCGTAGTACAACTACCTTTGGGGGGAAGTAATTCTGTCAGTCCCATGTAGATTGTGGCATCTAAAAGAACCTACAAATCTATGTGAAAATGTCAAAATTGGTAGGTGCTTTCGTGCTCGCTAATAGAAATTCAGCATGGAAGGCACCGTGCAACCACCACACTTTATGGACTCCCCTAGTCATGGGATTTTTACCAAAGGGTGCTGACAACACTTACTAGCCGAAGAGCTGAGTGAAAATCCACCACCGGATGGTAGAAATCACATAAAAACAACATTCAGTTAGTTGACTTAAGAACAGCTTGAACCACGCATTGAATCGTGAAGTGTAAGCTTGTAGTCCTTAGTATAAAACAGTAGAATTTTTATGAATAAAAACATTCTACCACATCTAAAAACCAAATACAACCTAATTGAAAAATAGATTCTTTTTTTTTTATAAAATATAATATTTAACTGTTTCCGAATTCGCAGTTGTCAGTTGAAGGATGCAACTGCACTTCAATAAAATTTCATTTTAGGTCGTAGTCGTGTATTAAACTTCATGGTCAATCGGTCGTGAGACGGTCTCTTTATATGAGAAAACATAAGAGCTTTTTAATATGCAAATATAATCCTTAACAGAGAGTAGTGGAGGACCTTCTATGGCAACCAGCCTTGTTTGTTGATGAAAAGGGTGGAAGTTAACTACTGTTTCGGGGTGAGGTGTTTGACGAATCACCACCTGCCCTCCCCCTTCTCCTTCCTCACATCATAACCAAGTGTTTCCCAGATTTCAAGAACTGTTTTCATTCTGTATAAGGGAAGGTGCACGCTGCGTTGTTGAAACTGTATTGTGAAAGTATAGAACGGGGAAGAGGAAATTTTTTTAAAAAGGGAAAGGATTGAGGGGTGGCACGTGGTCAAAAATAAGCAGATGTTATCCCACTCTTCAAAAAAAAAAAAGTTTGAAAATAGTAAGGGAAATAAATAGCTTATTAGTAAATCTATTCATCTTACAAGTACGGTGTGCCATTCCACGAAAACATTTCATACCCCATTGGAAATATATGATGAACAAATCACACCTCAAGGGATATAAGTGTTGAATTTATTAGGGGAATATAAGCTAAGAAACCTCAAAACCACTAGATAAATTCTTATATATATATTAAAAAAAACATATCACATTTGTTTGAGGAAGGCTTACAACAATTTAACTCAATCTCAGAACTTCAATAGTTCTCGTTAACAAACGTTGAAATTAAGATAATTTGAAAAGAGTAAAATCCGAGCGGGTAGTAGGAAGCAGTACCTAAAAAAAATATTCTAGGTTATCCATTTTGAAATATCGAATTTTTTAGATTTTTCTTGTTATATGAGACATTCTCTCTCTACCACTCGCCAAGTTTCTTGCCAGGTTTAAGTTATATAAGCGAATAACCCGAATGGGTAGTAAGACGTGGTGCTAATTATTTATATATATATTTAAGTTATATATATCACAGCCGTAAATTGTTTTTATATCAGTTTTGAAAGTTTTAAACAATCCTGCCTCATTTCACCAATTAGAATTTTTAAATCTCAAATTTTAAAATCGGTTTGCTTATTTGGATTTATACCTCTACCTGCCTGCAAAATTTCAATTATCTGCCTTTTCTGAGAGGATTAGTTTGTAATTTTACCCCCCAAGACACCAAAATTACTGGTGATGCCTTATTTTGAAATTTTTCATTTCAATAGTTTAATTTTTATATGAAGCAATATTTCTATCATTTTGCTAAATTTAATTTTTTGAGCCATCTAGAAGGGGTTCATCTTTTTCTGTACCCACACATACTAACTTTCTGCTTTATATAGATAGATAGACAATTATATATGTTCAAAAAATAAAAATTATATATAATGGGATATTGTGTGATCAATAATAGTGAAGAGAAGCTGGAAAACTGAAAGATGTTGAAGAGATGAAGAAAGAAGTTTAGTTACTTATTACATCTTGTGAATGTGGGGAATGCCAGGCCTCCACCGTGGTTTGGATTCCACGTTAAACTGTAGGTCCTTCATTTCATCTCACAATCACCCTACCATTACACATTAGCGTAAGTGCGTATAACCCGAACGGGTAGTAAGACGCAGTGCTAATAATAATAATAATTACTTATTATATCCCCGTACATTACACTTTTTACTATGTATTTACGATTTTTTTTAAATATCTACTTTATCAGATGGTTTTCGGGAATACACCTCTATTGTCAAAACAGCAATAGATTAAAACTGAACCAGTGGTTGCGCGGTATAGGGCAGGGTTTCTATAGCTATTTGCACCCAACCATTGCTTGAATATTATAATATACTACAATTTAAATACGTTTTCTAAGTGTAACTAAGACAACAGAAAGAATGAAGTTTTTGTTTTGACAACTATATTTTAAGATACGTAATTTTAACAAGTTGTTAAATATCTAATATTATGTAAATTTTATAAGGTATACACACACACACACATTACATCTCTTTATATATATATAAATATGTACATATAAATATATATACATATATTATATGTATAATATTTATATATATACATAATTTATATGTTACATACATGTATTTATACATACATATACTTATATGTATATATATTCTGTAAAAATTAAGTTTTTATATGTGATTACATGAGTACTTTTTATGAGAATTATTAAACTATTTAGTATATAATATTTTAAATATATAATAATATTTAACAGTGACCTATCACCATTCTGGTATGGAAAAATGAGTGAAGTTTATTTGTAACTACAAATTGATTCATGTAGCTTTGATTATCATCATTGCTAAGGAAACACGATTACATTTATATATATATATATATAATGTAATCGTGTTTCTTAGCAATGATGATAATCAAAGCTACATGAATCAATTGTAGTTACAAATAAACTTCACTCATTTTTCATACCAGAATGGTGATAGGTCACTGTTAATATATTATATATTTAAATATATATACTAATAGTTTAATATTTATATATATATATTATATATATTATATAATATATATATATATATATATAACATTATAACATATATATATATGTTATAATAGTTTTTATTACTTTATTTGTGAAAGTTGAACCATTTTTATTAAGTGACCCTTACCTCACCAAGTTAAAGAAACTAAACCATTCCTTCAGTTTGAAAAACCTTGGTCTAAAACACTGGGCTTTGAAACATTTAGACCAAAAATCAAACGTGTCATCGACTGAGCCAACTGTCAGTATCCCGACACCTTAACTGACAATTATCCGCTTCGGTGCTTACGTGGTCTAACGCGATACACTCGCAGCAGAATAGACTGCCTATGAAGAGGAGATTGAGCTTCTAATCTCAGTCGGGTTTATTGAGGGTGGTTTTTTCCAAAATGGTTTTCCACCCTCACTTCAAGCAAATGTATGTATACTTCCTATAAAAATAGATTTATTTGTCCCTAAAATCATTAGTGTAATTAGTACATAAGCGTATAGCCCAAATAAGTAGAAATACATGGTGCTAAAAATACAAAAATTACAGGATTCTAGCTTCAACCTTTATATCATCGTCACTCGACGCCTAAGATAGAGTGAACACACATAATATTTATTACGTAATTGTTATGTTCTAAATATCTTACATTCTAAAACTTAATTAAATAGAAACCATCTTATTTGGTACTATGCTATAACAATATCTAAAAATATACTCAATATAAATAACGTTATTACATAAATAGAATCTCATTTACCTCATGACCAAGATTGTGATACAATTGTTGTGATCTAATTAGAAGGATCTAAGATACATGGAATAAAAACGGTATTGTTATGTACATAGTATGATATATGCCTTACGATCATGCTTGTGATACAATTGTTATGTTATAATTAGAAGTATCTTAAAATTATAAAACCGTCTTATTTACGTAAACAGAATGTCCAACCATTTTATTTCAGGTCCTTTACCATGGGTTTGTCCAAACCAACAGTAAACAATCGCTCAGCTCGGATCCTCGGGGAATTCAATCAGTGGCAAAGCAGAAGGTTTCTCCCATTATTTCCCCGGGTAAAAAGTCTCAGGTTGCTGGCGCGGGGGTCCCTAAAGGTAGTCAGTCGCATGCACCGGGCCCCAAGGTGCGTGTCTGTGCGTGAGGACATGTGTGTTTCTCATCTCTTACACTCATCACCTGGTAACTTGTGTACAAGGAATGGAAATAAGAACAACATTGACCCATTTCCATGGGCTAGATTTCAGTATACAATGATTGGGCACTTTCTTAGATATTAATTTTTCACATTAATTTGATTAAATACTAATTTGAAACAAATTTTAAAAACCAATACTAGACCCTATTATAGTAATATATTTTTTATAAATTACTTTGAAGTATATAATCTTAAATTTGAAAGTAAGAAGATAATACTAGCACCAAGCATTTTATTTTTAAAAAATCTCAATTTTCAGTAATTTTCTTGAATTGGAACTTTTACCTCTCATTATAATATTGTAGTTCTAGTGAATTCTTGTCCCTTTTTAGCCATACAGAAATATTATTAAATTTTTGGAATGCCTGTTCTATTTATAAAATTTGAATTAGGAAGGTGATTACTCCATACTGTAGATTGTCGATAACATTCAAGCTCAATTTGCACTAGTGTTAAATTAGGTCTGTAATGTAGTAAAATACTAAAGTGCTAAAAAAAGGTCTTAAAATCTCAAGTCTTCGTACTTATTTTAAGGTGAACCTTTTTGAGAACTTATCTCGTTCTCATAAAAATAATAAGAATTGTAATCGTGAATACTTACTTCAAGGATATGAAGAATGTGTATGTTTTATGTGCCCACGAACCCTAAAAATGCTATGTTTACCATTTGTGTATGTACTGTACCTATGTTTGTCCATCTCCTTATCTGAAATTATTTCTCTGGGCATAGAGCAGAAGGATTTTATTCGAACTTTATATTTATATGTGTATTATGATCTGAGGCTATAATTATAGGCATTTGATTTTATTTTAACCCAAGATTTTATATAAAGTGGAGTTTACTAATGAGATAATTTTTAAAAATCAAAATTTTTCGAAAACGGCTTCAAAGAATTTATTGAAATAAATACTGAGGAGTGTTTGAAATGACAGATATAATGTATATTTGTTTACTGGGGAAAATTTGTTTAAGGATATTTTTCAGATTACTGATTAAAATAAATGAAAGTATCTAGCAGTTTGGTCCATAATTATTATCTAGTTAGACTTTTTATATTATAGATAATTTAGATTTTTTAATTATATTGAAATTATAACTAAAGATTTTGTTTGTAATTGGTGCTTGATGAATAATTAAATGATAAATTATAATGTATGATTATTTTATAAATACATAAATTTAATATTGATTTATTTACAGCCATTTGCGTATTTTTTTAAGTTGCATTTAAGATTGTTTTATAATAGCTCTCGTGGAATAGTATTCTATAATAATGAAGTTTTTATTTATATTTCTAGGTATATTAATGTTTAGAAGGTAGGTAATATTATAACAGATTTCTACAAATAAGATTTAAAATCAATATATGAAAATATTTTATTGAGACTAACAAGGTGCTATTTTTGTTTTTATGAGGAAAGCTCTCCTAAGGGTTGTTTACGGGGAACCTAGTTTTGAAAATTTTGTTTAAAGCTATGATGCACTATCTAAGAAGGATTTAAGGTTTTGTCATATCATCTAGCTATGGTGTTTTGTCTTTTGGTAATCCAGTTTCAAATACATAATATATACATTCTCTTGTAGATAAACAAATATGTTTTTCAGAGATTTCGTTAAGGATAATATGATAGGTCTCTACGTTTTATGTAACTTCAAACCTAAAAATGGAGGTATTACTTTTTTTGTGGCTTGAGTCCAGTTTTAATCATTTAATCCCTGTCCCTTGTATAAAAATAACGTTGGTTGAATTATTATTAACAGCACCGCGTCTTACTACCCATTCGGGGTTTACGCACCTATGCTAATGTGTAATGGAAGGGTGAATGTGAGGTAAAATGTAGGAACTACAGTTTAACGTGGGATCCGAACTACGGTGGAGGCCTTGCATTCCACACATTCACAAGTTGTGATTAATACATGTCTTGTCAAACGTTTATTAAAATACATACAATTTTTTTATTACTTTTTTTCCCCTAACCCACCAAAATATTTTTTTAATTTAAAGTTGTCTTTGTTTCAAAATGGTAACTAAACTAGTATTTAAAAAAATATCCATTGTTCAGTACATATGTTTGTTTTAATTTTGGTAGATGTAATAATAATAATTTAATATTTAGCACCGCGTCTTACTAACCGTTCGGGTTATGCGCTTTAAGTACTAATTACGCTAATGGATTAGGAAGGTTTAATTAGAGGAAGTGAACCCGCATTTGCGTGGAGGGAGAGTGGAAAACCATTTAGGAAGAACCACCCCCAGTTCACCCAACCGAGAATCGAACCTCGATCTCCCCGTCCTCAGCAGTCGAGATAAACACGACAAGCGCGTTAGCCAACTACGCCACCAAGGCGGGTAATTTTGGTAGAAATTTGTAAACAATAATTATTGATAATAACACATAGCATACTTACTAATAAAATTAATGGTACACTATTTCTACATTTAAAAATAATATAGAAAATTAATGATTAAAATTATAGAGTATTGATTAAAATTACAAAATTAAAATCTTTAAATTTATTGGTGACCTATTTTAGTTTAGCGGGTTCTAAATAAATGTACGCCTTATTGTTGTTATTATATTATTTTTAAATACCTCATAAAATTAAATCATGTCCGATGATCGAGGAAAACCTAATTTTATATAACCCAAATTTTACTCAGTGCAAACATTACAGTTTTAAATCATGGTTAGTAAATAGTCTACTAAATATTAATCTAATAACTGGAAACGCGCTACAGTGTGCAGCAAACTAAATATCAAACTCATATAGTCTGATATGCCAGTGAGGACGAGGTCGTGATTCAAATCCCGGCAGTGTGTAATAATGAGCGTTTATCATCAATTGTTTCCAACTCCCCCTCAGAAAATCTAGAATACATTTAATTCAACTCCATCCTTTCTCATCCCCCCTCAATTAGTAAAATGAAGTGCGTATAGCCCGGACAGGACGTTTCTAAAAAAATATATAGAAAGATAGTACACTTTGTTGTGTTTCAAGGCACCTAAATATTAAAAGAAGGCTTGGGCTCGATATCCTTGCAAATGCGTCAAGGGAAATTTTATTCACAATATATTTTTATCCTCGCTTTAAATAATTATTTATTAATCAGTATAAAGTCTGCTTTTCTTATATTTTTATTTTTCCATGGATTATAAACCTAATAACACTATTATTCAGTACTTTGTATTCAAGGAGATAAAAAATTCAAAACTATATTTTTCATAGCAATCACTTTTGTCTTTGAATATTGATATTATAATTCGTTGTTTAGCACCTGCACAGAGGATCAATGCAACCTGTTCAACTCCCGTGATAGGTAAACTGACTATACTACTGGCTGAAGAGAAGTTAACGAAAAAGTTGCTAGCATTAGTAATAGTTTTTTTTTTAGTAATGTATTTCTCGGTTTATCTCAATTTAGTAATTAATAAATCAACTGTTGAACAGCCATAAATTGTGCATTTAGTATATTATGTTTGGTTGATAGTAAAGGTTTTCTAGAACCTAGGTATTCAACTGGCGTTAAGAGAAGACACATTAGGGTGTGAGTATTATGTAATATATATATATATATATATATATATATATATATATATATATATATATATATATATTTCTCATTTAAAACCTATTATTTAATACATTGATTTTCTTGTAATTTATTGTAATTATTGTGTGTGTAAAATATAGTATATGTATAATTTTGTCCAACAACTTTGGGAGTAGAATCTTGGAGATAAACTATATCTGACCACATGCTCAAAGGCGTCACTTTTGCAATAAACTATACTGCCAATGACAAGGATGTTGTGGTTAGAATCTCGGTAGAGTTTACTAATGGATCTTTCTCTAATTTGTTTTCCACTTTCCTCTACGCAAATGCGTATACACTTCCTTAAAATTCAATCTTACTATTACCTAACTCAAAAGCAGAATTATTAAATATGTGTACATCCTAAACTCTTAGTGAGATGCAAACAAATCGAAAACTATATCTTGGGTTACACGGGAAAAAAATACCACCATTCTATGTAGATTTAGTTTGTAAGTTATTATTCTAATAATGTTTGTCACGTCTCTCATCCCAAATTCCTTGTAACTTTTAAATATCAAAAGCGCATTTGAACTTTGTAGCTTTTCAAACATACAATTTTCTGTGGAAGACTCACTCGTGAAGCACTTGCTCAATTAATAGTATCATGTATTTTTCTTTGTGATATCATGTGGCCAGCCTGTCTGGAGTGTCCATTAATCGAAGCCCATTAAACTAAAATACAAGCACCTTGTCAGTTGCAAGCTACCAACTTAGAGATAATTTTGGTAGTTAGTTTATTTGGATTAAAAAAAGACTGATTTAGTTGCGTGAGAAATATAAACTTTAAAAAATTCAATATTGATTACAAATACATATTATATAGACATATAGATATTTTTCCTATTTTATTGAATTTTAATTAAATATTAAACTAGATACATAAACAAATATTTGAAAGATCTTCATTCATTGACATCTCCAGGACAAAATAAAATAAATAGTTTCATTGGAATTCTGTAATTGTTTACCAAAGATTACACGCTCTAAAACGGAAAGGATTTAATAATCTGGTTTGGCATTGTTGGGAAATTTGGAGATCAAATTTCAGATGGGGGTGATTTTCCCATCTAAATTTATTAATGTAATTTTCTCAAACTAGCGTGGGTGCGTTTATTCTATTACATCCTTCCTCGTATACTTCAAAAATAAGATTTAACCACCTTGGTCTTAGATATAGTAATAATATAAATAAAAATAAATTACTATATGTGTGTTTGTCTGTATGTAGACGTAATATATTCAAAGCCAAAAAGATACAATCTTGAAAACTTGTTAAGAAAATGTTGATGTGAAATTTGGGCATAGTTTTATGAATTTTGAATTTTGTGAGACTGACATGCTAAGCTACGGGAACAACGTATACTTTCTATTAATATAATGTGCTATTAAATGTCGTACTTATTTATTTTCTATCTAGCTTGGTCAATAAGCAAATATATAATCTTTAAATCTAAATAGAAACTACAGAAGAAATTTAATTATTATATCCAAAGAAGTATTAAAGTTCAGTTTGGCAAGCTGTTTCATATTTACCCTAATAGGTAAAATCTATATATTATTTTATCTATTACTGATAACTATATATTCAGATAAACAGATTACTTATCTATTAAAATGAAACTTATTAAAAGCTTGACACCTTAGGCAAGACGTGGGTACCTCCAAAACAAAGAAACCTATAAATTTAAAACGTTGAATACTTATTTTAAGAAACTGAGGGCGTAAATACTCACTTTTTTTTACTTTTGGAATAATAGCACCTTAGAACGTTTGACCACTAGTTCATGTGATTCATAGACTAAACCAAGAATCATAGAAGGCTTAAATTTGTCACTGGCTCAACTTCTTTAAGGAAACCTTGTTGTGCATCAGTGTTGAGTCAACCCTTGTATCTTTCCTCCACACTTGCACAGACCACGCCAACCCGTCTCTACTACCTGGATCACTCCACAATTCATGTTCTCTGAGCCTTCCGTGACTAGGGTATTTAATACGGTGGCTCCTAGGTCAGAAGTCTTCAATGCAAGATTTGTTTCTGGTTTTGGACATGTGTGGAGGGATTGCCGTGCTAACTCTAGGTGTGGGTTTTGCGGTGGTGACCACGAGAAGGGTGGTTGCCCGGAGGAGAGACGGTCACCCCGAAAGGTCTTCACTGCTCAGGAGCCGATGAGCATGGATGTCCCACGTACAGGTCCTTGCGGTTGGCAAGGACTGTGCGGGCATCCATGGGTCAAGAAGGGAGGACGGATGGTCTAAGCGAAGGCCAGAAGCACTTGGGGCACGTTGCGATACGGAAGGTAACCGTGACTCCAGCTCCAACACCAAATCCGCTGGTGCAATCTTTCACCAGTGTCCTGTCAGGGAGATCAACCACTCCACTTCAGGCCTAAGCACCTGCCAAAGCCACCTTACCAGCACAGTGGCATTCGGTTTTTCCCTCTCGTTTGAGGACCCATTCAAGACCACTCCTTTTCCAATCCCAACCCTCAATTCCCCCTCCCCCGCAAACTGCTCCAATATACGCGCCCCTTAGTACCCCCTACTCTTTCCTACCAATCCCCCCTCCTACCCTTTTAACCCCTGTCACCTCCACACCCAACCCACTCACCATACTCAGAGAGTGAGAATGCAAATCTAAAAAATTGAATTGAGCTACTCAAAGGCATTCCGGGGCTTAATCCATGGAACTTTTCATCAAGTCTCTTGAGGAAGGTCCAGGAATCCTCAAGGAGTAGCCATGGCCACCTGGTAATGGAACAAATCATCGTTACCTGGTCTATCATGGCAGAACACCTGAATAGAGGACCACTAGTGCTGAAGGAGCTCACGGTCGCACTCTGGAACGCTAAAGGAGTCACGAGGAAGAAGGTTGAGCTTGAAAGTTTCCTGGCAAGCTATCGTGTCGACATAATGCTGTTGGGATAAACACACTTGCGCTCTGCAATGAGGTTCTCGTTAGCAGAGTTCACCTTCCATCGGAGTGACCAAGCGGGGTATGTGGAAAGGGGTGGGATGTCAGTCCTGGTCCGGAGGGGCCTTGACCATCATGTCATCTCGTTTCCTCCCTTCCAACACATGGAATCAACGGCTATCCAACTGGTGACCTCTACCGGTCCAGTGCAAATCATTTCCATCTACTTCCCTCCCTACCGCCAGTTTGACCGGGCTACGAGGGCTGAAGTGGAGGTGCTGCTTCGAGGTACCATGCCTGTTTTAATCGGTAGAGACTTCAACGCTAAGAAACCTTCATGGCACTCTAGAATTATGTGGGTTCGTGGTGGATTTCTCCGCGACGTAATCTACACGGCTTGGTGGGTTCCCGCCGTCCCACCCCCACCCACTTCTCTCACAATTCCCTTGGTTTCTCGGACGTCCTTGACTTTGTTTTCTCCAGAAGGATCAGAAGGCAGTTAGTGGTGGAGTCTCTAGCTGAGATACACTCGGATCACAATCCCGTCCTTATGAACATTGGACGTGCAGTGTCCTTCATAGACACATCGAAAAACCCCACCTTAAGTGCACTGACTGGTACAGGATCCCGAATGTGTTGAGAGAGAGGTTGGGACTCACCCCTACCTTTCAAACAGCAGCACAAATTGATCGCGGTGCGGAGTTCATAACTTCCGCCATAAAAGGGTCACTTGGAGATTTGACTCTGAGGCATCATCCTAAGAAGGCGCCACAGACTTTTTACCCAATTCTATCCTCAGGCACGTCCAGAAGAAAAATCGGCTGAGGAAGGCAAATCTCGAGGGACAAGTTATACAAGGCCAACGGGAACAAAAATGACCATTAGTTTCGCGAGGTGGTCCAAGAATACCGGAAAATTGTCTGGGAGGACAAGATTGAGAGCTGTGCCTGCAGTACAGGTCCCTGTAGTGCATGACGAGGCCGTTGATGTGGCTCACCGCACCAAGGCCAACTATTTTAGGTTGTAACAGGGGGACCAACTATGACCAGGAGTTGGTCAATGCTCTTGCTGAGCACTTAAAGGCACAATTTATACCGACAGACGACCTGTCAGACACGGTTCACATTGCACAAGTAGCTCAGATTAACGGTACGATCACGTACATACCCTTGTATGAACCTGAATCCACGGATATGACAGAAATATCGTGGACTTTAGCCACTCTAAGACTAAACAAGGCCCCGGGCTATAAGGTATCAATAACGTGGTCCTCAGAAAGCTGACCTTGAAGGCGAATTACCTCCTCGTGAAGTTATTCAACGCCATCCTGCTCCTGAGTCACTTCCCCGAGCTCTGGAAGCACGCTAACGTCTTCTGCTTTCATAAACCGGGTAAGGACCTCACCCTAGCTTCATCTTACGACCAACCAGGTCGCTTGACTGTTTGGGTAGGTTGTTCGATGGACTTCTACTGACGAGACTGACCCGACATGTTCGCGAGGTGGGCATATTGTTGGACGAGCAGTTCGGCTTTTGGGTGGGACACGCTACGTCTCACCAACTCATCCGGCTCGTGGAGCAGGTCACGAGGAACTTCAACATCAACAAGCTGACTGGTGCGGTTTTTATCGACGTGGCAAAGGCCTTCGACCGTGTTTAGCACAAAGGTTTCCTTTTCAAACTCCTTTCCATAAACTTACCCTTCTACCTAGTTAAGGTTGTAGAATCTTATCTATCCCACCGCACCTTCTCCACTACCTTTGGGAACACCACCTCCCAAGTCAGAATCATTTTGGCTGGATAGCCACAGGGTTCCCTCGTGGGCCCGGTGCTCTTCAGTCTGTATGTTAACGATATTCCTAAATTCTTATACATCAAGCTGACACTGTATGTGGACGACACGGCTCTAGTAGCGTAGTCGTGGTGAGGGTAGCTGGCGGAGAGGTGACTCCAGACGCACCTGATGCAGTTGGAGAGGTGGTTGACCACCTGGAGCACAAGTATTAGTGTGGAAAAGAGCCTATAAGAGCTCTTCACACGAAAAAGAAAGTTCTACAGGCCGGACCCACTCCGGCTGTTAAGAGAGCAGATCAGATGGGCAAATATGGCTAAGTATCTGGGACATAAGCTCGACACCAAACTGACCAGGCGACTACACTGCACTTAGAGACTTAACATGGTTATGCAAAGGCTGGGAATCCTAGGCCCACTGCTTAGCAGGCGTAAAACGCCCTGTTTAGAAGGAACTGTCTGACTCTGTACAAGTAGTTGCTCAGGCCAATCCTCAACTATGCGTGTCCTGCTTGGGGACACCTAGCAGACACGTATATGATGAGGATGTATGCATTCCAGAGCAAGTATCTGAGGATCATTGTGGACGCACCTTGGTATGACTGGAATATGACTCTGCATCGAGACCTTGAGATGCCCATAATTAAGGACCACTTCCGGAAGCTGGCGCAGTCCTTCTACGACAGTTTTCCCGGTGCCACCAATCCTTTTATCCAGGGGCTTGGGAATTACGTCATCGACCTTGGAAAGTGTCACCGACGTCCCAAAGCCCTGCTCGGATAAGCGAAAAGTGTCAAACAGTGGTTTGGGAGGCTCTCAACCAGCCCCCATAGAGTAGTGTCTCGGCACGTAACTCTAAAAACCCTTATTCTTTTTCCCAATATACGTTTTTCCCCCCAACAATATTAATAATATTTTATTTCTTTGTTTCAGAAACTTCGCGAAATGCGACAATCCGTTTGTTTTAGTATCCAAAATCATAAAGTGTGACTAATTGGTCAAAAAACAGAAAGTTAAACGTTTCCATTTGTACACTACATAGTGAAACTTAAAGTTATGTTCCCATCTTTAAAAAATAAAATATATTTACAACCATTGAAAGATTAACACATTAGATATTTTGACCACCGATTCAAGTGGACTTGGTATGTATATGTTACAGGAAAAGTAGATTCTCCAGTAAGAGTCGACTCGGCCTAGGTAAAGTCGACTCTTACTGGTCTTTTTAGTAAAAGTTGATTAAAAGCGAAAAGTGATGAATTTCGTTCAACATTTACTAGTCAGAGTTGACTGTACCTAGGGAAAGTATACTCTTACTAACTTGAGTTAGTAAAATTTGTATAACCTAGCCTAACCTAACCTAAAAAACACACTGAAACTAATTAATCAAACACACACTGAATCCTTGGTCACTGTTGAAAACTACAACAAATGGACGAGTGATCAAAGAAAACAACAGTAAACAAATAGAGCTGGGATATTCAAAACAAAGATGTGCGCGTGAAGTTGCATGTGGAGAGCAACATATGGACGAGTGATCAAAGAAAACAACAGTAAACAAATCGAGCTGGGATATTCAAAACAGTTGCATGTGGAGAGCAACAGCGCGGAATCAACTTTTACTAAACCACAGCAGGCATAGTTAACTCTTCCTAGGAAAAGTTGATCTGTTTATTCTCTGTTTATTATCAATCAACTTTTACTGATACTTTTAGTAAGAGTCGACTTTACCTAGGCCGAGTCAACTCTCCCTAACAATCTACTTTTCTTGTAACATATATAAGTGCACAGTCTTTAACACTTATTTCAAGTCTGACGTCTTAAATGGCATTATCTTAATTATGGGTAGTAACAAAACAAAGAACATACCTGTTATAATTACTTAGGGATACTGGCAGATATTAACCTCGAATGTTTATTATTACTTGTATATATATTTTGTGAGCCTTAGACTCTAGGTATAGTTAGCTTAAATCAAATTAATTTTGAGATCTTAAATTCTATATACTCACTAAGAGAAAAACGATAGTATAAAATATATATATTTTTATGGACGTTTACATTATTATACCAAGAATTTGAAGAATTAAACTGGATGACCATCACTTTGTGTTGTTAAAAAAACTACAACATTGTTCACTATCAGTTTGTGCTGTTTAATACAGTATGAGTAGTGATTTGTTTTCTACCCGTGCAATGCCTGGTACTTGTAGCGAGTTAAAAATATGTGTTTTCCCGTTGTTGGCATGCATGAAGTAAGTGTCCAGCTCATTTGGTTTGGTTTTCCAGGGATTGGAATGTCTGGGTTCCATGTCTTGTCGAGTGGACGTGGACTTTTTTTACTGGCTCAATTAGTTTTTTTCATCGGATACGGGGATTCGAAATCTGACATTACGTAATTAGGACGGTGTTTTATTAAACGGTTTCACACTTTAATAACCCAAAAATGCGTGCACATTTTCTTTCGACTGTTCCTTCCAAATCATTAGCTAATTAGTGTAACTTCAGTTGCGTGTATCCCGGTAAAAGGCGATAGGAATAACCGTTTTTAAATAATTGACCAAGCTGTTGACAAAACTTGTTACAGAACACCCGATTGAATTAATATTTGACCTCTCTTATAGGTTGGAGAGCCTCAAAATGTGTGTTCATGTTTATTGGTTAGTTCTCTCATTGGTCAACATCTGAGAAGTCAGTCCTACAATACAATGGAATGCCAAAAGGTCGAGCGAGACTCAAATCTCGGCCTGTTATATAGAGGGCAAATTTCCCCATTATATTTCTTTCTTTCGATAACCAAGAAGCTAACGTAACAGTTTAAAATAAATTGTTTTCTTTTTATTAAATAATTATTGATAATTTTTTATTATTATACTATTTTATTTAAATTTGGGTGCTATGTATGTAGTTGAGGCGTCAGATTTTTTTAATATTATAGTCTGATTCCCTCTAAGGGCATGGATTACGTTTGAATGTGAAAACGCCAAGAATAAACTAGTGATTTTGACCTCCATATAAGTAAACTAGAATAAAGGAATGTGCGAAACTTTAAACTTTGGCTTGGCTTCGAAACAAATATCAGCTTCGACTTCAATTCGAAAAAAAAACTACAGTCCAGACAATTTTCAAATTAGATTAAATTTTAATTAATTTGGGATTTTACACGTTCATTTTCTGAACCGACTGATTATATCAGCACATAATAATTTCCATAAGCAATATCGAAAAGGCCTGAAAGTTATTCAAGGGATGGTATTATCATTTAAAATATTGACAGTTAAGATAACCTAGCTATGTTAAATTATTGCTTATTGCCATTTTGAGCTAATATATCCATTACATATCAATATTAATAAAATAAATCTAAATTAATTGAATAATAATTTGATTTATAAGAATAAAACCAATTATTACAAAGATTTGGGCAATAAAACATTTTTCAAATAATGTGAGTGCATTAAGTTATAAAAATAACCAAATATATTATTTTTAAAAGCATTAAGCAATTCACAAATAACGTTCAAACTTCAAATGGACTTCGAGAATATTCTATATTTACTCGATTCGAGTTTGCTTCGAATTGAAAAAATAAAAATCCTCGCACAGTCCTTGTGAAATACTTTAACAGCGATGTTTTCAATATGTTAATGCCCTTATTGACAATGGGTGCGAGAATTTATGTGAGTCTCATATCATATGGTTTGCTGATAATGGTTAGCCTATGGCTCAAATCCCGGTCGGGTATACTAAGGGTTATTTGTCGTAAATATCTTCCACTCTACATTTAAGAAAATTCAGATACATTTAATATAGATTTAGCTCACGCTTGACAATATAGCTCAACTAAAATTTTTATAGCACAGACATGTAGTAATATGTGGTAGAAAAATAAAATGTAGCCATAGTAAACAATACAATTAAATGATTTTAAACACCCTCCCACGGGGTTGAACAAGGTGCCTTTTGTTTGTAGACAATATCCCCCACCCTTTTTAAAGGTGGGAGGGTGACACTCGTTGGAAAAGAACCGTTAGTGTAACTGTAACCAAATAATTACAATGTATGTTACTCGCGTGTCTTTTAATGACTGATCACTTGTACGGTGAGGAGAAAACATACACGTGGGGGATGAGATAATCAGAGAAAGATATATGTATAGAGTGTCATCTATTGGGGGAACCACCTGCTGGTAAAATAGCACCAGGGATTCCCCTCCATTACTAACAAGGGAGAAGGAGGGAAGCCCTTGAAAGGTTTAATTACACGCACGAAGCTTAACAGACGCTCGCGAGAGTGGCCAGCTAAGAGCGAGACTAGCAGCTTGCCATCCAACTACACGACTTGAAGACTTACTAGTGTCCCTGATTTTCTAGTGGGTGGGAAGGGGGGAGTGAGGGAACTAGGGCACATTTATTATTATTTGTATTACGAGTATTTGAAGTCAATTTTAGCCACATCAGTGGGCAAGTAAACATAGGTGCCAGTCTCGTCTTGTTTGGTTTAACCATGACAGAGAAGTTGGGTTTCAAATCCAACCCGGGTGTATTAAGTTGTGTTTACCTTAACGGTTTCCTACTCCCTCAGCACATATATGTTGGGAACATTTTCTAACTAAGCTTTACCTTCCTCATTCCTATCCTTATAAATGTATATAGGTAGACCTAGATATCCGGAATTGTATTTTTTTGCCACCTCATCTTACAACCCATTCGTTATACAACTATTAACTAATTATTCTAGTGTTTTTAAGAATTGGAAAGAATATATTTAGAATAAGTGTACCCGAATTTGAGTGGAAAACCATTTTGTAAAACCACCCTCAGTACACCCGACCGAGATTTGAACCTTTATCTCCCCATAATTGACAGTCTAGTCTACTGCTAGAGTAGTCCCTTATACCATGTGGCCCCTGAAGTGGGCTCTAAATCTATTTTAGTAGAAATATTATAATACAATCAATTTTTTCTTAGCCTAATATTATTGCTCCGCAACTTGATACCCACACTGTTATTACGCGATCAGAGAAGTTAGTTAGATGCATATTTCCCAAGATTACCGACGGAGTGCAATGGGGTGATTTTTTACTGACACTATGTTCCTCCACATAAATGTAAGAAATATTTTTCTAACTTTTATCATCTCAGTGCTTATCTCATCTGTCATCAGTATAAATGTACGGATAGCCCTAACTGGCAGTAAGACATGATGCTCGTCTCTTTTATAAATTCCAAAGTTAAAATCTTACAGGAAAAATCATTCTATGTGCTACCCACACAGGTGGACATGCGGACTAAATGTCAGGATCCTATAGTATGCTTTCGCTTGTGGTAATAATGTTAGTAATCGAATCTTGGCCAGATGTGTTAATTAAGATTGTGACCAGATGATTAATCAATCTTCCTCTATGCAAATGAGGATAAGCTTCTTTCAAATTCTAACTTTCTCATCCATGCTCTATTTGTGATATTGAAATGTGTACAAACTGGACGGGTAGTAGGACACGGAGGATACGTAAATCATCGCATGGCATTCAAAGTCCTAAGAAACGGAGAGCTTTAGTAGAAGGTACTCGGATGATGGTTAGCCTCGCTGACCTTTTGAACCGACCCTGCTGTTGCCAGGGGTAGAGAAGGGTGTGCGTGCGTGCGTGTGTGTGCTTGTGCGTGTGTGTAAGGGAGAGAATATTCTTCCCACTCTTACCTCTAGACGTGGCGAAGGTCCTGTGTGTGAAAGAGAACAGGATTGTGCAGCGCTCAGCTCACAAGATCCTGAACGGACCTTAGTGAACAACTCTACCGGACCCTTTGTCCTCTCCGGCTCCATCTAGCAGCCGGACAATGAAACACTGCTCTCAATGAGGGGAAAGGAGAGTGGGGGAAAGTTTGAAGACCTGTTTCCATCTTATTCATTCACATATTCTAAGACTTTTTTTTTAAAGGCTGGTCACCAAAGCAATCTAGTTCATTTTCTTAGTAGAATAACTACATATCGGTAACTTTGCTTAGTAATAATGATTTTTTCATTATTTTTTAGGAATCAACCAATTTTAATATATATATATATATTAATATTTATTTATCACCCCTTGTTTTACCACCGGTCCGAGACATCCCCATTTAATTACACTAATGAAGTAGATAAGAGGAATGTAAAGTTAAAACGGAATGTATCCACATATAGTTTAACGGAAATAAGAAAAACCCAAAGTTAAAACTACCCTTGCATATCTAGCTGGGATTTGAATCTTAACCACCCAAATGACGGTAAGTCAGACTAGAGAACATGACGGTTAGACCATGTAACTTTGGTAATTCTACATTAATGGAAGACGAATAATAGGATGATATAGTTTTGGTTTTTAGGACACTTAACACTCCCAAATAAAATAATAAACGTAAAGTTAAGGGACAATTAAACCAGATACATTTATCTTTACCAGATAGGTATAATTTCATATAAACTTATTTCCAGAATAATGTTTACCCATTTCTTTAAAGTTCTTCTTTCTTATCCTAATATCTTGCATTTGATTGCTTAAGTTGGTGTTGACACTAGAAATCGAACATAAAAATAAGAAAATATGTAAAATAGGGAGATTAGAAGGTTGTAATGTACCTAATTGTAACGATTTGAAAAATCACATAAGTTAATTTTCTTTATTGTCAAAATTACTAGGTTTGTAGTAAAGCCCATCAATATATCAGACGTTTTAAGATCTCGACGAAAAGCGATTGATCAAATTTTCTTTTAGAAGTATCCACTTTTGGATTGAATCGGAAACTCACTCAAGCAAATAAATCGTCCATACATTCAACGATTAATGTAAATGTATTATAGTTCATTTTTCTATAATAGAAATCTCATTGCTTGAGGTCAACAGAATCAGAGATCCACAAACAAATTCATGATTTGATTCCATACGGAGCCTTCTATGTTTAATAGTTAGTCTGGTAACCTTCTGTTATCTACAGTTTCCTGATGTATGGATAATGTAAAGGTTTTTATACTAATGATTTTTTTTAAATTGGCTTTTAAGTCATATTTTGTTATAATTCTGTCTCTCTATGGTTCCTTACTAATCAATGTGCAACATAATACACCAGTATTTAATAAAAAGTTAATCCAAAATTACAATTTAAAAAATATTATACTATTGCTTTCATTAAATCAGAACGTGCACTAGAATCATTAGAGCCAAAGTTAGATTTTATAATGTGCAATTTCTTCTCAGAGTATATTAATATTAATCATTATGTGTTTTAAAATATTATTTATATTTCATAATTAAGCATTACGAAAATTTCTAAGTGACCTACAAGTTTAAGTACAAGTCAAAACAAATATATCATTATTTAAATTTAAGTTTTACAAATGTTTTCTTCACAGATGAATCAATAAATAATAACCAGTATTTTTGGTAGCTTCTATATTTTTCAATGTAACATATTTAATCCAATAATTGAATGTTTTTATTTTATGGTTAGATTTTATATGCATAATCTTCTGTAAACCTTCAAGGCAAATACTTTAGTTAATTAATTCATGCATAACGAACCGTTTTGACATTACTTAAGGTACGTGGGTGTTTGAAAACGTATAATCAATTCAATCACTAAATTAAAGTAAAAGGGAGATAATAATTCAAACTGTGTGCGTATTTCATGCAGTGGAAGTTATTAGCTTATAAATTATAATAACTAGTAAATCTACTCCAGATTTCATCGCATATAAATGTCCTGTTTAATGTGGGATACGTAATCTCCCACCCGATTGAAATCATGCGGCCATCATTGAAGAGTTCTAACATGTAGACGACAGGGTTCCATCAGTCCTAATTATATTTATTACTTATATCTAAAATCTAAACTAGATGTAAACTATGTTATTTCTCCGATTGCCCGGTGATATTTGGAGGAGAGGAAGATAAGAGCAGATTAAGGCCACATAGAGTACCGTCGTTCGGTATTTCTATTCATACTAGATACAAGTAAAACGTATAAAGTAGCCTCTAGTGGATACTTTCCTATGGCAATAACAGCCATTAAACCTAATTTTACACAGGGTTAAGGTAGTAAAATTATGTTTTCCAAATTTATCTTAGAATTTCTTAGTGGTTCAACTTTTCAAAGACAAGTAAATATACTGTGAAGCTTTTGACTATTTATTTATTTATTTTTCATTATTTCCGGAAATAGTAAGTCTCACTCATACCGCAACAGTATCCAAGTGGTCTAAGGTCTACGACTATCTTTAAAATTAAATGGCACTGACAGAAAGAACCTTTTATTTATCCGCCATATATTACTGTACTTTGGATTCATCCGCATTTAATTATAATAATTGGTTAGCTATAAGGGAGATTGACTTTATGATAAATATAACCTTGCATCGAATAATATAGATAAAATATTTAGATAAGACCTCCCAAATGATACCAAATCTAAATTAAAACCCCAAACTCCAGGAAAGCAGACTAGAGGAGCTTGACCCCTTGTCCCCGTGTTCAATGATATGGGGGTTAAACAGAGTGTTATCGAGTCGGAGTACAAAAAAGTATTTTTCCTAAAATGTGATTTATTAATTTTGGCTTCCCCTTGTTCGCTCTCCAATATATATATGGGCACATTTCCCTATAAGCTACCTCATTCATTCCGATACCTTATATTGGTGAATTAAAAACTACTTGTTAAAACTAAAGGTTTCAAATCATTATTAAAAACAGGTTTCACTTACAGAATAAAGAACTCATGCAGTAATAGAACAAACATAAATAAACCTATTTCTTTAAAATAAATAAGCAATTGTTTTGAAGTTAGAAACATTTTAGTATGAGTTTTTATAAAGGGTAGTGAAATAATGTTGTAATGTAATCTTATCTGCCAGTAATAAAACTAAATATATTGGAAAATACATCAAATGCAAGTTTTATGATATTTACTTATCACCGCGTATTACTACATTTCAGGTTATACGCATATATAAAAATTACTCTAGTGAGATATGTATGAGTAAGTAAGCGTTTTAGACTTAATCTACACTCATTTGTGTGTAAGGGAAGAGTAAATACATTTTTAAGAAAACCTCAGTAGACCCGACCCTAATACGAACCTTGATCTGTCCGTCATCAGAAGAAGTGTCTAACACGAGACCGTAGACCATTCAAATATTGAAGGTCTTTAAAAATGTTATAATAATGTTTCCAAAATGTACTGAAAAATATTTTCTGCACATGAAAATTAATTCCTAGGCCGTTGAGAGTTAGGGCAACAAAGTTATTACCCGAGGGCACATAGAAGGGTTTTTTTCTGTGTCCAGGGCAATATACCATGACCTAAATTTAGTCCAAATATTAAATCTAAACCTTTCTCCCAAAATTTGACCTAAGGTATGTTTCCCACGGTCAAAGATATCAGTCCTAGTCATATGATTACCTTCCTGTACTAAGTCAAACTGATTGTATCAACGATTGTCTGTATAATGTACTGTATAAGAAAGATTGTGAGGCGTGTACCGTATTACAAGACTGCAGGGGTAATCTATTCATCTCTATGCACTCTGGAACAACGTAAAGTACCGGACACAGGCAAGTTGTACAATTGGTTGTTATTTAAAGGACTAGCAATGGAAATAATATATAAAATGAATACTACACCTAATATAACACTCATTAAGAGGGCCGCCTACTGGATAGCACTGACACACGTTGAGGAAGAATAGAAACTTTTGATTCTTAAGAGAGGGTTTGATATTTAAAAATGTAATTCAAGCCAAAAGGAATGTGAAAGGTATCAACATCTCACTATAGGTGCATAAAATAAATATTACGACACCATTGCAAAAACTTTCTCATAATATGTATAACAAATTAAGTAATTATTTTGAGTAAACTATTCTTAAATAAGTTTTCCTCATAAAAGCAATCACATAATCTAGTTTAACACAATAAACACTCTTTATATATACATTTTAAAACTAACTGTTCAAATGGATTAAACAATTACAAACTTTCAAATTCAAGTTATTAGTAAACTACCGTAAAATTGTTTGTAGTTTGTTAAAATAAAAGAGTATTCGAGTTTACCCTGAAAAAAAAACTATTCCCAGATATCATTTTAGGCTCAATCTTCAAGTTTGGTTTTAAAAAGTTTAAAATTTTTATACAAAATTAATTTATTTTATAAAAATAAACATACATTATTTTTGATCATGTAAGATAATTCCCTAATTCCAATTTGAATAAAATGGTTAGAGCTATTTTCAAACAAACTCAAATTAAAATATCAATCATCATTAAACTACCAACTTTTATAAAATTGATTAAATTTAGAAAAACAGAAAAACATAAATATTTATAAAATAAAAACTTAACAGATACACAAATTGAACCAAATATTTGTCATTTTAAAATATTCATAATAAAAATAATAGTCATAAGTAAATTATCCTTAAACAGATCTTTCTGCGTAAAACAAGTATATAGGGCCTAGTTTTATTTTTCAATTCAAAAACTCCCTAGATATTTATTTTTAAACCATTCTAAAATATATTGAATTTTAGAAAATCACTCATCAGTAAACTCCCCTTTAAATAATGTCCACCCAAAAACCAAGTATATTGTGCTATCTGAAGGTCAAACACTCCATATTATATATCCATTTTACTAAATCGTTACAGCCATTTCCAAAAAATTTGAAATTCAAAAATAAAAATAAATTACGGTAAGCTACCCTTAATGTTAAGGCTAGAGTAAAAATTATTAAAAGAATTGTTCTATAACATATTTATATAAAGTTTGATTAATATCCATAAAACCGTTTCAGGTCTGTAGACAGGGAATGGCAGACAAAAATACATGGGGAATGACAGGATTATAAAATACACTTTTTGGGCTTACATTTTTTCAGATGCACTCCACCAAAGAGTAAGTGATATAATATACCCATTTCAGATATAATGAGTAAAGAGGAACATCTCTGTCCACCAAAGAGCATAACAATCACTCCTGGTTTCAAAGACCTTCATCAAAAATATAGATACTTGGTTATAGCTCAGAAACTTTTGGCTCTGTGAATATATATAATATATATATATATATATATAAAATGGTTATCACTTCTAGTACTACAGCTTTAAGATAGTAAGTTATTTTATATATGAAATAGTTGCGTTGATATGATAAAAAAAAATAGAAACGTCTACTTGCCCTCAAAATCATAATCCCTTTTGTTTTTGATTTTAAATAGCAAAATTTAATCAAATTTATTAGAGGGAGTTTGAATAAAATCATATTTTCTCTTTCAGCCATTCAGTAAACTACCCTTAATTTAAGTTTTAGATATCTAATTACAAAAGTTACCCGGATAAACTTTATGAAATCCTTTTAACCTGATGTAAAGTGATTGCATCTCTTGGCCCATGTGGACACTTAGACAGATAGACGGCCTCGCCAAAACAGCTTTTTTGCTTTTAGGGGTCAGGAAACGTCAATATTAAATATCAAAATCTTGA
The DNA here is from genome assembly GCA_039000515.1 of Timema cristinae. Classification (NCBI taxonomy): domain Eukaryota; kingdom Metazoa; phylum Arthropoda; class Insecta; order Phasmatodea; family Timematidae; genus Timema; species Timema cristinae. The sequence continues at coordinate 43,952,160 of JBCFYV010000012.1, forward strand.
TTTAAGTTTACTTGACGATCACAATATTTCATTCTTCGAGATGTCAGAATAATGTAAATATTATTGCTGAAGTGAACTTATTTTCAACGAAGTTTCATTTGAAATTCTGCAGATCTGAGATTAAATTAAATGGTAAGAAAGAGATCTAGCTTTCCTCAAAATGAAAGGGCCAACCAAACCTCTAATATCGAGAAATATCACATGAACTTAAAATTTCAGAATTAACTTTTTTTCTCGGTTAATATGAAAAAAAAAACTCAGGCGGGTATGTCTAATATTTAATTATATTAAAAATCAACATTACTAATTATGAATTAATTTTGAACCCACCAGTATACAAAACCATCATCAACATTTTAAATTGTATACCACTAAGCTTCAACAGAATTGATCAAAGTAATAATACTTAATAATTAATGCATTCCATTATATCTTCATACAAGAGCAACAAGATGTTACTATTAGCGTAGTATCAAGCTATTTGACTATTCGATTTTCAAGTGTTAAAATTATTGGACAAGTGCATTATATATATATATCGTACAGTTGACAACATTGCTTCAAATAAATTAGGTAATTTTTGTAGAGCTACAGATGAAAGTTTTAAAATAATTTAGCAATATTTTAACTATTTTTAAACTTAGAGTAATCTTTATCAACAGAAATACCTAATTGTGAAAATACTAGTCTTAAAGCTGCCATCATCCTTTATTATAAGATCTATTACAATTACTACCCCTGACTACCACACTACAGGGATTCAAGAAGAGCTGTGTTTTTAATTGTCTGACCCCCACTTGTCATAAATGACCATCAAGTTGTCATAGTTATGATAGCACAAGGAAACAAGCTCCCCACCATTCCAGCGTGATTTCTTCGGAATCATCTTGAGAGCCAATCTAAAAGCGGGAGACTCAGGCAACTCCCATTTAACTGTCGTGTTAGTGGTTTTAAAGTATAACAAAGTGACATAGCGTCTTGACATCATGACAAGTCATGGCTTCAAACCTTCATTTAAAATGTCACGGGAAACTATTTTGTGTGGGAGAGGGGAAGAAATGAAAGGATAGGGCTAGATCTATAAAATCAGAACGTGTTTTAAAAGGTTATGTATCCCCATGTTGTAATTTTTTTGTTAAGGGTTTTATTAACAACTATGTTTGAAGATATGTTCAATTTCAAGAATTACTCGTTAATAAATGGATAAAAGACAAAGCGATTTTTTATTTACTAATTTTTATTATTTATGTATTACTACCCAACCAGACTACGAGCATATTTACACTAATGGGGAATATATTATTTAGAGAATGTGTACAAACATTTTCAAATAGCGATAGTGGGGAAACCATTTAGAAAAAAACCTGAGCACAACCATCCCGATATATGATCCATAGCCTCCTCGTATGCATCAAATTTTACCAGATGAGACAGCTGTCTTTATCTACGTGTCCACTGGTAGAAAATAAGCTAGCTCCAGCATTCCGTGTTTGATTCAAGGACTCTTAAAATTGTAGTTAAACCTGTTGGGTGAATAAGGTTTAAAATCTTTTATTGTTATGTCTTATCAGAGATCTCAATCTTCTAGCAGTCCGGTTGAATGTGAGGTGTTGATGAGGCTGTCTTAAGTCAAGCTAGCTTTCATTTAATTTTATGGAAATACCTAGTTTTAAAGAAGTAGTTCTTATAGCTAAACTTTGAATTAAATATATACTAATGTTCTGGAACAAGTTTAAGTGATACATTTTATTGCTACAAATATAAGCTAGTGAGGATAAGATCTTTGTTTCAAGTAATATTGGATTTTTTGTAATAAATATTTTAAAACGTTTTATAATCTGCTTGTAAATTTATTAGAAATGTTATATTAAGAAAATTTATATAAATAATTATTCTTCTGCAAATAAAGCAAATTTTTATTTATAAGCTGGTATTTTAAATAAATGGAACATATCATCATAAGGTTTTAAGTAGGGACGCGAGAAGTGGTCAGTGTTTATATAAAAACATGTATTGGTCAAAATAAATCTAAGATTGCTTCAGATAAACCATAGAAATTAATTTCTTCCCACAGTGAGCTCACAGTTATTGAATATATGTCAACGGTGTCCTTGAATTTAATAACAACTTTTTCTCCTAATTTAAAAAGTTTCTCAAAGTTTAATAATGCAGATAGCTTCATGACAGATATTCAAGAAACGTTGATAACTATAGAATAAAATTAAAACTCTATGTTTGAGCTGAAGTGATATTTTATTTATTTAGGCTAAGACAATATTTTGATATAAGAAACTACAAACTCTCTCATCTTATATCGCGTTCCTTACATCATCCACCTTAAACTAAATTGGTTCAATTAAGATAGCCGCCTCGCTCCAAACTTTCAGATATTCCTCGTTTTTTATAAGCTGTTTGTTATTTTAGAATCGGTTTCCTGCTATAAATGAGTTGAAAATTTAAGATTAAGGATCGCACATTTTAGTTTTGTTTTAAATAAAAAAACATTAAAATGTGAATTTAGCCTATTTTTGATGTTTCAATAAAATTTAACCTTCCTCAAGCAAATCTATCCATGTTTTAAAAGAATAATAACATATAATTAAAATGCAATTGAATTTTCAAAAATGCCATTCTCATAAGAAAATTGGCAGTTTGAGGATATTTCGCCTGATGTGGGTGGCGTCCTTAAGTGATATCTCCATTATTGTTTCTTTTTTTTATAATATATCCCTATAATAACGTTTCTAACTAATTATAATTCACTCTCAATCACTTTCTCAACTAATCGTTTTCCTATCTCTTTCTCAAAATTATGATTTCTTTTTATCTACACTAATATTCTCTACAACACTAATTTCTCTTTCATACACATAAACACTAACAAACTTATATTTTTTTAGTTCCTTCTATATCACATTTCCTGCACCTCACACACACACAAACTTACACACACACACATATATATTATATATATATATATATATATATGTTGATCCATACATAAATTTCGACATATACATAGTTATAGGCCTATATATTAATATTAATGTATTTTAAATTTATATTATTAATATTAATGTATATTAATATATTAATGTATATTATATTTTTATTAGTGAAATCTGAATCAATCGTGTCTTATAGAAGCCTAGATTCAAAACCACCTAGGGATTTTAGGCCTCGGAAACACGTCAAAATTTGAAGCACCACCTGATAACAATCAATAGTTGAAGCCAATCAAAATGTATAGTTACCATATTAGGCCCTATTACATAGATGTATTTTATGAAGTAGTTTATACATCAATTAATTTTGGCTACAAGTATATAACGGCTAAATATAAGGCAGAGTAGTCCAACAAGGCCGTACGTAGTCTTGAGGCAAAAAACCCTCCCAAAATTTTATAAACGAAATATATATGGCTTATTTATAATTCAAACAATATCAAAATTAATACCATTGTGTTAAAGCACTACTGATAGCTTCTAGAACTGTTTATAATTTGGAATTTTTTTAGCCTTCCATGATTGCGGGATGTACCCACCAAACCCCCCCTGAAATTGAAGCGTAGAAATCCCAACGTGTGTAAGTGCCATTTCAAACATTTTGAGTTATTAAGAATAGAACGTTTAGTTTGACAATCTATATTTTCTAGTATTTTTATGTAAATATATTATCTAAAGATTCAGTAAAGTTACTTAATATCATTAAAAACAGAATACGTAAAAACAAATTAATTATAAAAATAAAACATCTAGCAAGTTTAATAAAGGGAGTGCCACTCGTTTTATTAGTCAAAAGGGTATAACTCCAGACAATAATTCTGACTGAATAGAACCACAGAATTTTGGTATAGTAAAACTATTAATAATTTCACATATATATAAACAAATTGAGATAGCTTTTCAAAGTGCATTGCTTTCAAAATTAGCACTTTTTTTTTATTAACTGCAAAAGTCAACGTAGAACTGACGATGTCATTTCGGTAAAAATTTTATCATTGATGAAGTCATTTTTTCCTTAGATATGTCTTTTCCAGATTTAAATCCATTGAGGCGTGGACTAAAATTGTACTTATATCTGAAATCTTTTTATATTTCTTCAAAATATTGAACACTTCCCCATCTTCCAGTTTTTTGTTAAATGTTTGTCGAATCTTCAATTTTCCAGGATGTTGTGCATCTATTCTTATCCAAGATGCAGTTGTAATATTTATTTTCGAAGTGTTTATCAACTTGCCTGCAGCCTTTTGTAAATTATCAAAGTCAAATTATTCAAGTCAACAACAACTTTAAAAAGTTGCTCCAAACTAGTTGATTTTACAACTTAGCTTAGATCGTCTGGAACATAGCACTTAGATAATCTTTTTCGTAACTAACTCTAGTATGAATCTACAATAGTTTAGAAGGATGATTGAGGCTTTTTTGTGTTGTATTTAAAAAATTCAGATTCCATGGGCCACTAGTTGGAAAACACTGCTTTATGACAAACATAATGATGTGGAGGGTGGCCTGCAGGATGGTTTTCCCCCCAAGTTAAAAAGTAAAAAGATTTGGGAAAATATTCACATTTTACCGATATGAAACTCAAACCAGGTCCTCTCTGTTGACGAACGATGAGCTGGGCTATGGATGAATTGGTTACTTTTGACCATGCTATCACCGGCGTGGTCTTATCAACTGATCCATGCGTGGCTCTGTTTTATTTAACAAGATGGTCTATATATACAAACCTTTGTCACGTGATACCTGTAAAATGATTTAACCAATTTCAATTAAATTTGTCAAGGATAAAGAATAAACACAGACACAGAGTAGGGATGGCCACATAAGGACAAATTGGATTTTGAGATTTTATAGTGTGCCATCTCTTATTTAGGTTTTTAATGAATAGTTTAAAATAAAAACTTGTTTGAAATTATGGAATGTAATGAATATCTAAAAATAAAATGTTAAACATTTTAATAATACCTAAATTTTAAAGAATGAATATTTTTAAAAGAATTAAAATGAATATCTTAACAATTATACATTTCATTAACTCAAGCTAAAAACATTGTAGGTAACAACTCCATGCGAAAAGAGACAATAAATCGATATAATTGCTCGAATAATCTTTTCCACATTAATTTGAAACATGTTATATTTTGCTAGCCACGATATTTATGTTCGTTTTAATAAGGGTAGGGATAGGCCTACACCGGATAAAATAAAATTGAACGAGTGGTAGTGACGCGAAACTCGTTTCAGTGTGACCGACACATAGAACGCCGGCGCCAAACAGCCTTCTTTAGGTGTCGCAAGTTAGACTATTGGCGAATCATCAAATGATAGCTGCACCAACTCTCTTTTCTTTCTGTGTGGACGGGTATAACATCAAGTGGTTTAGTTCAGTGCATTGCAGTGTCCCTGGCTCTGCGTGGAGTTTTATCTCATTTTATAATGAGATGTTTGATGAATAGCCATTACAACAGAAATATGGAATAGCTCCAGTCCACAATCAAGTTGTAACTTTTGTAGTAGCATATTTATTCTATGTGTTTCACGCAGCCCAAAAACACACTCACCTAAATTTTACGATGTTTCATCCTCCTACTAGTATTCAACAGCCCCCCCAACCCCCTGTCCCCTTTGTCCAACCTCTCACCAGACAAAGTAACACAAACTCAACTTCTTAGACATCTTCCTTACTCTTTTTTTTTCTATGTTCGAAACTCTTTTAATCAAACTGGCATAAACTTATCACATTCATCCTGAGAGCTCACGGATCAATAATGAACGGCGTCCGATTTGGTGCTGTTCTCACTTGTTCTATATAGTGGGACCGCACCTGTTCTGTGGTGATCTCGAGTGTTTGTGAATGTTACCGAAAATATGTGCGCAGTTGTTTTACTTGTATTCGCCCAGGTGTAGCGCCAGCTAACAATCTGACTTCAAAAGGACACTAGATGCACCGAGCCAAGACTGTTTCTAACCGTTGACTTCATAAGTTTATTTAGCATCGCTTCTTACTACCCATTAGGGTTATAAGCTTATTTACTTATTACAATAAGGGTTAGGGCTAAGTAAGGTTGTATTTAGAGTAAGTGTAATCGTATTTGTGTGGAGAGATCCTTTAGGAAAAAACCACCCTCAGTACATTCTACGAAGATCGAACACGATTTCCTCGTCATCGGCAGTTTAGTCTATTGCGACCACCGAAGCGGGTTTAACGATGTTCTTTCTAATATGACAATACATGACATAGCTGTTGAAATATTTTTGACATAAAAAAATTATACCACAGTTGGAAAAGTTTAAGTTATTGTTTATTTTGTATATGTCCGCGCCCCACCCTAATAGATCTACCATCCCTGATCTAGAACAAAGTGTATATGTTGTTTTTAGATATGGTTGTAGGATTAACGCTTATGATCACTCAAAAAACTATCTGTTTATGTTATTCCTTGATAGCTGCCAAATGAGTAGACCAATTTTTAACGAATTTACTATTTTTATTATTTAAACCTAAGCCAAACGATGTATAAACACTTTATTACAATATGGCAGCTACTCAAAAGGTTTTAGTTAAATTGCTCATCTCAAATGATTTGAATTTACAATTCTAAGCAATCGATCTAGTTCCTAAGGAGTACTTTTTTAATTTTAACAAATATTGCGAGACTGACATCTTAAATAACGTGAACCAGAGCTGGTTTATGTGAATATAATGTACTGCTGAATATAGTAATAACTGGTGTTCTATATAACATGATTACTAAGGGAAAAAATCAACTTCAAGTAGAAAGAGAAATTATACGAAATATTTCAACTTTAAATCCATAGAGATAGTAACGATAAGAATATGGATGGAGAGAGGGCTACTATTCACATAACTCTCCTAAGTTAAGTTACAATATTTTTTTTTATAAAAACTATACGATTCTATTTTATTACAATAAGGTTTAAAAATAGTAAAACATATTTCATTCTATGTGTGACCAAACAAGGCTCTGAGATTCACGGTCATCCTCCTTCTCCCCCTGCCCCCCTTCACGTCATTGAATGAAGCTCACGTAACGCTTTATTGCATCAAGTACACACCATTGTGTTGCCTCATTACCGCCTCAGGACATGACATTGTTTGGGTAGAGGGAAGAGAGGAGGGGTTTGGGGGTAGGGGGGTTGAGAGGTAGACAGCCGTGATTCCAAGTGAAAATATATTGCAGTGTGTATCATTGGGCTCTCATCTCTAGGTGGAGTTCGTATTAATAAGGGGAACCGAATCGCCTTTGCACTCCACACGTCTGTCTCGGCGGGATTCAAAGGAAAGCCTTAACTCCTCTTTCTTTCGTGTAGGCTTGCCGAGACTTTAGGACAGAAATATAATGATAGGATGTCATTAACACAACACTATTATTTAATTGTATATTCTAAGTCACTAATATTTAAAAAAAATTGCTTACTCTTAGGTGATTGGAAAGAGACATCAGTTTGAAATAAGTAATTATGTAGTTTTTATAACTATAAACTGGTTTGGAAAATTGAATTAGATACTACTTTATTAACAACCATTGATTCAATTTTCTATATATTTATAATAGTGTCAAAAGTTCTTGAAATTTTGGTCGGAAGGATAATGGCATTTTAATATCAATTTTTAAATCTAATGTAAAATATTCTGATCAAATATTTCGACGCTTATGACAAATATACAAACTGTTTCTATAACTATTGGAAGTAAACTAAACTAAACGTATCTAATGATGTGATATTTTACTTACTTTGGAGAAAAAAGTAGTTTTATTTTTAAAAAACTTTAAACACACAATTATTTGAAGATTTGGCTCACATCTCTTCCAAACCACCTTAAAACACTAATTAATTTTGATGATTGATTTTTTTTTGTAAATAACTTTTGCTTATAATAGATATCAGGAGACTGTTTTATATCTTCTATTATAATGTATCTTTATTAAAAAAAATAATCAACCCAATGTTAGATTACTTACAAAAATTAATAAAAAAAGAGAGATTTTTCAAAATTGAACTTGTAGATGGCATTCAAAATGGATTTCTGGAAATAGTTTTTCATCATAAATAAGAATAAGTTCTTATTGTTACAACTAAAAACATCCTTAAGATAATTTATAACTATTTTTTAAATTTAATATGAAATTTGCAAATAAAAAACAATTGTATGTAAAATGTAGACCTTGTAGCGATACTGATTTGGACTCCTCTCATAAATTAAAATAAGTCATGGCTCGAGCGCATTTTTCTTTTAAGTATTGTATGTAAAATATTTTTCAATACTTCGTCCATGGAGAATCACGCACTTTTCAGAAATAACGTCAAAGGATTACACAATTAAAAATTATTTTTTCTTTCAAAAGTAAACTCAGCAGTATTTACCAAAAAAGCCAGTAATGCTAGCTCTCTCTACCCAATAGGAAGCTAGCCTTCATGACATCTGTCGCAATGACTCTTTCGATTTGTTGGTTCTGAGATTGGTCACGAGTGGTCCAAGGGGCAAAGGGTAGGTCATATTTAAGCTGCTTGTGCGTATGAACACACAGAGAGACAGTCTACGTTCAGTCAGAGCAGTGAAACGTTGTTATTATTCATTGTGTGATTTATCCGTGCCGACTGAAGTCGGGTAGTGTGAGTGAGTTAAATGGCAACAAAATAACACAACAGTGCTTGATACACAACGCGTAAGTGTAGTGTAAAGTTGCCAACGAGTGTATTTTTGTGTGTTTTTTGTTTATTTCAAGATACACTACGTGCCGACTGAGGTCGGGTAGTGATAGTGTGTTGAACGACAACAGCTTAACACAACAGTGATAGAACACAAATTATAAGTGCAGTGCTAAGTCTTCAACGAGTGTAATTTTGTACTATATTATTAGCGTTTTTGTATATTTAGTGACCTATTACATGCCGACTGAAGTTGGGTAGGGTGGTATACCGCAAGGTACAAGTCAAGAGGGGAAATGGACTCAGACTCGGATGTAGAAATCAACGTTGAAGGAACGGACGATGATGGTGACATGGAAGACCAAGGCCAGGAAGGGGCCTCAGCCAACACTGAAATAGAAAAAAACTTTGAGCCAGTTTCTGGACTCAAGCGAAAACTCAGGACCAGACCGGACAGGAAGTTCTACAATCGAAGGCCATAAAAGTCAATAACAAGTTTGCAAGCTTGTCTAGCCTACGGGATGGACCAACGATTAGTCAAACGGGGCAACTGAGTGGAGGTACGAAAGAAAGTTCCACCCCACGGCGCATAAAGACCCCTCCAGTCATCGTAACAAATGCAACACAATACAACAAAGTCATAAAACTCCTAAACAGCGGACTGCAAGATGACTATAAAGTGTATTGTATTGCACAGGGTATCAAGGTGGTCACGACCTCCTTCAGAGATTACTCCGCTTTGTTAAAGCTGCTAAAACAGAACACCTTGGAACACTTCACTTATGTCCTTCCCAAGGACAAGCCCTCAAGGCAGTAATCAAGGGCCTGCATGCAAGTATGCCCTGCGCCGAAATAAAGGAGGAACTGGAGAACAGGGGATTCACGCCAACCGATGTGAGGCAATTATACTCGAAATCTGCTCCACAGGCAGCGACACCGAGACCCCTACCAATATTTGTCTGCACCCTTGCGAGGACAGAAGGAGTGGGCGAGATATACAAGGTAAAAGTCATCAACCACACGGTAGTGAAGATCGAGGAATACCGTGCTTCACAGAGCACAATTCTACAGTGCCATCGTTGCCAACGTTTCGGCCACTCCAAGAACTACTGTGCCCAAAAACCACGCTGCATCAAGTGTATAGGAGAGCACCTGACAGTAGAGTGCCAGAAAAAGGACAAAACAACACCAGCACAATGCGTAAACTGCAAGGGACCGCACGCAGCTAACTATCGCAATTGCCCTAAATTTATACGTGAGCTGGAAAAGAAAAACCAAGGGTCAGGAAAGACAAAGGAAGGGGAAAGCAAAGTGGCTAACCCTTCTCCAAGCGTGGTGGGGTATCTTAAACCATCAACAGGCCAGCAAATTTCGGTTAGCCAACCAACACCACCAACAAACATGGGATTGAGCAAACCATCTTATAGTGGAGTTGTCAAGAGGATGACCAAAAAGGACAAAAAAGAGGACCGTGATACGGATGAATCCTTGGACTTAAAGGACCTCCTACAAATCATCAAATATATTAACGTCGCAGGCTTACTCCAACTCCTGAGGAAGTATGTAGTAAGGCTGAAGAACGCGCCAGACAAAACAACCAAAGTAATGATACTTCTTGAAGCCGCAACTGAATTCTTCTGCGATGGGTACTGAGCAGGGAAGAGGCACAGAAGACTCATTGAACATTCTGTTCTGGAATGCTAATGGATTGGTACTACAAGAACACGAGTTACGAAAACTTCTGGAGACGTATGGAGTCGACATTGCTCTGATCTGTGAGACCCACCTATCAGAACAAAAGAAGATGAGGTTCTTCGGATACGAGATGTACCGCAACGATAGAACAGTTGGCAGGGGAGGGGGAACATCCGTGTTGGTGCGTAGCAACCTCGCTCACTACCAAACAAATTTACCGGCTATGGATTATATCGAATCCACTTCGATAGCCATTCCCACAGGGCGGACGCAGATAGTGTTTACAGCTGTTTACAGAAGCCCTGCTGTCCCCTTCACCATCGATGACCTAGACAGTCTCACGTCGAGAAAGGACTTCCTCATAGCGGGAGATCTCAACTGTAAACACATGAGCTGGAACAGTCGCTTGTCAAATCAGGCAGGCCGGACACTGGCTGGCCAGGCATCAACCAAAAACTTTACAGTCCTGGCGACCAACGAGCCGACATACTATCCTTCAAACTATAGGCATCTCCCCGACGTACTGGATGTAGTCCTGACGGATCTTGACACGCTACCGGAAGATCTCGAAGCCCTGAATGAACTCGACTCCGACCATCTCCCGGTCTTCGGAAGAATATCACTTAAGACAAATCCAAGACTGGCTTACCACAGGAGGAAGATACCCAGAAGTGACTGGGAAGAGTATCGACGGGTACTGTCAGAGGCTATTCCATTGAACATGGAGGTAAATTCCCCGGAAGAAGTGGACAGCTCCATTACCCTTCTGACGGCTACAATACTCGAAGCGTACCGTGGAACAACTGTTTTCGAGACGCCACCGGTGACGTTGAAGAGGGACGACCCTGAGCTGAGCTTCAGCCTTAAGAGGGAAGCGCGTAGGGAATGGCAGCAGCACCGGGATCCGAGGCATCGGGCTGAGTACAACAGGCTAAGAGCCCTGGTGCGCAGGAAGGCCAAAGCTCTAAAGATCTCCAACTGGAACGAATTCGTAACGAACACTTTAGCTGTGGACAGCAACGTGTGGAAGGCGTCGAGACAGCTCAAAGGCACTAAAGGAAAGACGGGGACCACGGTCATTCACGGAAGAAGAGGGTTGGTATACCGGTGAGAGGCCAAGGCAGAGGCCATAGCTGAATCACTGGAAGATCAGTTCAAGGCAAACTCAGAGCCCCAAGACGAAGAGTTAACCAGGACTGTAAGAAGAACGGTTGGGGTATATTTAGCAGAGCCAGTTATAGAACTACCACCCCCCATCACCAGGAATGAAGTCTCCCACCAGGTGGAAAAATTGAAGCCACGAAAAGCGGCAGGCCAAGACAGGATTTCAAACGAGATGCTGCGACACGCACCGGAAGTTGTAATCCAACTATTAACAAAAATGTTTTCAAAGGCATTGTTGGCAGGTTACTTCCCGGAGGCATGGAAAGTTGCCGACGTTGTCTCATTGCCTAAACCAGGCATGGATCGCAAATTCCCGCAGAACAGGCAGCCCATCAGTCTTCTTAGCAATATAGGGAAACTATTTGAAAAAATAATTTTGCAGCGGCTGAAAGCCTTCGGCAGGGAGCACAGGATTATTACCGATGCCCAGTTCGGATTTCGGACCCGGCACTCAACGATACACTCGGTCCTGAGCCTAGTGGAGGATGTGACAGAAAGTTTCAATATCGGGGAAGTCACGCTAACAGTACTTATGGATGTAGAGAAGGCATTTGATAAGGTCTGGCACGCCGGCCTTATCTACAAATTAATTCAAGCCAATTTCCCAAAAGTATATGTGCAGATAATCAACAGCTTTCTAACTGGGCGACAATTCCAGGTCAAGATGGAAGGGAAAAGGTCGCTTCTTAATAGGGTCGGAGCGGGGGTGCAACAGGGGTCAGCACTCTCCCCGTTCCTTTACACTATTTACATCGCAGACATCCCCACCGACCCGATGATAAAGACCAGGCTCTTCGCAGACGATACAATGTTCTACACCGCCAACAGGAACGTGAAATACGCCCATCGCCGTCTGCAACGATACCTGGATGAGTTCAGCAGCTGGCTGGAAAAATGGAGAATTAAAGTAAATGCAGAAAAATCGTCAGCCATGTTGATTACTAGGAGGAGACCCCAAACACCAGACCAGTTTGTAGTATTGGAGGAGGATATCCCCTACAAAAACGCTATGAAATACCTTGGGGTGATGATCGACTCTAGACTCGCATGGAAGGAGCATATAAACTATACGAGAAAAAAGGCAATGGGGGCATTCATCGCAAACTACGGCCTGCTCAAGACCCCAGTGCTAGGGATCAACAACAAGATGCTACTATACAAGAGTTTAGTACAACCAATACTGCTGTACGGATGTGAGGCGTGGGGGTATGCCCCAGAGTCAGTGTTAGGTACACTACAAACAGTACAGAACAAGGTGATTAGGAGTATCCTAGGTGTCAACACCTGATCCAACAACGAGTTCATACACACTACCACTGGCTGTGCGACATTACAGGAAATCTTCCGGCAGCGAGGCGACAAGTTCTATAAACGAGCCCGCTAGGTAGAGGATAACGCCATAATTAGAATACTCGGCCAATACGACCCCCATGAGACAAGGAGATACAAGAAGCCCCGACTCGAATGAGAAATACATCTGCACACCTTCCCAATCAGCCCCTTCCTAATAACCACTCCTCTTCTAAGCATAGCCAATCCCTGGGTCCCCATCCTCTCACGACCCCACAACTATGAACTAGAATCATTCTATTCACACTTTCACTTTCATCAACGCCATCTTCGCTTAGTGACTAATATTATTCCATGTATTTTCTTTCAGCTCGTCTAGAACTTACTTACACACTACACCACTCACATCGGGCCTAAATGCGCTTGTGTTTTCCATCACAGTGTATGAGGGCTCGATCTAGCTACTACACACAAACACTGCTGCTCCCAACATACAAACCTTCACCCACCAACTCCATTTTCCCTTCACAATCAACTTACACACTCACACATAAAGGTTATGATCTATGACTACAGATCGGTACGTTAGGCAAAAAATAGCCGCCTACTTCCTCTGAAAGTCACTTCTGACACTCAGAGTTAGTAGTTTAAGGCAAACAAGGGAGCTGCTGAACACACAGAGAGTGCCAATACAAATTAACAGTTCTGGTAGCATGATATAGCAGTAGCAGTAATTCACAGTTCCACTAACTTAAATCTGTAGTTCAACTAAGTTATATCATATAAACTTATATCTTCAATGCCGAAGATAAAATAACTTTAATCATAATGTTTAACATTAAAGGTCTTGTTTATTCAGTTGAAATATCAAACATAATTCTGTATCAACATAATTGGTACTCGATCACGGGGCTATAAATACTAATTACTTTATCAGAATACCTTACCGCTTTAATTAGTGCTCAATCACGGGGCAATTATCAGCTAATTAAATGGTATCACTTCAATCGGCACCCATAGCCGACCAGTTACTATATAATCGACGCCCAACGCATATCGATTAAAACAATATCACTTCAATAGACGCACAATACGGACCGATTAATAAAATATCTTTATAAACTATATATAAGATTGTTTGTTGTGATTAACAAGACGATGTGTAGGTTTTTAAGAGGAAAACCAACTTACGGATAGTGTCCTTAACACCTACTTTTGAAAATGTTCTTAGAAGCTATTCACAATATTATAAAATTTGAACGATTGTATTGCAACATTTATTTATACTATGTATATTACTATCCATTGAAGCTATCAACATATTCACACTAATAAAGTAGGGAAGAGGAATGTGTAAATTGTTCAAAGTGCATAAACTATTGCATAAAGCGATGGTGAGAAACCAGTTAAGGAAAACACCTAGGTACACCCAACCAATATTTGAACCTAAAACCTAAAGGTAAAATTGAAACCTTTGATCACGTGCTCACTGGTGCAGGTTAAACAAAAAATCTGAATATTTATTTCACCCTCAATCGAATATTATTCGGTAATCAACTATTCACTTGTTCGAAAAATTGTAGCTTGGTTAAGCTCACGAATACCATTTTCCCAAGAGAGACTAATAAATATTTACTAAACCTAACATTCAATCCTAGCGTCCCAACACTTGCAATAAATGTTTCGAAATACTGAACTACAGTAACTGCACCCTCTGTTCTCCTTTTTCATTTAATTTGTGCTGGGGTCTGGGATTCAATCCTCGGTCGCGGCATAGATTTATCTGATTACCAAACCCTTCTTTCACCTCTGACAAGACGTGTATTAATCAAAACTTGTGAATGTTTGGAATGCCAGACCTCCACCGTGGTTCGGATCCCACGTTAAGCTGTAGGTCCTCCATGTCATTTCACATTTACCCTACCATTACACATTACCATTACGCATAACTCAAACGGGTAGTAAGACGTGGTGCTAAAAATAATAATAATAATAATAATAAATTTAATTAGATGTCTTACTCGCTTCGGTGTTCACATAGTCAAATGCGTCTCCCTTGAAGTAAACTAGATTGCCGTTACCAGGAGATAGAGTTTCAATCCCAGTTGAGTGTACTGAGGCTGGTTTTTATAAATAGTTTGCCACTGTCCCTCCACCAAAATTTGAGTACATTTATTCTAAATTCACTCCTCCTCATCCCTAACAGATTGTAGAAATTAGTAAATATAAATATAGCACAAACAGGTAGTAGGAAGCATTGCTAAAGGATAAAATATATAATATCTTAGAAATGCTTCCTTACATTTTTATTCACCCTTCTCAAGAGGTTACTATATTTATTTTAAACGTAAATGGTAGCCTAAATCAAAAATATTTCAGGTTCATTACAGTCGATATTAATTAATAATTTAAGTTTTTATTTTATAGTGAAAGTGTAAAGAAGCAGTACATTTATGAGGTTTATTAAAGAATATAGGTTCATATTTTAAATTAAATAACAATTTAAATAGAAACGCTTTCATCATCTTCAAAAATAAGAAGGAAAAGCGACAAGAATTTCAATATAAATAAATCGTATGAAACCACTGTGGAATAAACAAATAAAATATTCATAAAGTCATATTTCCACGATGTCTTTTATGAAAATACAAATTCGTGTGCATAATAATTTTACTAGTCTTATTTTATAGGCATTGAAAATACCCATCAAACGTGAGAGTAGCATATAACAGGATCTGTATGATCAATATTTGATACTAGATCTAATAACTTTCTTGGTTTTCAGAGAAGGCCTTTCCTATAAATATAAAATTGAATTTTATTAAATCAACCTTATTAATAAAGAAGCAATAAAAAATTTGTGTTCAACTCCGAATGAAGACATAAGGTCTTATTTACTCATATTGTGTCCGCTGACGGCGAGTCTGTGAAGAGTCTATCTCTCTCAGCAGAGTATTCTGTATCCTCAAGACCGACTAATCCGGTGCAATATAAATTAGAACGTCTCTTTTTGTGTTGTTACTTTGATAGAGACGTAACCCCCCCCCCCTCTCCTCCCTCTTTCCTGTCCCTCCTACCAAGATTCAACTCTCAGAAAATTGGAAGGTATCACTAACATGTGTAGGAGTTCTATGTATTGTACATGTGTGTGTGTGTGTGTGTGTGTGTGTGTGTGTGTGAAGTAAGAGCATGTGAAACGCCCTTTGTTTACAGAGGATATGAGATGAATCACATATGATCAAGTGAACTAATTTATATCATGCGGTTAGACTGCTACGATGCTTGACGGGCTTTGGGGTTTCACACATAAATTAAAAAAATATAAAGATTAAAAAACGCGCAGCTTTTGAATCCATCCACACATTGTAAGCAGATCTGATTTTTTTTTCTCGCTATCTTACAGGTAGAGAAAGTATTGTGATCGTCATAAAATCAAACTCAAGATTTTGATGAATCTTGACGTTTCATGACTCCCCGAATCCCAAAAAGTGGTTTTTGACTTTCCGTCTATCTATACCTCCACCTAGAGCCTAAAATATTTTACCGATTGGACTAAAACATGGTGTCTAGGGTTTCAATAGTGTTGCCCCTGGGATTTCTTGAAATTGGATATATAACCCTAAAATTAAGGGTAGTTTACTGAATGGCAAAAAGAGAAAAAGTCGATTTACTCAAAATCGGCTATAACAATTTTGATTAAATCTCATTTCTAAACATTTATAAATATTCCAAACAAAATGGATTATCTCAATATTTCGGCAAAATGACTTTAAGGGCTCCGGTCTGATGCGTAAATTATATTTTTTTATAATACATCCTAAACTATTTGAGATATGAAATTACTTATCGTTTCAAATATGTAGATTTTTTTATAATACAAATATATTATAAAAGCATATTTTTACAAAACCAATAACTTTCAAGTTATACGTAAATATATATTTTTTTTAACTTTTCTAACACAAAAGGTAAAAAGTATTGCGACCGCAAAAGAAAATCTAACCTGAAATTTTGATTAATCTCGACGTTTACGGACCCCCCAAACCCTAAAAAGTTGTCTTTGCAACGACGTCTGTTTGAACTTAAACGTAAGAGTCGTTTAAGAAAGGGCGAAAAGAGACCAAATCGATTTTCTCAGAATCGACTAACGATTATGATTAAAATTCTTATCTAGTTGTTGAGTAAGATTATAAATAAACTGGCTGATTTCATTTTACCATGAAAATGAATTTTAGGGTACTTCAAAGAACTAGAAACTTCCGTATCTCCGCAACTATTTGAAATACTAAATAACTAATCATCACAAAATTGTAATACTATTAAAAAAAATTATATGAAATATATTTTTATAACTACAACAATTTCTGAGTAATTGGCAAATATGTTCATGCAATTTTGTAAGTTCTAGTTGTAAAGAGATACTACTTAAGTTTTACCCAATAGTTCTCCAATGCCATAGAGTAATTAAATATAAGTAAGTCTCTAAAAGTTTATGTTGTTTTCCCTTAAACCTCTCATGAAAAATGTTTGTACAACAATGATCTATATCCATTTTAGACTCAATAGTCAATATTTACATTTTGTGTAGGTCAAAATTTATAAATACGTAATTTAATAGCAATGTGTTGGCAAAATATTTGCAACACTTAATAAAATGACGAAAATTTTAACCCGAAGTTGAAGTTTAATACGAAGTGTTGACCCTTGTGGATCCAACATTGATCTTTTTTATTGGTCCAAACATACATATGAGGACAATCTTTCTTTAAAAACAACATTATAAAATTTAAAACAGGGATTAATTTTTTTTTACATAGGTATAATGCAATTCATGCTTGGGTTTGCTAGTGTATATTATTTCATTTCACATATATTACGAATTTTGGGTAAATATCTCCATTTTCAAACAATAGAGGAAGAAAGTCCGTCCGGAGTTCCGTACCATATATTTACTATATTTTTATTTATGTTTTCAAGTATTTTAGTAAGAATTATTTATTATAGCCTGGAGAATCTAAACATAATCGGACTACTAAGTTATCTATAACCTATTCGTGAAATGTTATTTTGAAGTTCCAGTTCATGATCTAAACACAAATTTGCTAGAAATCCTATTGGATGGTCCCACCCATTCTTCACAGTTTAAAAGTATTCAATATCTCCTTTCATTTATTCACATAGAAGCGGTGTTTATCTAAAGCGTGTCAATTTGGTAGGTGTAAGCAAAATTAAATTACTTTGTTTAGTTAATGTAGGCTACTGTAATCTTATGAAATATATATCCTAAAAAGTATATTTAAAATGCAATATTAATATAAACTCGATATTATTCATGTGCCTCAATGCTCTCAACAATGGTAGAATTTGCAAATCACTTGATAGCTTAATGCAATATGAAAAGTATAAATATAAAGGATTGTTCTTCACAGCTTATTAATTCCTGTTCTGGCTATATGCATGGATAATTTATGCCAATGGAATAATGATGAGTAAGGTAGAGTTTTAGAGAAAATGTTCCAGCACTTGCGTGGAGAAAGGTAAGAAACCATTTAGGAAAAATACTTCTCAATATTAGCTAGATAAAATTATTTCTTTGGTCAATGAAAATGTTAGAGTTAATGTTAAACATATTTATTTAATTTAAGCTTATATTTACTAGCCTATGTACTTATAAAAAACCGACTACTCAAATTAAAAGACAATTAAAACTGCAGGGTAATAAATTCATTTACAATATAAAATCAATGCCATGACTTCCTGTTTTACCTTTGAAAGGTTTTTTCGTACTTTCCGGTGAGATAGAAGTTTGAAACTCGACTTGTAGTTTTATGGTAATACGAAAAAACTCAAAAAATCATAGCTATGAAAAATTCAAAAAGGGAAGAAATCTGGGGCCACAAAATATCCTAATGCTTACTTTATGGGCCAAAAAATCAAGTTTGTTCTATCGCGCTAAAGTTTGATTTCCAGTGGTTCATAACAGAGCTAAACACAGCTCTGTTTAATTTATTTCGAAATTCCTGTAGAATGACCCAAAATCAATAACTAAATGGCATCAAAAATTTTGAAGACTATTATTTTATTTTTTATGTTCTAGAAATTGTTTATCTATGGGTTTTCAAGGTGGTTAAATAAGATTCCGTCATTGGCTTTATGAAATTCTAATCAGCTAACCTTCAATTTGTACCCAAATTGAAGGTAGGGAGATAAGGAGAGGCATGTAATTAAAAAAACATTAAGGGAGATAGAAAACAAAGTTTTCCAGTAATGTAGAAGTTGCATTCCAAATACCCAAATTAGTGTTAAATATTTTATCTTTATGAGTGGAGTATGATTAAATGGAAAAAGGGTGGGAAGGGAGTGGTTTCCAAATTAAAAAAAACAAAAAGAAAAAGCTATTTATCGTGTGTTATAGAATATAATTTTGCCGAAAAGTTTGATGACCAACCCTAAACCGAAAATGAAGGTCTGATCATTCTTAAATTTAAAAATAAAAAGTCATAAAATATAAAGATTTTTAAAACCCAAAACATTTCCATAATTAAAAAAAAAAACAATTTTTTGTGAAGGGTGAGGAATGCCAGGCCTCCACCGTGGTTCGGATTCCACGTTAAATGTAGGTCCTTCATTTCATCTCACTACACCCTACCATTACACATTAGCTTTAAATGCGTATAACCCGGGAAAGGGTAGTAAGACGAGGGGCTAAAATAATAATAAAAAAATAAAAAAATAATAATAATAAAAATAATAATAATTTAAAAAAAATATTTTCATTAAATATAGAAGAAAAAGAAAAAATTTATTAAAAAAATATTTAAATTTTTTCAAACCAAAATAAACAAATAGAATGAACATTTTTAAAATTTAAAATGGGGGGATGTGAATTTATGGGAAAATTAAAATTTCAACCATTTATCGGTTTTAGGTAAAAAATTGAAAAAATTGGTAGATTGTGAATAGACCACAAAAAAGCACAACATTTTTTTTTACAATTTTAAAAATAAAATATGAAGGGTCAAAAAAACACCATTCCAGAATTTTTAGGCAAAAAAAATTTTCTTTATAGTGAGGTATATAATAGGGGCTTTGGGAAATGGCGGGGAAATTATGAAAGATTTGTATTAATTTTAAAGTTTAAAATTTGGGTTAAAAAAGAACTAATTAAAATTTTAAAAAAATAATTTTAAAAGTTTCTAAGTGTGTTATGAAATTTAAATTTCTCGCAACCACCCTAAAAAATGAAAAATTTAAATTTTGAATATTTGAAAATTTTAAAATTTTGGGTTTCCCAAAAATAGAGTTTTTAAAATTTTTTAAGGCCAATAGAAAAAAACCTTCTCATTGTAAAATTTAAAAATTTAATTTAGTTTTAAAAAGTAAATGTATTGCCCCGATAATTGAAATGAAAGTCCGAAAATAATGGAAATTTTAAAATTTAAATTTCAGGAGATATAAGAGCTTGAAGTTAATAAAATCTAATATAGGACACTATTTTCAGTGTGTTGAATTTTTTGAATCGGAAGGGG